>JAPMUY010005144.1:0-155000 GCA_026901105.3 Galaxias olidus | reverse complement strand
TTATGATTCATTTTTAATAATGCTCACAATAATATGAGACCTCTTAACGTTGTGTTTTTTAAAGTGCTGTGGACTGTAAACTGTCCTGTAAACTGCCATGGTATCGATAGTGTTAAACAACCCCCCCCCCCCCCCCCCCCCCTGTTTTTCTAACTAGTACACTTCTTTTTAATTTGGCTGTGTATTCTTTAAAAGATCATTTTTATGTGTTTTTGTCTGAAGGGGAACATACCACAGTTTGACTGATTAGTGCCATTCTCTCGTTCGTTTGAATAAACGTTGTGCCCTCTGTGGCGCGATCCCTATCTCTTCTCTCACGGTCTCTAATGAAATGTCTCTGTGATCAACTCACCGCCCCTGACAGAGTGGACCAGCCGCTTAGACACTTTCTTATATTGGTGTCATTCTTAGTGTGATCGCTGTCTGTCATTGCTCTGTTATGTAGTCACCTCCCCTCCCACACACATACACACACACACACACACACACACACACACACACTACCAGATTTAGAACCTATCATTTATACATTTCGAAAAGTGTTGGGCCATCGTGGTGATCCGGCACTATCTCTCGCTGCTCTCTTTACCTCCTGTGTTTTTCCATCATCATCATCATCATCATCATCATCATCCTCATCGCCGTTTCTCCCCGCCAGCTTCTGGACGCACCACGACGAGCGCTTCCTGTACATGCTGATGGACTACGTGCCGGGCGGCGAGCTCTTCAGCTACCTGCGGAGCCGCGGGCGCTTCAGCAACAGCGCCGGCCTCTTCTACACGGCGGAGATCGTGTGCGCCATCGAGTACCTGCACTCCCGGGAGGTGGTGTACCGGGACCTGAAGCCCGAGAACATCCTGCTGGACGGCGAGGGACACATCCGCCTCACCGACTTCGGCTTCGCCAAGAAGCTCTCGGACAGGTAGCCCCCCGCTAAACCCCCCCAGACACCCCAGAGTTAAACACCCAAGAAGCTCTCGGACAGGTAGCCCCCCGCTAAGCCCCCCCACACACCCCAGAGTTAAACACCCAAGAAGCTCTCGGACAGGTAGCCCCCCGCTAAGCCCCCCCAGACACCCCAGAGTTAAACACCCAAGAAGCTCTCGGACAGGTAATAATAATAATAATTCATTTTATTTATATACCCAGACACCCCAGAGTTAAACACCCAAGAAGCTCTCTAACACCCCAGGTTAAACACCCAAGAAGCTCTCACAGCATGAACACCCCAGAGTAACACCCAAGAAGCTCTCGGACAAAAAATAAACAATTAGACAGAACTAGTTAAACACCCAAGAACAGCCCCCCCGCTAAGCCCCCCCAGACACCCCAGAGTTAAACACCCAAGAAGCTCTCGGACAGGTAATAAGTTAGAACAGACAGACAGCAACAACTGTTCTAACTGTAAGTAAGCGAAAGGATAGTATCAGTAAAAGAAAGGGACCTGATTCTAAACAGAGTTAACTGGGGTATGCGAGGGTGAAAAGATTTTAAGGTGGGTTTGAAAGATTAATAGCGAGTTGGAATTCCGAATTAGCCCACCGCTAAACCCCCACACACCCCAGTCTTAAACTGTATGGGCAATCCGGCACAGGTTTTCTTCCAGTTTATGGGTAGTTATTGCGCATCGACTACAGACAAGACGCTCTCCGACAGGTAACCCTCCACTAAACCCCACACATCCCAGACTTACACTGTAGTGTGAAAACGGCGCGGTTTCTTTTCCGGTTTATAGGTAGGTATTGCACATCGACTACGGACAATAAGATCTCCCCGACAGGTACTGACCGGTTACCCCCCACCTCCTGCCCCCTCCGTTGTGTTGGCCTCTGAAGGGTTTGTGGCAGTGGGCCCACTGGTCGATTTCAGAGGCTGTTTCCCCCCCCAGTCTGAAGTGACTTAAACAGTATTGGCAGACTGGCACCGTTTGGACCACCATGTTGGTAGTTATTGAACGTCGACCACGACCACAGTTTGGCTGCAGGAAGGCTTTTTCATCTGTAGTCTATTGGTCAGTCAGATGAGGTGTAGGGAGGCAGTCTATTGGTCAGTTAGGTACTGTGTTAGGAGGCAGTCTATTGGTCAGTTAGGTACTGTGTTAGGAGGCGTACTAGTCTATTGGTCAGTTGTGTACTGTGTTAGGAGGCGAGGTAGTCTATTGGTCTGTTAGGTGAGGTGTAGGGATTCAGACTTGTCTTATTGGTCAGTCAGGTAATGTGTATGGATTCAGACTAGTCTTATTGGTCAGTCAGGTAATGTGTAGGGATTCAGACTAGTCTTATTGGTCAGTCAGGTAATGTGTATGGATTCAGACTAGTCTTATTGGTCAGTCAGGGAATGTGTAGGGATTTAGACTAGTCTATTGGTCAGTCAGGTAATGTGTATGGATTCAGACTAGTCTTATTGGTCAGTCAGGTAATGTGTATGGATTCAGACTAGTCTTATTGGTCAGTCAGGTAATGTGTATGGATTCATTGGTCAGTCAGGTAATGTGTAGGGATTTAGACTAGTCTTATTGGTCAGTCAGGTAATGTGTATGGATTTAGACTAGTCTATTGGTCAGTCAGGTAATGTGTAGGGATTTAGACTAGTCTTATTGGTCAGTCAGGTAATGTGTAGGGATTTAGACTAGTCTTATTGGTCAGTCAGGTAATGTGTATGGATTCAGACTAGTCTTATTGGTCAGTCAGGTAATGTTTAGGGATTTAGACTAGTCTTATTGGTCAGTCAGGTAATGTGTACGGATTCAGACTAGTCTTATTGGTCAGTCAGGTAGTATGTATGAATTCAGACTAGTCTTATTGGTCTGTCAGGTAATGTGTAGGGGTTCAGAATAGTTGCTATTGTAACTCAATGCTGTTCTTGGCTCAGAGATTTGCTGCTTAAGGGCAAGTAGAACGCAATGCCAGTTTGGTCATCAATGATTTAAGATAATGTCCTCCCATTCCTCTGCAGAGAATTTGAGTTCAAAAAGAGGTGAAGCCAGCAATGTATAAAATGGGTCCTGCTCCAATGTGCGTGTCTTAACAAATTAGAGGGGCGTCCTTTTCCTGAATGGTCGGTCACATGCAGGAATTCCATGAGCCCCCCACGTCACGCTCCCACAGCTTCTGTGACCACCCGTCGTTATGACAACGTGCCAGCAATGCAAAACATCCAACACGTTCTTCATCTAGGCCTCAGTGAGAAGTAGCCACCTGTAGCTCTTCTCCTATCCTAAGCGTCAGCTTCTACCGTTTTAAAAGTTAACGAGGTTTGGTGTGACGGCGTTCTGTTTTTAGAGGCCGTGTCCGGATAGCTTGTCCGTCCCCTCTCAAAGTTAATCGAAAGTAGACGCCGTTCGTTTCACGCAGAGCACGTCGCGCTGCGACCCGATCCGTTTCGGGGGGGGGTTAGGGTTCATCCCGCTTGATGGAGCTAAACACATTTCACATTGTTGTTAATGGCGTTTTGTGACAAGGGGGAGTGCGGATGCACAGACTCCCTGTCACACACACACACACACACACACACACACAGCTCTCCTATCCTGACGGGGTCGACACTGCCTCACGGCGTAGCGTTCCTCGTCTTTGCCATGCGACATTAAACGTGGTGGAATTCCTGCTTCCCAAGTTTCCGCTCCTCCCTGTTTTCATTTTTCAACCCCCCCCCCCCATCCCCCCATCGAGCTGCGGCGGAGTTCTTTGGCAATTTGCAGATGCTGGCGCACCTGTCGTGAGGGTCAGCGGTTCCTCGGCGCACACCTATCCGTCTCCGGGGGGGGGGACCGGCACGAAACGACATAAATAAATAAACAAACCCTCTGAAGTGTGAGTCAAGGACAAAAGCACACAGATGTGATGTTATTTACTTTGAATTATAAACAGGCGATGCTGGTCTCCCGGCGACCTCGAGCCAAATTGGAAAGCTGCTCTCCTGTACCAAATGGGGCTTGCGTCTGCAGTGCAGTTTCACTGCAGTGGGTTTTTTTTTTTGTCTGGAAATAAATAAAAGCTCAGACGAAGACACAACGCGCAACCCCCCCCCCCCCACCACCACCCAGTCCTCTCTCTCTCTCCTGACTTGTAAACATAATAGACTTAGATTACATTTCCCCCCAGACAGAGGCTGGTGGGGGGTGGGGGGGTAGCAGCATAAAACAGATTTTGGAGCAGATATCTCTGTGATGTGCAAGTGACCCACTTGTAGAAATGGAGGGCAGTGGAATTGCCTTGAATGCTGCAGGAAGACGAGTGGCTGGCCACTGGCAGTGCAATATGTGCCTGGTTTACATGATGGAGCGCTGGGGGCCACGGGCGGCTGGCGCTTCCACAGCGACCCCTGCAGGCAGAAAAAGGGTACTGCCTCAATGGGAAAAAAAAGATGGGAGCTCTTCTCGCTCATCAGACTCGTTTTAGCAGTCTGTCAGGTTCAGCTTGAGAGTGTCCTCATGTGTTTTTTTGCGTGCACGCGCGCGGACCTGCCCTGACTGTGTCCACAGTGCACGTTTATGAAATATGGTGGCAATTTGAGGTTCTTCCCGGTGTGCCCACAAGAAGATTTTGTTCAGTCTTTTCCATTTGACTCCAAAGCGTGGCTGGCGTCTGTTTGAAAGTAACTCCCAGAGATCTCACATAGCACAGCACACACACACACACACTTCTCCTCCTCCTCCTCCTCTTCAACGGACCCCCACCCCCACTTGTCATTTCCATACAAATTGCAGTTGCCGTGGCAACTGGCCAAGAGGGTCATTATCTAGGTGCGCTGGGTGGCGGGTTACAGAAACGAGACACCGAGCCAAGTACTCTCTCTCTGTCTCTCTCTCTCTCTCTCTCTTCCTCCCTCCCTCTCTCTCTCTCTCTCCCTTCCTCTCTCTCCCTCTCTCCCTTTCTCTCTCTCTCTCCCTCTCTCCCTTTTTCTCTCCCTTTCTCTCTCTCCCTATCTCTTTCTCTCTCATTTTCTCTTTCTCTCTGTCTCTTTTTCTCTCTTCTCTAAATAGAACGTAGGTAGCGGGATTGTTTTTGGTTTGTTTTTTTGGCTGTTGTTTTTGTTTGTCGTTTGCGGTGTGCTGTTAGCGGTTCATCACTTTTCTCAGGAAACAGTTTTATTACGGCGTGGCACGGCCAGCAGGCACACAACTTTGTTCATTTACTTCCCCTGAATAGTCCTTTTTTTAAATTGACAACAACATAGCACATAAATATAACACATATTTTAAGATAAAATAACGTTAATAATGCATTTGTGTTAGAAAGACGTAGTCACAGTGGTCAGTTCATTCCCATGTAAACTTCATGCCTCGGTCTGAGCTGACGGATGAGGGCAGATCAGTTCACCAAGCGGCGCTGTCGTCCGCTCGCCCTGTAACCAGACTCTCCACCTTCGGGACTACGCTTGCCCACTGACCCATTCCCCCCCCTCTCCAAAGACAGAGAAACGGGAGACCTGGAGTGACCGCCTTCCAACAGCAGGTCTACCCAGAAGGCCTTGCAGAAAGAGAATAATTGGCCCACCCTGCGAGGGGAGCGGTCTCACGGCTCCTGCAGAGCTAATCTGGGTGTGATGTTCAGAGGGAGAAGCCACTGATGGGGCCCTACTCTCCTCCTCAGCGGCAAGCCTTTCATGGTAGTGAGGACGTGTGTGTGTGTGTGTGTGTGTGTGTGTGTGTGTGTGTGTGTGTGTGTGTGTGTGTGTGTGTGTGTGTGTGTGTGTGTGTGTGTGTGTGTGTGTGTGTGTGTGTGTGTGTGTGTGTGTGTGTCTCTCTCTCTCTCTCTCTCTCTCTTCTCTCTCTCTCTTTCTCTTCTCTCTCTCTTGGTCTCTCTCTGTCTCTCTCTCTTCTCTTTCTATCTCTCTTTCTCTCTCTCTTCTCTTCTCTCTCTCTCTTTTCTCTCTATCCTCTGCAGTTGAACGTTGGGACTCGTTGGGGGTGGATGGTGAGCGAGCGGAGTGTCGTCGTAGTCTAACGAGGCTCTCCATTGTCAGAGTCCGCAGACTTTCCTTTTCATGGTGTGTGTGTGTGTGCGTGCGTGCGTGCGCGTTTTTGTGTTTCCACAAAGCACACGTGTCTGAAGTTGGAATTGAAGGCCCACAGACTGAGGCGCTGAAACGCTCTCGTTTGACAATACATCTTTGGTCGAATTGTTTCTCCCTCTCAACACATAATCACGACTCCACTTTCATGGGCCGTTAGACCATATATTTTATTTGCCTTGAGAGCTAATATTTTTATTTGATTCCTCCCAACATACACGGCAGTGCAAATTGGGCACACAATCGGGTGTTCAGGCGCGTTTGAGAGCGTCTCCAACGCTCGCTCCATCAAGCCGCCATCTCCCCTCCTCTTCCCGCGGACAGAACTACCAACACCTCTCCACACTTCCTGTGGCGCAGCGAGGCTAGCTAGCGCCGGCTGTGTCCCAGAGGACTCGCTTCAACAGGCTGACTGGCTCCGACCCGGGGGTCCGTGTTTGTCTCTCGTGCACGTCGTTACTGCAGGAGAAACGCTGCCGGAGGCTGTAATTGCTCATTTATTTTTATTCTTTTGCTTTTGATTTTTTTCACGCCGCCTTTCCCGTACAGGAAGTGCCTTCTTTTTTTAAGGTTTGACGGGAGTCGTCATGCGTGTGTAAATACATCTGATGAAATACGTTTGATGGTTTTTGATTTTCTCTACCTTCCTCTATTCCTGTCACTCCGTTTGTTCCAGGAGGTTGTATTTGCAGCGTTCCGTGTAATGTGTTTTGCTAACAGGCTTTCATTCCACAATAGAGCTTTTGTCAGCACCTAGGTTATTAAAATTATCTTTTTCCCCTTCTCTCTTTCTTTCTCTATTTTCACTCTTTCTTTCTTTCTTTTTTTCTTTGTTTCTTTCTTTCTTTCTTTCTTTCTTTCTTTTCTCTCTCTCCATTCCAGGACTTGGACGTTGTGCGGCACACCGGAGTACCTGGCCCCAGAGGTCATCCAGAGTAAAGGTCACGGGCGCGCGGTTGACTGGTGGGCTCTGGGCATCCTGGTCTTTGAGATGCTGGCCGGGTACGGATCTCACCTTACTTAACCTACTTGGGTTGGCGGGGGCGGGGGGGGGGGGGGGGGGTACTGCTTTGATGAAGTGTGACGTTCTTGGTTTGGTGTGGGTTCTTTCAATCTGACCTATATGTTGCCGTGCCCCACCCCCCCTCCTCCTCCTCCTCCACCTCCTCCTCCCAGTAGAAATGTGACTGGGAGGGAATGTGACGAGCTCTCTGGATCCTCCTGTAATTTACTGTGGGTCGAGGGGTACGTTGGGAGAAATATGCTGGCAGGGTGCTCCGTAATGTAAACTGGTTCAGTGTTACAACGTCCCCGTCCCCCCCCTAAAAAAAACCCAAGTGTGATACATGGTAAAAGAGTGTACATTTGCTACTCTACAGTCTATAAATAGAGAGAGAGACGTCTGTCATGCATGGCTTTTTGCTTCGTTAACCGTACCTCCCACAAACACTAGGGGGCACTCTCTCACAGAACGCCCACGGTGCTTAGAGCACATGTGGGTCGCGTTATTCTGCAAGGAAAGGACGGCAAGACTGAGACCCATATTTGACTCCCAACTCTTTATACGATTCAGGCAAACCTGTCGGACGATAGCAAACAATGTAATAAAAAATTATAATAATAACGCACGCACTTGGTTGTGTATCCGGTCTGAATGTGGCCGTGTGCAGACAGCCGTCGAGTCTTTAGCACGGGGAAGCGTATCCGGTCTGAATGTGGCCGTGTGCAGACAGCCGTCGAGTCTTTAGCACGGGGAAGCGAAGCGTGGATCACTCGGCTGGACACAGACAAGAGCCCCTCTGTTGTTGAAGTGGGCCTGAACGAGTCTACGATGGGAGCTCGTCTGTTGTCCAAGCCATGGTTCTGTTTCTCTCTCGTTCTCATTCTCTGTCTGTCTGTCTGCCTCTTATTCACACACACACACACACACACGCACACACACACACACACACACACACACACACATCAAAGCTCACAAATGGACAAATCCCATTAGCCATAGCTAATGTATTTTACCCAATGGAATAAAATATGACCTGCCCTGCTACCGGTACGTGATCAGCAGCCCTTCCGCTGCTCAACCTTCGCTGTTTGTCTCAAGGCCAATCAAGTCTCTGCCATCATATATTCCATAGACGATCCCCCTGGTCGGACTTGTTGTGAGGAGGGATACACTCCGTTAACGACCAGCTCGACCAATTACCGTGTATTCCTCTCTTCCTTTTGCTTCTCAAGCCTGCCCTATATTTTTATTTCTGCTGTGTTGAATGCGTAGCTTCGATGCTGTGATATTTAGCATGCATGGCTTCTGCCAGCGTGACATTTCATTTCACACTCGGTTGCCATAGGATCCTTATTGGCTAAATCGATGTCCACCCCGTGCACCTTCCCCATGTCTGTTTGTCGCCGCTGTAAGTACCAAAACAAAACGTGTCGTCATGGTGTTCGGAAAACAACATTCCTTATTTTTCCTTTAAAACCGTCCGTAACACCGATGGTTAAGAGCCTAGAAAATGCATGATTTCAGCACCCAACGGGAGGTTTAGAAAGGGGAAAACAATGTTTCAGTGGCTTGAGCTATTGACTTTCACTTCGGGTACAGAGCTATTGACTTTCACTGCGGGTACAGAGCTATTGACTTTCACTGCGGGTACAGAGCTATTGACTTTCACTGCGGGTACAGAGCTATTGACTTTCACTGCGGGTACAGAGCTATGTTAATCACTGCGGGTACAGAGCTATTGACTGTTCATTGCGGGTACAGAGCTATTGTGTTAATCACCTGTAGTCCAGAGCTATTGGTGTGTTCACTGTAGTCCAGAGCTATTGGTGTTTCACCGCTGTAGTACAGAGCTATTGACTTCTCAGGTACAGAGGATGTTTTTAAGCAATCACTTGACCTGATGTTAATAACCTGTAGTCCACAGCTTTGGCGTGTTAATCACCTGTAGTTCATGTATTTGGCGTGTTAATCACCTGTAGTCCACAGCTTTGGTGTGTTAATCACCTGTAGTCCACGCCTTTGGTGTGTTAATCACCTGTAGTCCACGCCTTTGGTGTGTTAATCACCTGTAGTCCACGCCTTTGGTGTGTTAATCACCTGTAGTCCACGCCTTAAGTCTGTACACCTTCACACCTGTAGTGTACTGCTTTGACGTAGCGCCGTACTCATGATTCCCACCACTGTAGCAGACCGAATGTTTCCAAAAGTCATTGAACTAGTGGTAGTCAACAAACGTCCAGGGTTTTTTCCTGACTAGCCCCAAACAATGTGATCACCTCTGTGCCGTCAGTGGTATCAAACCACTTATAAATACATGTGTTGCCCATAGGTGGCATTTACTGAGTCAGGGGAATCTGATGGTGATGAGGCACAGAGGGCGGTAGTTAAATGGAGAGTTAGCTAATGTCTGCTAATCAGCTCTGAGGGCTCTCCACTTAAACGTTAGCACATGGCTACATTGGTGTGGATATGGAGAAGTGTTCCTGCAAGTGGGTCTGCCTCTTTCTCTCTCCCTATCGCCTCTTCTCCTCCTCCTCCTCCTTCTCCTATCTCCCTCTCTCTTCCTCTCCCCCCCAACTCCCTCTCTCTCTTTCCCTATCTCCTCTTCTCCTCCTCCTTCTCCTATCTCCCTCTCTCTTCCTCTCCCCCTAACTCCCCCTCTCTCTCTCTCCTCTCTCTCTCTTCCTCTCCCCCCCAACTCCCTCTCTCTCTCTCCCTATCTCTTCTCCTCCTCCTCCTTTCTCCTATCTCCCTCTCTCTTCCTCTCCCCCCAACTCCTCTCTCTCTCCCTGTCTCTTCTCCTCCTCCTCCTCCTTCTCCTATCTCCCTCTCTCTTCCTCTCCCCCCTAACTCCCTCTCTCTCTCTCCCTATCTCCTCTTCTTCTCCTCTTCCTCCTCTCCCTCTCTTCCTGTCTCCCCCTCTCCCTTACCGCCAGCTCCTCCTTTGTACACTCGGTTGAGTGGCCTTCGAGTAGGGCAGGAGGTGACCTCAGCCGGCACTCCTCAATGAAGAACAAAGTGTCTCTCCCGGTGAAGTGTCTCTCCGGCCTGCTCCTCAATGAAGAACTCTCCGGCCTGCCGGTCTCTCCCGGTGAAGTGTCTCTCCGGCCTGCCGGTCTCTCCCGGTGAAGTGTCTCTCCGGCCTGCCGGTCTCTCCCGGTGAAGTGTCTCTCCGGCCTGCCGGTCTCTCCCGGTGAAGTGTCTCTCCGGCCTGCCGGTCTCTCCCGGTGAAGTGTCTCTCCTGATGAACTGTCTCTCTTTTTGAGGTGTCTCTCCTTTCTGCCAGTCTCTTTTTGAAGTGTCTCTCTTCTGAAGTGTTTCTATTTTGAAGTGGCTCTCCTGATGAAGTGTCTCTCCGTCCTGCCGGCTGTTCTGAAGTGTCTCTCTTTTGAAGTGTCTCTCTCCTGATGAAGTGTCTCTCCGTCCTGCCAGGCTCCCTTTTGGCAGAGTTCTCTGCCACAGACTGTCTTTCCACAAGCTGCTGACAGAAAGCCTCCTTCTGCTTTTACCCCCCCCCCCCCCAAAAAAATATAATCTGGTCTTGGAAGAGTTTCCCGTTGCATGCTTGGTTGTTTCTGTCAAAGGTCCCGGTACTTCCCGTGCTCCAGGAATGTAGCAAGGCTTTCCGAAGGCTAGCTGTGCGCTGCCCAGGGTGATAGGTGGATGAGACGTCCTGACCAAGGTCCTCACCCCTGGAGTTACCTAGGCTTTTCCATAGATTGCCTGGATGCCTGCCTGTGGATGCCTGCCTGTGGATAATCCTGCCTTTAGGGGGAGATGTCACTCATAGAGACTAACGTGTGTGTGTGTGTGTGTGTGTGTGTGTGTGTGTGTGTGTGTGTGTGTGTGTGTGTGTGTGTGTGTGTGTGTGTGTGTGTGTGTGTGTGTGTGTGTGTGTGTGTGTGTGTGTGTGTGTGTGTGTCCGTCTGTCTGTCTGTGTATATGTGTGTCTGTATGTATGTCAGGTTATCTAAAGCACAGAGAGACAGGCTGAGGTAAACTAAGACAGAGAGACAGGTTATCTAAAGCACGTGTGTGTGTGTGTGTGTGTGTGTGTGTGTGTGTGTGTGTGTGTGTGTGTGTGTGTGTGTGTGTGTGTGTGTGTGTGCAGCCTCTTTTTGTATGTGAGATATTCACCCAGGGTCGGATCAGAGGCCTCTCCATTTAGAGCCCACCTCGTCTGTTCAACCCCATCTGTAATAGCCCTCCTCTTTCAAAAACAACCTCTCCCTCCCTCCTTCCCTCGCTCCCTCTCTGCTTCTTTATTTCCCTCCATCTCTCTCCCCTGTGGGACGCTGGAACACCTACAGCGTTGAATAATACATCTCTCCGTTGTGTAACCTGAAGGGTTGAGCTCCTTCTCTCTCTCTTACCTTTGCCAGTGCCTTCTTGGGTCGGTGCCTGTTTTTGTTCTACCTGTGGGGCGGTCGGTAGAGTAGGTAGTCTGGAAAGGTGTTGCGGTTTTGAACGTCACTTGGCTGATTGTGATCTGGCGAAGGCACCAGGTGCTGACACGTTTCTTTGCGGTGTCCTCTGACTGTGGTCATGTCTGTACAGTGTCGGCCGTTCCCCCACCCAGGGGATAGTTCGACTCATTCGACCGTTCTTGTCTCGGGCGCTGATTCAGGACCAACTGTCTTTTTTATTTATTTACTTATTTATTTTAGGCTTAAAGACTTAAAACGGAGGATGACTACTTTGCCTTTGTTCCCTCTGTCTTAGTTTACCTCAGCCTGTCTCTCTGTCTTAGTTTACCTCAGCCTGTCTCTCTGTCTTAGTTTACCTCAGCCTGTCTCTCTGTCTTAGTTTACCTCAGCCTGTCTCTCTGCTTTAGATAACCTGTCTCTCTGTGCTGTAGATAACCTGTCTCTCTCTTAGTTTACATCATCCTGTCTCTCTGTGCTTTAGATAACCTGTCTCTCTGTCTTAGTTTACCTCAGCCTGTCTCTCTCTCTTAGTTTACCTCAGCCTGTCTCCCTGTGCTGTAGATAACCTGTCTCTCTCTCTTAGTTTACCTTAGCCTGTCTCTCTGTGCTGTAGAGAACCTGTCTCTCTCTTAGTTTACCTCATCCTGTCTCTCTGTGTTTAGATAACTGTGGTTTAGCCTGTCTCTCTGTGCTGTAGATAACCTGTCTGTGTGTCTTAGTTTACCTCAGCCTGTCTCCCTGTGCTGTAGATAACCTGTCTGTGTGTCTTAGTTTACACTGACTCCCTGTGTGTGTGTGTCTCTCTCTCTAGTCTGTGTCTGTGTGTGTGTGTGTGTGTGTGTGTGTGTGTGTGTGTGTGTGTGTGTGTGTGTGTGTGTGTGTGTGTGTGTGTGTGTGTGTGTGTGTGTGTGTGTGTGTGTGTGTGTGAACGTCTTTCACGCTCGTGGTACGTCGTCTTCATCTCCTGACTTTACCCCTAAAGACGACTCTCGTCTACGTGGGAAAAAAAACGCTCGTCACTGTTTGGTTTTTATCCAATGCGGACCTACGACCGATTGTTCTCGATTTTTATTTTTTTTTTGTGTTTTTTGTGGTGCGTCGCTCCTGTGGTTTGACAGCCGTTGGCCCGGGAATCACATGCAAATCAGGGAAATCACGACACATTTCTTTTTTTTTTCTCTTTTTTTTCTGAATAAAGCAATTTATTCATTTTGTGAGAAGGACTCTCCGGCACCAAAGCCTCGTGCCGCAGAAAGAAAATGACTCCCCGACTGCCTGTCTCTAATTTCTCCTTAACTGGCTGGGCAGGCTGTGACAAACCGGGCCTATTATCTGGCTGTCTGCTCCATGTGTAAGGCATTTAGGCCGGGCCCATTATGTAAGAGTGAGGGTAATGGTTTGTCCAGGCCAAGGAGCCTGGTGACTGGGAAAGAACTCAGCACTGTCAGCAGAGGAAGAGGGGGGATGAGGAAGAGGAGGAGGGGGAGGGGAGGGGGGTTAACACACACACAAACAGAAGCGAACAGACACAGGCGTACACCAAAAAACACACACGCATACATACACACACAAACAGGAAACACAGAAAACAAACACCGGTCACACACACACACACACACTAACACATTCTGTGAAACAATACCCCCCCCTCCTATTTTACACACGTGATCAAATAACCCCCCCCCACACACACACACACACACACACACACGCACGCGACCACCACCACCGCTGATGGGAAATAAACCAGGGGAGGAGCGTTTTTTTTATCAGTTTACTCTACCTCAACGAGGAGTGCACGTGTCTCATGCTGTGCACGCACTTAACCCCGTTGACCTTCAGAAACCCCCCCGTGTTCCCATGTCAGCAGCCTATGGTCAAACTGTCAAACTGTGCTGTTTGAAAAAAACAAAAAAACCAAGCGCTCTCTTGATATTTGACATGTGGAAAAAGTCGAAAGGGGGATGTGTTGTGTTACTTTTCATTCGCTCCATTTGTCAGGATACAAATGCAGACATGAATCGTATGTGTTGTTTAGATGGGCATGACCAATCTTGTCTGGTGAATGCTTTTGGCTTATAACAAGCACTGCACTGTTTGAGAGGTAGTTGACTGTAGCAGACCACGTTTTTTTTAAGAAAATGGAAAATGATAGTCTTTATTTAAGCAGGGAGGTCAACTGAGAACGAGTTGTCTTTTGCAGTGTCGACCTGGTCCAAGTGGCAGACAGCATGATGAACAACAACACCAACATAATGAAAAAGGGCTGACATTTAGCAAAGGCAAATGATCATTAAACGCAAGTACACGATTCAGTCAGCAAGTCAACTCAACAATAAATCCAGCTCACCCTTATGACAAACCATCAATTTGGTCATCAATAGGATTATCGCTTGCCCAAATCGTTATTTGTTGCAAATGTGACCCAGCTTAGCGGTTATTGTTTCCGTGCCTGTTTGAGGAAATAACGTAAAGTAGTCTTTGATTTTTGTTCAGAGGGCTCAAATAAGCAACTATAAAATGTATTTATGTATGTTGTGTCTGTCATCTTCTTAAAGCGTTGAATTATTTCCTTTAAAAGTGACCCAAACACTTTAATATGCTCCAGTTTTTGTTCTGACATTTCACCAAACTGAAATAGCCACGAAACCTTCACATATGATTTTGCGAGCTCGTTTTTCTTCCCATACGTCTCGGTCTAACTCGCACCTGTTAAAAAAAACAGGTTTTTACTGTATTTTTCTACAATGCAGAGGCCACCAACAGTGATACCCACATCCTTTTTCTGTATCCTTTCAACAGATTCAAAAATGGCATCAATGGCTGTCCACTTTATTGTCACTGCTGCATGCTGACGTACGGTAGAATCAAGGGGGACGTCTTCAATATGTCTGAAGGCCTTCTTATTGTTTATCATCTTTTTGGCTCTCACCAGGTACCCGCCATTTTTTGATGACAATCCCTTCGGAATCTACCAGAAAATCCTTGCCGGAAAGTTGGAGTTCCCGCGACATCTGGATTTCTACGTAAAGTAAGTTCAGAGCGGAGAAAACCTGTTAAATTGGGGATTAATATATCAACCATATCCTCTAAAATGGTCCTTCTGGGTTTTGGGAATGCCTTTGGTGTTTGTCTCTGCACTCTACAGTTGTGATATTAGAATATGTTTTCATACACTTTTGATGATATACTATATGTGTCATGTTGTCTAGAGAAACACAATGACTAAGACTATCTTTCGTCTTTCATATTGGCCCACCTGTAGTGTGTGTGCATGTCGTAGGCGCTCGCTCTGAAGCACACAGTCTCCCTCCTTTAACCACCATTACTCTGTAGAATGCAGTCTTCCATACTACACCACCATTACTCTGTAGAATGCAGTCTTCCATACTACACCACCATTACTCTGTAGAATGCAGTCTTCCTTCCTAAAGCACCATTACTCTGTAGAATGCAGTCTTACTTACTACACCACCATTACTCTGTAGAATGCAGTCTTCCATACTACACCACCATTACTCTGTAGAATGCAGTCTTCCTTACTACACCACCATTACTCTGTAGAATGCAGTCTTCCATACTACACCACCATTACTCTGTGTTGTGCAGTAGCTCTTCAATAACTACCATTACTATGTGTTATGCAGTATCCCTTCCTTCTTTAACTGCCATTGGGGTCAATGGAGGATAAAGGACCTCTGGTCCCTAATGACTGCTCTGCTGATTTCAACCTGTTCCCTCACCGTCACACCTCTCATTATTACTGCTGAAGACCGCTGGAATGTGCCTGATTACAGGCACACTGTGTGTGTGTGTGTGTGTGTGTGTGTGTGTGTGTGTGTGTGTGTGTGTGTGTGTGTGTGTGTGTCGGCTATGGCTCTATTAATACATTTTTCATATGAGTCGGGTACATTTTAAAAATATTCCTAGCCTCAAGTTCTTTGTCACTCCTATCCATCAATAATGGAATGCCGGGCCTTGGTTACCATTGTCCGGCAGTAAACTGTCATTGTTAGACAAATGCATCCGAAAAACGTCAGACTCGATTTCCATAACTTGTTTGTTTTTGAAAATGATTAAATAACATTGAATCAGTGGGTTGTTATTGATACAGTAAAGCATGTTTCACTGACATGATACAAGATACTTCAAATAATCAACCACAACTAATGCCATACAGCGAAAGAGAGTATTTCATGGTTTACTGCTGCTGTCAGTGTATATATTGAAATATAGAAATTACTTTATGATTTACCCCCATTATGAGACGTGAATAAAGGCAACAGGAGCATTAAACAGACTAATCCAGGTTCAATGGGCACGCACACACTAACAACTCCGATTCTGTGCGTGTGGAAGAGAAGATCTGGATGATTTTCAAGACCTCCTTGAAATGGTTTGTATATTAGATCAAACGTTAGCCCGGCCGTGGCTGCTATTCCGTGAGACTCCATCCAAATGGTCTAATCACTTTGTTGTGTCCGGGTCAGGTGGTTAACAAGCCCACCACTCAGTAATCAGATCACCGGTGTTTACTTGGAACCGCGCTCGAATCTTAAAGCCTTGGCATGGTCTCTCCAGTCTCACAGTGTTTTACTTCGGAAAGAACTTGGGACTCAAATACCAAAGAATAATGTGAAACTATCAAAGTGTTGATCATCTTATAGGAAGAGAATGTCTGAATGTCTTTAAATGCATTTATAGTTGTCTGCTAGCAACTGAGAGCCTAAGAGATAAAACACCTTTATTAAAGAGGCTTTTTCCCCTGTCAGACAGCTTAACATTTCATCTGAAAAACAGAGACTTGTCATTTTAAAGCCTTCCTTGAATCATCACGTTCCGTTACGTTGTGTGCCTGCACACAAATCTGTGTAACCACGGAAAGTTCTGGAAAAGCCAACCGCTTGCGTAAATTAAGTGATAAGTCGTGACAGAGACAAACGCGGCCGATTCAGCAACCTGGCACCTATTTTCGATACGCTTGTCATTTCAAGCGGTGATTTTCGAACAAACGATTCATCACCCTGACGGCTTTGAACTCTTGACTTCTTAAGGACAGTGTTTTCTTGATAAATAACGTGCGTCTTTTTTTCCCCATGTCGTCTTTATTTTCCAGAGACCTCATCAAGAAGTTCTTGGTCATCGACAGGGCCAGACGGCTTGGGAACATGAAGGCAAGTCGCTACGTCCATCACCCCCTCTCATTCCTAGATATCATCAATAAATCCTGTTTATAGGGTTATACTGTATATGCCTAAGGTTTCTGTTCCTTTTGATGAATTATCACAGAAGGTTTATTGATACTTCTATGCATTGTTCAGCAGACGTGTTCTCTAGTGAGGTAATAATAGTATGGCATAGAAATAGAACCATTGAAGCTGAAGGTTCTGGTCCCATCTCATTGGCTGAAGTCTACTGTGTGTTGAGTGAAATCTTATTTTATAGAATTTTTTTTTACTTCGATTTACTCTTGGGCATTCTCTGTCTTTCACAGCAGTTGAAAATGTTATTGGAGTAAAATCCTAGTATGCAATGTTGAAGGGAATCATTTTGGATTATTTACTTTTCATGTTAGTCATTGTTTGCACAAACGCCCCCCCCCCCCCCCCCCCCGTTTTGTGAAATTCATGTCAAATGTCTTTTGTATAACAAATTATTTCGAGAAAATACCATTCAAAGGAAGAGGGAGTATAAAAAGCTAATACAAATCATGCCATTAACAAATCGATTTAAAACGGCATAGAACTGTTAAAATCGTTCATTAAATTGGTCCTTTGGAGAAAAAAAAATTGGTCTAAGGAAAAACCGCAATGGTTGCAGTCAAAAGTATATTTTGAATAACAGCATTGTCAATCCTACATGTGTAGTCCAGCTGTGCCATCAATAGAGTTTATGGGTCTTACAAATCTGAATTGATTTTGCCTCCGTTATGTTTGCAAAGTATAGTAGCTAGCCGTGTGAACGATAGCTCTCTCCGTGCTTAATACCTTTGTTACTCCAATTGATATTAACCTGATACATCTATGTTTTCAGAATGGC
The DNA here is from genome assembly GCA_026901105.3 of Galaxias olidus. NCBI lineage: Eukaryota > Metazoa > Chordata > Actinopteri > Galaxiiformes > Galaxiidae > Galaxias > Galaxias olidus. Next base: position 137,516 of record JAPMUY010005144.1, on the reverse strand, counting down.
GCTGACGATATTAAAAAGCACCGGTGGTTCAAGACGATCGACTGGGACACGGTTCCTCTGAGAAAACTGAGGGTGAGAGCCTTGGGCCTTCAGCTTGGTTGTTAGTTGTTGTTGTTGTTGTTGCTTTTCCCGACCTTTACCAGTAGAATTGCATGAGGGAGAGAACCCCTTATCGTTGACATAATTGACTAATTGACTGGAGCATGTAATAAGCTCGTAGTTCAAATATGGAGAATTCACTGAAGGGAATGGTAGTGAAGTATTATAGGCAAACGTCTTAGCAGCTTACCGTTTCCCTGGTATTTCAAAAAAAGTGATTCACATGCCATGAGGTTGAATGCTATTTGAAGTATTTAGTTATTCATCAACGAGCTGAAGGTTAATGGTGTAGTTTAAAATAGCCATATCGTAACTGGGAAGCTATTTGTTTGATTGCCAGCCTATAGTGCCCTTGAGCAAGGCACCCGTAGTCCACAGCATTCTCTACTGGGAACGTCAGCACAACTGACCCTTGATATCTGACCGCTGATGTTCTCTGATGTTGATCTCTGACTCCTCGGTAGAAATTAATAATATTGTCAATAAAATATCAATGCAATCTTAAAATCTAGAGTTAAAATTTTTTTTTAAAAGTTGATATGGAATTTTCCATTTTAAGATGACATTTAGTGTACCTTATTACAGTCCTTTTAAACATATGCTGTTCTGCAATTCAGAGCTTTTGCTTTTGCTGCTTTTATGTCTTAATTCTTGTACCTGTGAATGAATCTGTAGTTTGATTGTGGTGCGCTACCTGTGAATTAACCTGTAGTTTTATTGTAGTTCACGTCCATTTAATTAACTTGTAGTTTGATTGTAGTTCACTACCTGTGAATTAACCTGTAGTTTAATCACAGTTCAGTACCTGTCAATTAATCTGTAGTTTTACTGTTGGTCCTCAGCCACCCATAGTTCCCAAGGTTTCCCACGACGGTGACACGTCCAATTTTGACACGTACCCAGACGAGGACTGGAATAAAGATCCTGCTGTGCCTCCAAAGGATTTAGAGGTCTTCAAGAACTTCTGATCGGGCATAAAGGTGACCTGGGCTCTGACTGGGACCTTTAACTTAACAGTCAGCAAATAACTCATTTTTAACCCGGCTCCTTTGGAACTCATGGAGGACCTTTCACACTAAACACACGACAGATGACTCGATGATACAATACCGGATATCATTATCAAAAATCCTCAAATCTCCACTTTTCTGAGAAGGCTAATAACTTTGTCATACCTAAAATGGTTATTATGTTTCATGTGTTATAGTGTTGTTATTTCTCCTGAGCCTTCTCATATTATGCAAAAAAAAATAATAAACGGTCTAAAAAGGGATTCGAAGTTGGAGATTTTGCAAGAGTACGGCAATCTTGTCAGTAGGAGGACACGGTGAAAGCTAACCAAGCCTTATTTAGTCTGAACACATTAAGTACGAGAGCTTTTCTAATTTGTACGAATTTGATCTGTTCGTCAAGGCGTTAGGGCATTCAGAGTGATAGATGGTGTCATCGTAAAAAAATTGATGTCCTTGTATGTGAAGCTAATGTAAATGAATAAGAAACAAATATGTATTACTGTAAAGCTATACCTACCTTAACTTTTATTAGTATGCAATGGTAACAGTAAAAATTATGTACTTTGGTCGGATGTTGTTATGACATGAAACAAAATCTGCTGTTAAAGGATGGGTCTCTAAATAGTGTCTCCTAATGCAAGATTGCCAGTCTCTTAGAATTGAATTGCTTTACCTTTTAAAACCAAAGGACTGTTACAGACAATATGTTCAAAAAACAAAACAAAAAAGAATGATCAGGTCTTTTTTATATTACACTTTTTTTATTTTTTTTTTACTTTTTAAACTTGACTGAGAGGTTCCTGTTTTCTTTTTTAACTTGACAAAGACTGGACAAAACTATGCCTAAGAGCCCCAAATTCTTTGCTTTATTCCAATGTGCTAGTAAAGTAGTCTAGATTACAAAATCCTGTCTTGAGATCGATTGTAATGAGAAGTATATGAAGGTCACCCTTAAAAAACACCATCTTAACAATAACAATGCGCCGATAATTTGTTTTATGTGTCAGTAATTAACCAATGGTTTAGAAGGCCCACAAGAGGAGAGAACTTCTTAATTTTCCAAAACCCACTTTAGAGGCACTTGTTAAATGGTGCCTTACAATACACTATAGGAATAATAGGCATGCGGTATTTTTCGGTTCTACTTGAAATGGTACCTTTCAGCTATTTAAACAATGCAAATAATATGTATCAGTGCTATAGAAATATTTACCGTTAGTGTATGTGATATAGTCGGTTAGTGGGGCACTCCTTGCTGTAGTGATATGATGTGCTGTGAAGGCGTCTGTTAGGGTTTTTCTACTTGTACAGAATAATATTGGGTAAAAAAAAAATACATTTGTGATACAAGTGGCCTGGTACATATCATCAAACCTTTAAGAAAAAACGAAACAAAAAAAGACCTGGTTTTGTCTTTGTTTACAGTGCCATGTCTGTAATAGGTTCTATATCTGTAGCATCGATGGCGCTCATCAGAAGCGTTCAGTATTCTGTCCATCGTGTAACATTAGCGATCGCCATGTGAAGCATTCTCTTTACCAAATAGTTTTCAATCCCCGGCGTTAATGTCGTGGCAAGATCATGTAAACTCAATCATTTTATGCTTCTTCAAATCCTGATGGAGATGCTGGTTAAGCAATGCTTCAAGCATTGTGTTATAAACTAAGATTTTATTTGAAATGATGTGGTTTGGGAGTTGAAGCCCAGACTCATTTCAAGTTGAGGAGACTTTAAGGGACAAACTGTTAGTTCTTTTTTTGTAACTTGGATTCTTTTTTCTTTCCTTTTTTGTACGATGTAATAACCTCAAAGTGGAACAGCCCTGTTTTGATATTCCACACATCTTATGTGTCTTTGAAGACAGTCGGATGAGAAGAACACACATCTTTTGTTGTTTTTTTGTCCTTTTTTTTCCCCCCTTCATTTAATTGTAGGAGTTTATATTGGTGGGTGTGTCTATTGAACTTTGAAAGAGCACAGCAACGTGTTCTTCATGGCCCATTGTAAAAGCACAGTTGTTCTAGAACATTGGAAATCGTTCTGGAATGAGCGGAGTGGAAGAATCTTTTACTCCTGGACAATGGTTCCGTGTTACAATTATGAGCCATAATACACACGACAACTGTTTGGGTAACATAGAAAAGGCATTTGACCGAATGAAATATACATTTTTCCATCCATCCATCCATCCATCCATTTTTCTTTTCACACTACATTGCTGTTGACAGGAGTTTTCACCCTTCTTGGTTCTGAGCAGTGTTGTCCATCTACGAATGTTTTTCAGAATGTTAACCCTGTGAATCATGGCCACTACAGTGTCTGGTAAAATAGTGACGTTCCATCCTAGTCCATCATTAGTGCAATTTTATATGATGTGGATTTTGTTTGTCCTGACTTTCTGTTCCTGTTATGTTTGTGTGAATGCATAGTGTGGCATTTGTTTTACAGTTCTTAGTATCTGTTGGCCCATTTTATTTAGTTTTTGCTGTGTATTGTTTATTGTAGATACAATCATACATTTTGTTTTAATTTCTTAATTTAACTGCCTAGTGTGTCATAACCTGCCTGACGAAGACTGTTGTTATGGCTACAGCTGTTCTTTAGAAGAAAATCTATTTAAGGTATTAGGCTACTGTTGAGCAAGTACACACAGCCAGGAATAAAACTGTTCTCTTCAATGTTATGAATTTGAAGTCTTGATTTATTACAAATTGTATCCATACAGGTTTACACAGGACATCGATTTTATCTCCATCCATCCATCCATCCATTAGCTATACCGCTTATCCTATGCAGGGTCGCGGGGGGGGCTGGAGCCTATCCCAGCCAACACAGGGCGAGAGGCGGGGTACACCCTGGACAGCTCGCCAGGCCATCACAGGGCCAACACATAGGGACAGACAACAACTCACACTCACATTCACATTCACACCTACGGACAATTTATAGTCACCAATTAACCTGCATGTTTTTGGACTGTGGGAGGAAGCCTGCGCAAACACAGGGAGAAAACGCAAACTCCACACAGAAAGGCCCTTGGGTCAGGTGAGGACTGAACCCAGGACCTTCTTGCTGTGAGGCAACAGTGCTAACCACCGAACCACCGTAGTGCCCTATCTCTATTTTATCTCTCGTTTTCTTATATCTTGAGTCCCATTTGGATGTTTTGAGATCGACGTGCTAAGTTATCCAAACACATGTTACAGTACATTACCATGTTAGGACAACAGAGCATGGTGCAACCGAACACACACACGTAGACAACCGTCTTCTTTTTATTCATTTGTTTTCTGACACTATCTATTGTCAGCAGCATGCGACCTGCGAAATAAAAGACAACGGTGGTTGTTGTTTTTCTTTTTCTTCTTCACCGCAAGTTGGTTGTCGTTCCATCGGCAGGGAGCGTGTGGGTAAACAGGAGTGATGTCTGCGGCCTCTCTGCTTCCTGTGCCAGCAGAGCGAGGAACCCCTGAGGCTAGCATTTCATCCAACGCAGCAGGTGACGTGGAAAGTGTTGAGGACCGGGGTTGTCTGGCGCTGTAGGTAGTTGCCTTTTAAGGGCGTCTTGACATGACCTAATTGATGGTCTATTTTGTTTGGGGTTTTTTCTCTTTTTTTTTGCCCACACATACAGCAGTACCTGTTGGGTTAGTGCTACGTGCAGTGTGTGAGCGTTGAGTTTTCAACTGATATTTTGTAAAGACTTTCCCGTCTATAAATCTAAAGGTATTATTCGCTCGAGTGATGGTATTCATTAGACGTGAAGCCTTGTTTTTGGGAGAGGGCCATTATTCCCTCCCGATGGAAAGTGAGTCATGTTTTGTCTGGAGCGTTCCCCTCCTGCTATTCCCCGTGCGGGGGCGGATGACTTCCAGGATCCAGAAGAGAGCGCAGCCCTAATAGTCCCCGTCCTCCTCTCTTAATGAATCTCTTATTACTGGGTCTAGGCTCCATAGAGACCCCTGCCGTCCCTCATGCCCTTCCAGGAAAAACAGGAGACGAGGGCGGGCCTGGTGCGTGAGTTTACAGCACAGACCTGATATGGATCCTGGTGTGTATCCTGTTGTGTTAGTTTGCAAGTCAGACCTGGTGTGTATGGTGTGTTAGTTTGCAGTACAGACCTGGTGTGTATCCTCTTGTGTTAGTTTGCAAGTCAGACCTGGTGTGTATGGTGTGTTAGTTTGCAGTACAGACCTGGTGTGTATCCTGGTGTGTTAGTTTGCAGTACAGACCTGATATGTATCCTGGTGTGTTAGTTTGCAGTACAGACCTGACATGTAACCTGGTGTGTTAGTTTGCAGGACAGACCTGATATGAATCAAGGTGTGTTAGTTTGCAGTGCAGACCTGGTATCTAACCTGGTGTGTTAGTTTGCAGTACAGACCTTATATGTATCCTGGTGTGTATCCTGGTGTGTTAGTTTGCAGGACAGACCTGACATGTATCCTGGTGTGTTAGTTTGCAGGACAGACCTGGTGTGTATCCTGGTGTGTTAGTTTGCAGGACAGACCTGATATGTATCCTGGTGTGTATCCTGGTGTGTTAGTTTGCAGGACAGACCCCCTTTCTAGGTGAAGGAGGGGGAGGATGTCATCTCAGAAACGCCGCATGCGACAGGGTCGTATCCTGCGGGCTCAGAAGCAACAACAAGGCAGGCCCGGGTATGTGTTTAGCTAGGGCCTGTGATGTCACCCCGCCCAGCTCCTAATGACAAGCCAGAGGGAGCCTCTCCTAATGTGTCACGTTGGATAGTGCCCGGCGTCACCATCAGGATGTTGCAATTCCAACAGGCCCTCAATTACTTTATTATTTTTTTTGTTGGCTTTTGACCTTTGACCTGTCCAACAGAGCCAGCTGAAACGGACTGAAGTCGGTTACCTTTGGTGCCCCTTGGCAACGTGACTTTTTAGTTATTTATCATGATCGCTCAGCGTTTAGGATCGATAATCGGTCTGGTTTTCTCCTGTCTATTGTGTTTGTGAGACGTGACAGAGGCGTATATCCCTTATAGAAGGGTAAGTAATAATAATAATAATAATAATAATAATAATAATAATAATCTTTATTTGCATAGCGCATTTCATACAACAAGTGCAGCTCAATGTGCTTCACATAACAGAGAATACAAAAAAAATATGATTGAAAATAGTAGAACTATGATTGTATGACAGCATAAAATTACAAAGTATTTAGAAAACAATAATTATTAAAATAATATAAAAATAAAATGAAATAAAATTTAATTGAATAGAATACAGCTTAATTGTCACACATCTACCTTTAACTTTTAGCCTATTTATACTTAATGTTTAATTAAAAGCCTTATTGAAAAGGTGCGTTGGTCTAATGTATGACCACACGTTGAAAAAGAGGCGCTACCGTCAAAATGGTGCCCCGTGCCCTACTACATCAACAACAGCAACTACTGAGCACCACTGACCTCCAGTTGTTTGCCACTCAAAGTAAGAGAGAGAGTCTATGGACCGCTGTCACTCGGCTGTACTGCTAACTGATATGTCAGAAAATCAACTAATTACCTTTAAGTAGCAGTTAACTGCATCCACACAATACACCCTTATGAATTATAACTCAATGTCTTTCTTTCTTTTGTTAAGTCTATGGATATCCATGTATCTGATCTGGAAAGCGTTACTAGCTACGTGAACGGATCCAAAGAAGAAAAATGGACTTGAAAATGCTGCCTGTGTACAGTAGCTCTTACAAAAGATCTGCGGCCATACGAGCACGGCGCTAGGGATCTGGAGCCGGGCGGTGCTTGTGTCTAATCTCCCTAAACAGGTCTGATTAGAGGGGACTTGGCGTTGGCACAGACGACCAATCACCTCGATTGGAGAGGCAGCATCTGTCGGCCTCTCCTGGCCAGTGGCCAGGGAGGTATTATGGGGTCGGAGGAGGAGGAGGAGGAGGAGAGGGGGGCGGGGTTCTTAACTGGCCTCTAAATGAGAGAGAAGGGTCTGTCGGCTGCCCCTGGCCGATGACCAGGGAGGTATTTCGGGGGGAGAGGAGGAAGGGGGCGGGGGGGTCTCCTATCTGGCCTGTGAGTGAGAGGGTAGGGTCTTAAATCTAATGGCAGATGGTGCATAGATAAACTGGGCACCTGTGCTAACAGAGATGTGTATCCCTAATAGAGCGGTTAGTGAAATCACCTGGGACCCATCCTGGTTTTTGAATGAAACATTTAAGAAAGCCACCCATATTTAAGAGTGGGTGTGTCACTTTCACCCTCCTATGCCTCTCTCCTTGTGTGTGTGAGAGATAAAGGAAGATGGGGGGTGTGCGTTTGTTTGTGAGAGAGATAGGGAGAGTATGTGTGCGTTTGATTTTCTTTTATGAAATGATTCGTCAGTGAAGTGGATACACGCGTACGGCCCACTCCGCCTTTCTGTCAGTGCCACGGAGAAAAGAGAAAAAGCGAGCAGCGTGGCTGTGATTAAGCGTGTTTCCCTACATCCCTCAGGGCACGCTGCCCACACTGTCAGACCTTCACAGGGAACTCGATCAATTTCCATAGCACTTATGTTTCACATATGTTTAGTGGCGATCCCTCTCAGGCTTTTGAAAGCTGACGAATACATTTTCATTTTGTTGATTGATTATCTTATTAGTCCCTCCCCAGGGCGGCTGTAGAATGTATTTTTTTTTTTTTTTTGCTCGTTATAGACTTAAAACCGGTTAGCCTTTTGGCCTATTGACAAGCTGAGGAGGAATTTGGCTGCGGGGCAACTCGTGCACGTGGAACTGTTGAGTGTGATCGAGTGTTTCCAGAGGACCGATATTGGGGACGGGAGAAGAGAACGGCCGGAGGCTTGAGGACAAGAGAGGCATTTGTTTCCTGTTGTCCTGGAAACGGAAACGGGAAACTTTTTTTTCCTATATCACCACCGGCATTTTTCTACCACACCACTGGCATTTGTCTACCTCATTAATTGGCATTTGTCTACCTCATTAATTGGCATTTTTTTTGTACCTCATTAATTGGCATTTTTCTACCACATTAATTGGCATTTGTCCACCTCATTAATTGGTACTTTTCTACCTCACCCCTGGCATTTTTCCAAGCTCACCATTGGCATTTGTCTACCTCATTAATTGGCATTTTTGTACCTCATTAATTGGCATTTTTCTACCACACCACTGGCATTTGTCCACCTCATTAATTGGTACTTTTCTACCTCACCCCTGGCATTTTTCCAACCTCACCATTGGCATTTGTCTACCTCGTTAACTGGCATTTCTCTACCTCACCACAGGCCCAGTCAAGCTCCGTCTTAGGGTAACCTTGGATACGAAGGGAGGAGGACACTGCTATGATGCCTTATGAGAGAAGCTGGATGTACCGAATGTGCGTTACAGTAAAAGGAGAACTCCCATCTAATGGTCTAGGCTAGTTCCATTAATGCTTTTTATTGTAAACACGGAAAGAGGAATTCTTCTCCCATAACAAACGGCTTCCATTTCTAAGATCCATCTCGACCGTAATGTTGGGCCATTCTGTGTGTGTTGTTGAGTGTTCCGAGGTGAACGGAGGGCAGCCTATTGTCCTTAATCTGATCCAACCCCCCCCCCCTCTCTCTCTCTCTCTCTCGCTCTCTCTCATTGAACAGCGTGTCTGAGCCACGCTCAAAAACACTCGCTCAGTCATCACAAAAGAGACGTTGTAACAGAAGCTTCTGAAGACGTTATCTTCGAGGAAATCGCCCTCTCTTTTCAGACGTTGGCGTCTGAGTGGTCTGTCTGAGGGGTCCATTGTCAGTGCAGAGACACGCGGCTGGTGTTTTCAAAAAAGCCAGGCTCTCTCTCTCTCACTCTCTCTGTCTCTCTCTCTCACTCTCTCTGTCTCTCTCTCTCTCGCTCTCTCTCTCTCTCTCTCTCTCTCTCTCTCTCTCTCTCTCTCTCTCTCTCTCTCTCTCTCTCTCTCTCTCTCTCTCTCTCTCTCTCTCTCTCTCCTGCGCCGTCTGTCTTCGCCCACTTATTAACGGCTGGTTGATTCACTATCAGGAAGCCGGGCCCGCTTGGCGCTGCTCGCCGTCTCTCCCCCTCTTTTGAAGTGCGTCACCGAGATTTCTTATCTGGGCTTATTAAGACCTCTAAAAGGGAGAGGGTGATTTCGGGAGAGTGGAGCTGACGTGGGGGGGGGGGGGGGGGTTTGATTGGGTGGAATTGTCGCTCTGAGCCAGTGCAGTGATATGATGGGATAGTCTACTGAATCTTTTTAGTGTGCTGGCGGAGCCTCACTTACTGCACAGTGCTTCACAGGAGGGAGAGGGGCGGTTAGTTGTACAAGTAGAGAGAGTGTCGGAGAGCCGTGGATTTTTCTTTTTGTCTCTGAATGAGCAAACACTATTTCTCTTTCCCTCTCCTATCTATTTATCTATCCTCTTGTTTTTCCACTCTTTTTTTATGCCTCACTCTTTTTCCTATCTCTCTTTCTGTCTCTCCCTTTCCCTTTATCTCTCTCTCTCTCTCTCTCTCTCTGGCACATGCAAACACACACACTCTCTCATGCGCACAGGTAATTACTCTCCTATCTATACTCTTGTTTTTCTGCTTTCTTTCCGCCTCACTCACTCTTTCTCTCTCTATCTCTCTCTCTCCTCTCTCTCTCTCTTCCCCTCCCCACCTGTCTGTTTCTCTCACTGTCCCCGGACACACACATTTACTCTCTGTCAGGCGGTGGGTCTCCTCGCTCCTCTCTCCATATGGTCGTCCACTCTGCGCCGCCGAGCTTCTCCTGGCGGCGTCCATGTGTTTCTGTTTAGAGCGCGCATCCGCTAAACTCCCCGTGCACTCTGCTACGCTCCCATCTGCCGTGCTTTTTTCAAAGCCCGTATTTTGTCATGATGAAGTAGGCCTACCTACAACCATCATTTAGAACCCCAGTTATGTAAGCACATGTCTTCGGTAGCTTCTCTTTCCCCAGGAGTATGGCATGCCCCTATCTGCAGTCTTTTCCTTTGGGTAGTGATTTATTCATTTTTTGCCGTTATGCGTTGATTTGGTTCGTTGACTGGAAATAGGTTGGATTCCTACGTCAAAAACTTTATAGCGGTAGTATCTCCACCCAAAGTGTCGTTTAAAAAAAATGCGTTCTGCAGCTGTTTTTCTGCCAGAATGATATATTTCAATGAAGTGTGGTTTTATATCCTGCACACACTAGGTAATGTCCTCCTGAGGTAACTTGCCCTTGTGTTGCCCTGGTTACACGTTCACAGTCACTACTCCAACCGACATACCGTCGCCCCTCCAATGCCGGTGGGTTGCCGCGGTAACGTACGAGTTGGCCGTGGGTCGTAATGTGTTTGGCTGGCCGTCGGCTCCCTCCTAGCCAGACAACGGGGAAACGTCCAGCCGGCCCGCCGCCGCCGCCGCGCTCCACCACCAGACAGCTGTGGGTTCCATCAAAGCCCCTGCTCCCTACAGCGTCTTTGTCGTTTGTAACCGTCGCAAATACTACGATACCTAATGGTCCGTTATACTACAGAGCACTCCACTCCACTTCATCTTTGTGTTTGTGTGTGCGGTGGATTGTCCTTCTGCATGTTCTTTAACCTTTCTCCATTCATGCTTTGCGTGGTTATGCTGGGCAATTTAGTGTGTGTGTGTGTGTGTGCGTGCGTGCGCAAGTGTGTGTGTGTGTGTGTGAGAGAGAGAAAGAGAGAGAGAGAGTGAGCAGGAGTCTCTTTGTGTCAATTCTTCAAATCATTTATTTTTCTATTTCCTCCAGAATGAATGGCACACTGTCTGCCCGACATCTGTGACGACTTTGTAACGTTTCAACTCCCTTCAGCATTCCCTCCTCCCATTCCCTCCTCTCTTTTTCTCTTTCCCTTCTTCCTTTCCCCCTCTCTTTCTCTCTTTCCCTCCTCTCTCTACCTCCATCACTCTCTGTCCTCTGTCAGTCCTGTCTGACTGCTGTCTCTATCTCCTTCCCTCTCTTTCTGCCCCTCTCTCTCTCTCTCTCTCTCTCTCTCTCTCTCTCTCTCTCTCCCTCTCTCTCTTTCACTCTTTGTTTTTCTCCATCTCTCTTTCCCTCCCTCTCTCCCTCTTCCTAAAGGGTCATGTTCCTCTCTGAGGTTCACAGCTTTTCCTGCTAATAGCGTCCATTCTTCCATCTGCTCCTGTGTGATCCTCCTGGCAATCTACCTGTTTGCTTTGGAAAGACCCTCCTGTTTTCTTTTTTTGCTTTCTCATACTCCATACCCCTTTTTTTTGCTAGTATGAATGAGCTCTCGTCCTCCTATTCCACCTTTTTTGTTTTTCAAACGCTAAGCAGGAGGAATGAGAGTAATGCGTTCAAAACGCTTTGTGACAGATGGTCTTCATCAGGGTTTTCTGTTATGGGGCTGCTCAGGTGTGGCTGCCACCTCTGCAGACCGCCGCCCGCTCGTCAGCAGGGAAAGGGGATTGCCACGCCACATGGTGCTGGCCGACTGGGGATTGGACGAGGACGAGGAGGCCCCGCCCCTCTGACACCGGGAGAGCCCCTTGATCCTCGGTGGTATCCGTAAGGGAACACGTCTGTCAGGGTCAAAAATAAGACCAAATACTTAGTTGATTATTGTGTATCTTTTTTTTTTATCCTGAGAGAGAGATTAGTTATAACAGTTGAACTTCCGAACCTCTTTCATGCCATTAGTTTGGATGGCTTTTGGTTGGACGGACAAAAATGTAAAATTAAGTTGCGTCCTCAACGGAACTTTCTAACTTTGTGATGTTATTGCTTGTTCAGAGACCCTGTGAAAATATATTCTAAAGGGTTAATTTCGTACAGTAATTGTCCATTTTTATTTGTAGAATTTTCTTCACCATGCTCAAAATATTTTACCATTATATGAAAACTAAACCATCCAAGTATTGAATTGAAACCAGATTACATATTAGAAAACGTGTTATGTCCGTGTTTTTCCTAGAAACCTGAGTATTCCCATGGACTAGGGGAATGCCTTACAGCTGCACTCGGAGAAAGCTTTATGCTTAGAGAGGGAGAGAGAGATGAGATTCCCTGCAGCTGCAGTCGGAGAGAGTTGAGACTTTAGGGAAGGGACTGCTTCCAATAGGAGGTTCTGTAAGGACGTCCTGGGGAAGAAAAAGACGTTTGAGTATAAGAGGTACATACACAAGGAGACAGTTTAACACTGTAACTAGGACGGAGAGTGGGTCAGAACTTTTACATTTTTTTATTACATATTTACTTTTTGTATAGTTAACTTTTGACCTGGGAAAACGAATAGTTGATACCATGTTGGACGTTGAAATAAATCATGTGAGATACATATTGTTCTCCATTTTGGGAGCAACCCCTTGGGCTGTTCAAATATATACGTAATACGTTTCATAAATAAGATTATGCTGTTTAACCCCAGGGTCTACAGGCCTGAACCAGGGACAAGAAACAGCAGAGCAAGACACTGACTCACTGACGATGAATGTTCCCCACTGTGAAGACCTACACCGCTCAGCAGACTTCATCCGGCAACACCTGGTTTTATGTGTGTGTGTGTGTGTGTGTGTGTGTGTGTGTGTGTGTGTGTGTGTGTGTGTGTGTGTTGACGTGTCTGCATGCCCACTATGTGTGAGAGTGTAACTGTGTGTGTGCGTCTGCACAGAGAGGTACGTGTGTTTGTTTGTTAGCTGCATATGTGTTTGTGTGTGGGCCTCTGCAGGAATGTACACGAGTGTGTGCGCGTCTCTCTATTCCTTTGTGTGTGCAGTGTGTGTCTCTCTATTCCTTTGTGTGTGCAGTGTGTGTCTCTCTATTCCTTTGTGTGTGCAGTGTGTGTCTCTCTATTCCTTTGTGTGTGCAGTGTGTGTCTCTCTATTCCTTTGTGTGTGTGTGTGTGTGTGTGTGTGTGTGTGTGTGTGTGTGTGTCTGAGCTACTCCTGCGCCTTAGGTTGCCGCCGCGACACACCGGAGAGAGACGTGGAAGGAGCTGACATACAAACCTGTCACTGAGTAAACAACGAGGAGGATTGTGGAACTTCCTGCCACCCTTTTAGTGAAGTGTAGTGGAGTGGTGCTTTTTTCAATTTGCGAAATGGTGTGAACAAGTGTGTGGTGCTTCATTTCATAACTGCTTCAAAGTCCTGTTGAAGATAAGATTTTTTTCTCCCAAAGTAAGACCCTGCGTTGTTGTTTTGAGTTTTTTTTTTGGGTGATAGAATGATGAGGCCTTTTCTTTCTTTCTTTCTTTCTTTCTTTCTTTTTTTACAGAGCATAAATGAAGTGAGCAGGCGTGTTTACATATACCGTTGTACATTGTGATATACTCTGCTTTTTTTCTGGGGATGTATAACTGGGTTTGGTGCTCGGCGAGTATCTATGTCATGCTGGTGTATCGTTACGTGTTCAGATCAAAAGAGCCGAGCTGGAGTCTGAGAGGGAGAGCTAAGTCTGAGAGGATCTGAACGGGAAATAAGTAAGTAATGGCCCCGCGGTGGAATCCATTCTACAGAGACAGGTCAGTGTCGCCATAGTGTCAATGTGATATATATTATTATGTTCATAACAATGATATGTGCATGGTGATCTAGCTCTGCGGATAGCACTAAACGTGATCTCATATCATAGAATCGTCATCTGTGATTCTACATTTATTTTCAGAACCAGCAAAAATAATTATGATATTTTACATTTGTACTTGTAGTTCAAGTAATTAATTTAATTAAGGGGGTGTCCAATGTTAACCTTTCAGAGGAGCCATCTGGCCTACAATTATGAAATTGTTACGAAACGCATTTATTCTACTGCGGAACATTTCCTATAATCAAAGTTACAGAATTTTGGGATGGCAAAATTACCAGTAGAAAAAGGCAAAATGCTTAATAAAAGGAAGTTTTGGGTACTTTTGGGTTGTTTTGGGTATCTGTACTGTCTTGTTTTGGGTACTTTTGGGCTTTGGATTGTTTTGGGTAGTTTGGGGTGATTAGTACGACCCATTAAAAGGGCATTTTCAACAGGAAGCAGTCGTTAATTACTCACCACTGCTTGATGGCTCTGCATGAGTTCAGCAAGCCCCTCTACTGATGGGATTGACCTACTATCTTTTTTACATTGGTGATTGTCTACCCCTTGTTTATCAGTGTTTTCACAAATGTTTGTATTGTTACTATGTTGCTGAATTACCTTTATTTTATATTTCATTTTAATTTGATTGTATATTGTTTTTGTAATATAGACTGTAAGGTGACCTTAAGTGTCTTGAAAGGCGCCCTCAAATTAAATGTGTAATTATTATTATTATCTACAGTGGGCGCTCCAAACGTCGTCAGGTGGTCTGAACATGAGAGCCGATTCCGAGTTCCAAAGAGCAGCACTGTGGAGAAAACAACACCACCTCAGCAACCTTTTCCCTCCACCTCTGCGATTCGATGAGGTCACCTCTCCAAACCCACCCCCACCCCCGCACCTGACAGAGAAAGTAAACACAACCCCCCCCCCCCCATCCCCCTGTTTATAGTTGGTTCTAGGTCTGAGTGACACCTGTCAACCCTCATAACAGCTGAACGTCGTTTTGCTCAGAACCGGTGACCTACGCGGGGGGCGGGGGGCGGGGGGCGGGGGGAGGTGGGGTCACGACCCTCAGCCTAAACGGTGGAGACAGAGAGGAGCGTTTCTCGTCCTGGCACCGACACGTGGTAGCCAGGTGAGAGGCATGCTGGGGAAACGGCTTCAACAGCGTGCCGGTCACCTCATGAATTTTTCCATGTGTTTTTCTACTCACCTATAATAAAGCACCACTGTACACACACAGACATCACGCACACATACTCATACACAGACACAAACACACACACACACACACACACACACGCACGCATGCACGCACACAGACAAATTGCATTCGTCACACGCATTCCTCCTGAATACTTACTAATCCTTACTTTTCTCTAAATCCTTCCAGGCTCCTCCTGCGTGTGTGTGTGTGTGTGTGTGTGTGTGTGTGTGTGTGTGTGTGTGTGTGTGTGTGTGTGTGTGTGTGTGTGTGTGTGTGTGTGGCCGTAGGAATGCTGCCCCATGACCGTTAAATCACACAGGACTCTGTTTCACCTTGCACACGAGCCCCATTTCAAACTGTCTGCCGACAAGCGGGATGGCCCGCAGATAACTTTCCCTGCCGTTGCTGTGTCAACCTCTCCGGTATTGGCACAGAAAGAGTGACCAGATGTTGAGGGTCTGATTCTTTCCAGGCATCAACCCCCTCCCCCCTCCTCCCTGTGTTTATGTCATATTCAAACTGTAGCCAAAGCGTTCTGGAGCAGTGGACCGGTGGCGGCGGGCTGTTGCCACGGTCACTGAACACACACACAGGTCCCGTGGAACGTGCACAGAGCTTCCACGGCGGATCCACAGTGGGGGGGGGGGGGGGGGGGGGGTCCGGGGTCCCCACGGAACGTTCGCTCGAGTTCCACAGAACATCTCCAGGTTCCGGAACCGAGGCACACACAATGAGACGTGTGTATATGTCTGGGCGACATGTACATCAACTACTGTTTCCTTTTCTCCGTTGACCCTTTTCAATCTCTCCCCCTCTCTCTCTCTTCCACACCCTCTCTCGCTCTCTCTGTCTCAGTCAGTTGATCCCTCTCTCTCTTACTGTCTCTCTTTTTCTCTCTCTTACTGTCTCTCTTTTTCTCTCTCTCTTACTGTCTCTCCTTCTGTCTCATCTCTCAGACTCACACCCCCTCTCTTTCTCTCTCTCTATCTCCCTCACTGTCTTTCTCTCTCTCTCTCTCTCTCTCTCTCTCTCTCTCTCTCTCTCTCTCTGCTCTGATCTCTTCCCCTCTCTTTCTCACTGTCCATCTCCCTCACTGTCTTTCCATCTTTTTCTCTCTCGCTCTCTCTCTTTGCTCTGGTCTCTTCCCCTCTCTTTCGCACTGCATATCCCTCTGTATATCCCTCTCTCTTTCTCATTGTCTATCTCTCTCTCACGCTCTCTCTCTCTCTCTCTCCCTCTCTCGCTCTCTCTTTCTCTGCTCTGATCTCTTCCCCTCCCTTTCTCACTGTCTATCCCCTTTATTTCTCACTGTCTCTCTCTCTTCCCCCCTCTCTCTCTCTCTCTGTCTCCCACATAAAACACACACAGAGTTTATTTTTCAGCCATATCTCATGGTGCCTGACTGGCGTGTGTGTGTGTGTGTGTGTGTGTGTGTGTGTGTGTGTGTGTGTGTGTGTTCTCCATGCGGTCTGGTGCCCTGTCTTCCAGACCGCTGAGTAACACAGAAACGTCTGACTTGGCGGTTGTATTCTGAGCGCATTCATACACACAGACATGCCTGTGTGACTCCAGACTAGCTTCAGCCGACCTGGACCCCCTCCGTCCCCCCCTAGGGTCATCTGTAACTTCCCAGTGAGAAACAGCGAGGCAGGTCGCCCTGTACCGGGTTTTATGGGAATGTAGTCGTTCACCTTTCACCTCTGTGATTGATCATGGTGCCAGAACACTGCTGTGGTAGAAGCAGGTGGAGCGAGGACGCGTGGTGAGCGTGAGAAATACAAACTGCTTTTTTTTTCTAATGGATTTTGAACGAAGGTGTTATTTTATGAATGGGAGGATGTTTTGGTGAGATGCTCTCTTACAACGTAAGATTCATTTTGGTATGAGCTGACTATTGCCGGCATTGTAATCAAAGTAAGGACAGGTTTGATTCTTTTGCTAGCTGCTACCTTACAGCTACCGGGTGAAGTCATGCATTGGGACCACATACAGTTGCTATGCTGTGTGTCAATAATGGAGAGAAGTGAAAAGGCATTAGGTTTTATTCAGATCAAACCATTGACTTTTCTCTTCTCTCTTTTAAGTTTTTGAAGTTAGACAGTTGACAGATGATGTTTTGGGGGTTGAAGGTTTTCACTCAGGTCAAACCAATACCAATTCTTGTTTTGTAACTTTTACGACAGGTCAACTTTCAATCCCTTTATCTTGGCAGAGTGAAGAGACATTATTTCTCCCCGATATCTCCTGCTGTAACTCGAAAAACGGGACAACATCAGCACAACTACCACCCTCCGTCAACCTATCACCAAAAAAAGAACCAACGTTATATGAACTGGTGTAATATGGCCGATGAAATGAATGAGCGTGTATCCGTGACATCTCGCTGCCTTTTTCTTGCAGAGTTCCTCTCTTTCCTGGGCTGGTGAAGCTCGACGTGCAGGAGCCTTTCTTCTTCTTTCTCTCGTGCAGACGTCTCCCACTCCCTCCATTCCTCCCTCCATTCCTCGCTTCCTTCCTCCCAGAGAGGCCTCAGATTCCCTGGTCACCACCGGAGTTCTCTGTCCACAGCTGGAATGACACACACGCTAGCACACACAAACACACACACACACACACACACACACACTGACACACACACATACACACTGGTACACTCACATACACACACACACAGACACACACACTTACACACACTGATACACTGACTAACACGCACACACTATTACAGACATACACTCTCTCTCTCACACACACACACACATATACACATACACACTCAGGACAGCTGTCAGGAGTCGCTGTCCGTCCTTCACAGTAATTTAAAAGCTATTCCCACTAAGGCCGTATCCTGGCTCTTAGCATTTTATATATTTTCAAATATTGATGCTTCTGGGATTTACATAAGGCTGAGCCTTCCTAATGACTTGCAGTATTAATCATTTAGATACACTTATCTGACTTGTAGAAACGTTACTTTCTTTCTTTGTTAAATTGTATAAAATCTTTCAGCCACTGTGGATGACAGATTAATGTCTGTAATATAATATTGCCACATAAACACGTTTGTATGCATCTACATTTGACAGCTGGAAATTAACTGTGGTTCCTCTCTGAATGTAGTGTAACTGTAATGCACGGTCCATTAAACACTTCCCAAAACAACGGATCCGTGACAAACATCCAATACATGATATTCAGATTCAGATTCAGATTCAGACAACTTTATTGATCCCAAAAGGTCAATTAATTTGCAGCTTACCCGGTCAATACACACAACTTTCTCAGACAATCAAGTATACAAAGTAGTGATAGGTCAGAGGTCAAACGATCATCTTACACAGGTCACTACAAGGAAATCAATAGAAACAACAAGCATATGCAATTTATAAACTACTAATGTGAATAAACTACAACAACAACATTCTTTCCACAGATCTGAGTAATGTCTCAAAGGTCAATGTGAAAAAACGTTCCATCTCATAGGTATGTTCAATGAACCAATCCCCTTTTGAAAAGATGTGTCGCTTAGCGATGCTTTTAAGGCCTAAGCTGCCGAATTGCCATGGCGATGCTTTAGAACCTGTTTCTGTACGGTGGGGACGTTCATATAATGGCGTCACCTAAGTGTGGTTTTTGTAAAGGTGTGTTATGAGCTTGAACTGTCACGGTGATGGATCTGAGTTTTCCGTCTGTCTGTAAGGACACATACCTAACCCTCTGAGTTCACTGACCCCCACGGACACCTTTGAACTGATCTCAAAACCTGGACATCATCAAGCACACAGCGTGTGTGTGTGTGTGTGTGTGTGTGTGTGTGTGTGTGTGTGTGTGTGTGTGTGTCGGTGTGTGTTTGTGTCTTTGTGTGTGTGTGTGTGTGTGTGTGTGTCGTCTGTGGTATTTCACAGCCCATCAATACGTAACAGTAAAAGGAAATATAGACTTCTTCTTCAAACCAACACGGACACTATTGCCAACATACAAATGTCAATTACGTGTGTGTGTGTGTTAGGGAGAGAGAGACTATGTGTGTGTGGGCGGGCGTGTGTGTGCGTCCGTGCGTGTGTCATGTGTCTAATGAAAGACCTGTAAGCCTTTAGCCTGTGTAACCTTTACTTTGAGGGAAACCTGCTATATCCCCTCAGGGTCACTGAGGATATGGCACCCACAGGGCCAAGACAACAGTCATATTATACTTCACACTGAGACTATTTGTATTGTGTTTTTGTTTCAATGGTTCGTTTTTAGTCCTGTGTGATATAGATATATATATATAGGTTTGATTGTTTTATGCTTGTGTTCTCTTTTTGGCTTGGACTCCTTTTTAAGACAGATCTTAACTGACTTGGTTAAATATAGAATATATCCAACAATTTTGAAAAGCAGCTAAAGTGTCCCTTTAGCCATAGCGGTCCATTGTAGACCCCTCCTCTTATGATTTATATGGCTACCTACAAAGTGTATCGCTATCAACCACAAATTGGTGCAACGTAGGTTCTGCCAATGTTTTCAATAGAAATTACTTCCAGGCTGAGTCTGTCATGTATATCTGGGGATTCTTGGGAATTGCAGGGTTTACTGTTGGCCCAAAGGGGTTCTTCTAATATAATTCCCTTGATCTTAATGGAAAATAGCTTTTTTTTCCCCTAATCTATCGTTGTACGTCTCCGTCTCTCTCTCACACATGCATAGGCATAAAGGCACGCGGACACACACGCGGACACGGACACGGAGTCAAATAAACATTGTCTGCTTCTTCCACTTTGTGGCCCCTCCTGTTGCTCGGGAGTCGGATAACGCGCTGGGGACTCCCGTTCAGTCACTCCCGTTCAGTTTGTGAGTCAAGAGCGCACCCAACCAATATTTGGCTTTTATTAAAAAACGTTTTTTTTTCACTCCGTCAAAGCGCATTGCCGTATTGCTTTGAGGTTAAGTAGGGTGATATCTGTAGATTAGGTTTTTAAAAACTGGCGGTTGGTGTGCGAGATTATCCCAAAAAAGCTTTACTGTCAAATTCTGGAGATATGCGCCTTGAACAGTCACCTGCAGACTGTTCAAAAGAGCCATGATTGAATGGAACATACAGAGTCTGTCGCAACAGAAAGATTATAAAGATTTATAGGTAAGTTTTATTTTTATTAAGTGCATTTTTTATTTAATGCAGCACCACAGTTAATTGCGCACCGGTGTATCAGAATGAGTCCAATGGATGACAAAAACCAAAGGTAACCAATTAGTTAACTGTATGAACAAAAGAAAAAAACGAATTGACCTGGCGCACGCACATGCAAGATTCCTTTTTCTTTCTTCTTTTTTTCCTAAGTCTAACTGAACAGCACAGCAAGCTGTTGCTTCAAAATATGATTCTGTAACGGACATACAGGCCTCTATGGAAATGTATGTTTTATTGGCAATTTGCCAGTAACTCTTTCTTGACTGTCATGGTTAGCCCAGTCAATGCAATTAAGGTTAGACGACTGTGATTTTGAAAGGCCAGAGTGTAGCCAGATGTGTTTGCATATGTTGGTCAAAAGCTTTCATCAAGTTCAACCTATGTTAATCTTCTTTGACCAGCTGCTGGGATAGGAGACCCTTCGATATATGAAGGCATTGTTAAAAATGGACTTCTTCACGGCGCTAATGACGACCCTGTCGCTGCTGATGGTGACGCCTGTGGCCACCCTCCCGTGTCCCCGCCCCTGCTCGTGCCCTCAACCTACGGAGTTGCACTGCACCTTCCGGTCATTGATTGCTGTGCCCGTTGGCATATCAAAGCAGGTGGAGCGTATGAATTTAGGGTGAGTCTTGTTGATAGGTCTTGAATGACTGCAATGATGTTCTCGTGGTTTATTATCACCTCGACTGAACCTCTACTTAACGGTTGGTATTCTCAACTACTATTCTCAGCCACTGTGTTTGTTCGTGGTTTCAACGGGTGGAGTGGCAATAGTGTCAAATGCTCATGACAGTGATCGTCTGAATGTTTAGAAATCAGTGACTAAGTAAACACAATGCACACTATTTACAAAGTAGGCCAAAAATTTGAATAAAATTTAATTGTTTAACAGAAATCATTAACCTTGACACATAATTAACAAAAAGATACCCCCCAAAAATAACAATGGAAATGGTACCAATGTCTTCTTACCCAGCGTTCTTGCTTTTGCTGTGATGCCTCATCAGGTTTAACACCATGACTAAGCTAACGGAGAGATCTCTGGCTGATCTGAGGAAGCTGGAGCTTCTAATGGTGCATGGAAACAACATCCACAGCATCTCCAATGGAGCCTTCAGGGATCTCATAGCCCTGCAGGTACTCCAGACACTATACACCAGACACTACATAGCCCTACAGGTACTCCAGACACCTCATAGCCCTACAGGTACTCCAGACACCACATAGCCCTGCAGGTACTCCAGACACCACTGGGCAGGAGGCAGACGGTTGTGTTGTTGGACAATCTTTTAATTTAACGTGGTGCCATTTTTGTACTAATTGTAACTGGGATAATGTGTGTTAATCAAACGTGTACATCATATGTTTAATGTCATTTGTTGATGTATTTATAATCCTCATTATCGGCTAACACATAAAACATGGATATTTGTTGTCTGGGTTAGGGTTATGGGTTATCCATATGAATGCCTTGCGTTTTTGCCTTTAGATGCTCAAAATGAGCTACAACAAGCTGACGGAGATCACCAGAGAGACTCTACGGGGGCTCTGGTCCTTGGCCCGTCTCCACCTGGACCACAACCGCCTGGAGTTCATCCACCCGGACTCCTTCCAGGGCCTGACGTCCCTCCGCCTCCTCCAGCTGGAGGGCAACCGCCTGCAGCAGCTCCACCCGTCCACCTTCGCCACCTTCTCCCTGGCCGGGCACTTCCACGTCTCCACCGTCCGGCACCTGTACCTCTCCGAGAACGGGCTGACGTCCCTGCCCGTTGGGATGGTGGAGGCCATGCCGCAGCTGGAGAACCTCTATCTCCACGGCAACCCCTGGTGCTGCGACTGCTACATGAGGTGGTTCCCGGACTGGGAGAGGAACTCACCGGGTGCGTATGTAGCCGTTTGGTTTAACGTGGCCTTGGAATGGTTCATGGAGGCGGCGTCATGCGATTGTTTACTGTTCCGCTTTTGAATTTGCCGATCAACGTTTTTTGATGGTACTCTTTATCGCTAGCGTTTTTTGTTGTTATTTGTTTATCCAATGAGATCATCTTATGAGGTGACATGACACATTATCAAGTTTGAATGTTTTAGTGAACAATTAACATTTTCAAATTGTCATGCTTTGCTTTGCTTTGCATTTCAGTTCCGTGCGTTCTCTTTTCCTCCAGGTGTGGTGAAGTGTAAGAAGGACCGTGCCTATCCCGGGGGTCAGCTGTGCCCCATGTGCTCCTCCCCCAAACACCTCCGCATGAAGGAGCTCCAGGGCCTGCAGGCCCACCTCCGCTGCAGCCCGCCCTTCATCCTCGCCCCTCACAGGACCGCTCCCACGGAAGACGAGGAGGACGCCGAGAGCGAGGTCATGACCCCCGAGGACTTCCGGGAGCCCCTGGGGAACGTGACGCTGGCCCTGAGCGACGAGCACGGCAACAAGGTGGACCTGGAGTGCGGCGCCAGCGAGCCCCGGCGCTACGGCGGCGGCGGCGCCCCGACCGTCCGGGCAGCCTGGGAGCAGCTGGACCCACTCCGGCTCGCCGTCAACGCCAGCGTCCGCGTGGACCTGGACTGCCCCATGGAGCGGGAGGACTACGAGCGCCTGTGGAGGCTGGTGGCGTACTACAGCGACGCGCCGGCTCACCTGCAGCGGGAGCGCCTGCTGTCCCAGGGGCCGTGGGGGCCCAGCTACAGCTACAGGCAGGACGCGGCGCGCGACGCCCTCTACTACACGGGCGTGAGGGCCAGCGTGGCGGCGCGGCCCGCCTGGCTCATGCAGACGTCCCTGGACCTGCGGCTGAACCGTGCCCAGTCCACGGGGAGGAGCGTCCGGCTGGTCCTGGGCACCTGGCTGAGCCAGACGGTGGAGGCGGAGCGCGAGCGGAGGGCGAGCCGACCCTGGGTGTTCATCCAGGACACGAACGCCACTAGAACCGCCGTCACGGCCGTGGTCGGCGGCGACGCGCAGCTGGACTGTAACGTGAGGAGTTCCGGCGACGCGGCGGTACGTTGGACGCTGCCGGACGGCACCAGGGTGGAGGCTCCGTTCGGCGGGCCGGACCGGCGGGTGTGGGTGACGTCCGGCGGGCGGCTGGTGGTCAGAGCGGTGGGCCACTCCGACGCCGGCGTTTATTACTGCGTGGCCACCGTCGCCGGGGACGCGGGCGCGCTGCCCTTCCGCCTGACCGTGGAGGAGTCCTCCAGTCCGCCACCGGGGGGCGACGGAGCCCCCGCCCCCGTGGAGGGCTACGCCGGGGACGCCGTCACGCTGCCCTGCGCCACCTCCGGCTCCCCCGACCCGGAGGTCACCTGGGTCCTCCCCGACGGCGACACGGCGGGTTTCCGCGGCAACGGCTCCAGGGCGCGGGTCTATGCCAACGGGACCCTGAGGGTTGCCCAGGCTCAGCTGTCGGACGGTGGGTATTACAAATGTGTGGCAGCCAATCAACACGGCGCGGACTCCGTGTCCACTAAGGTCACCCTGACGAGGCGCCTGACGCCGCAGAGGAAGTACCCCGCCAGGCCTCAGTCTGCCGCCGGCGTCAACACCAAAATAAAAGTCCCCACCGAGGAGAGTGCCAAAATAAAAGTCCCCGTGGAGGATATGGAGGAGTCGTCTGGAGATGATGATGACGGACGGGATAAAGCTTCCCCTGGTCGGGGGGACCTTCTCACCCGGAGGAGAGGGCCGACGACCGGCACGCGGGGGGGACACCCGTCTAGAAACACGTGGAGGAGACCGTCCGTGCAGCAAAGACAGTTCACTGCGGGATCTCGCGTTCCTGACGGCAGGAAAAGCGTGCCCCAAACGAGGAGGAGGATTAACGTGGCCAACAACAAGATCGACCCGGAGAAGTGGGCGGACATCATGGCTAAGATGCGGGATAGAGGCGGAGTCACCGTAGGTCAACAAACCCCAGAGAAAACAACAACAACAACAGTAGCAACAACAACAGCAGCAGCAGCGTCGGAGACGGCAGACAACACGGAGGGATCGCCAGGGGAAACCCCCCCGGAGGAGACGGCGACGCCGCACACCACCGTCACAGAGCGGACCACCGTCCGGCACACACAGCCAGAACCAGACCCACACACGGGGTCACACTCTGCCCCCGACAGAGTCACCACGGACAGGGTCACCACGGACACGGTCACCACGGACACGGTCGCCACAAACACAGCCTCGCGTCTTGCCACGCCCACACAGCCCACATCTGGTCCCCAGCAGCGCCGCGGCAACGCCGTGGTAACCGAGCCGGGGCTTTACGACGGCCCGTGGCGGGGGGATCAAAGCCCGGCGCCAGATGGCGGACCGCCCACGGCGCTGGATGTTGCACCGACGTTAAACGAGGGGGGCGAGGACGGGAAGGCACCCGCTGTTCTTGTCGACACCGCGGGGAATGAAGTCGCTCCAGACGGGAGGAGGCGGGATCTGTTTTTCACCACAACCGACACCGAGGACAACGACAGTTTGTTTGCCGACACTTCAGGACCAACCACGCGCGGCCCGCTGCAGTACGCCACCCCCGACATCCCAGCCACACGCTCGACCTCCTCCCCCTCCACCACGCCCACCCTGGCTGTCAGTCTCGGAAAGGAGGTCGTAGGTCAAGGGGGCTCTCGCCTCCGAAACCCTAACTCCAGACGGAGGAACGGAGAGAGAAGGAGAAGGCCAAACAGAAGGAAGCTAAGGCCAAATCTAGCCGAGGAGTTTACAACGGCCACACCTGTGGACGCTCTCCTGGAAACCACCGTGGCGACCGCTGCCACACTGCCGAAAATAGAACCGCGGGGAGAGGCCAGCGCCGCCGCGTCAGCCAAGTCCGACGGCGCCGTTCCGTTCGCGGCGAGCCAAGCGGGCTCGTGGGCCAGGCCGCGCCACAACGAGGGCCCAGTGTGGGTGCGTGGCGACGGGGCCAACGCGGCCTCCAGCCCCCCTCCCGGACCCTCCGCCTCTCTCTCCCAGACAAAGGACAGCTTTACACCTCCAGACCAACCTCCCGTCACGAGCGCGTCCACTGACCCGTCTTTCCCGACCACCTCTCGGGAGACGGGCGGGGCGCGCGGGAAGACGAACTCCGAGGGGGACTCACGGAGCGCCGCGTCTCCCACGGCAACCGGTCCCCGGGGGCCGACGAGCGTCCGCCTCTCCGCCGGCTATCCCTCGGAGGGGAAACCGAGAGCAGCCGCCAGAGGAGGCTCCCGCCCTGTGGCAAGTGCTGACGAGTCCCGGGAGAGCCCCTCTCCCTCCGGAGCGCAGCCGGATGTGGAGGCCGCCCAATTATCCCGTCGTCATGGCTCCTCACAGGCCAGAGTCGGGCCGCTCGTGGAGGTCAATGGCAAGCTTCCCCCTCCTTCTCCTCCCTCCTCTTCCTCCTCCTCTTCTCTGCCGTCGTCCTCCTCCCCGAGGAGTCCGAGCGAAGAAAGTCCGCGCGCGCCGTCGACTTTGACGGAAGGCGCCGTTCACGAGGCAGACTCCGAGATGAGTCCGGTTCCCGCGGCGACGTCCCGGCCAACTTACCCGGCGCCCGATCAAACCGTCGGAATCAACTCCGGCAGCGCTCCGGAGGGAAGAAAGGAAAGGGTTTTCCACGGGGGAAACATCGCCGGTGACATTCCCAACACGGTCAGCGACGCTAACCAAGCCCCCACCGTGACCTCCGCATCCCCCAGCCCGTCCTCCGGACACCCCCACCTCCCGCTCCCCACTGAGGGCCGAGGGCGGCCCCCGTCGCGGCCCCTGGAGGGTCCGAACCACATACCCGACAGCCACGGCGAACGAAGCCACAGGCCCGAGCAGGGAAACCGCGGAAACCCCGTCTCACCGCGCGGGAACGCAGACGTCATCGGACCGCAGCCTCGTGCAGACTCTGTGCCGTCAACACAGGGAACAGGCCTCGGTTTGACCTCTGACCCCACCACATCTGGAGCGCCCACAACACTCTCCCGGGGTGTGAAAAAGAGCACGACCGCCGCGACCACAACGCGGACCGTCCTGTTGGTATGGGGGGGTCACAGTCCCAGCGCTCCCCAGCCTCCTCCACTGGCTCCCCCCAGAGGCCACGGTCCCTCCAGAGAGCAACCTCAGGCTCCTGCTGTGGTGACCAGGCTCCAGTCTGGAGGAGGAGGGAGAGGAGTAGGAGTAGGAGGAGGAGGAGGAGGAGGAGGAGGAGGAGTAGCAGCAGGAGGAAGAGGAGGGGGAGGAGGAGGAGGAACAGCAGCAGCAGCAGGAGGAGGAGGAGGGGGAGGAGCAGGAGTAGGAGGAGGAGGAGGAGTAGGAGCAGGAGTAGGAACAGGAGGAGGAGGAGGAGGAGGAGTAGCAGGAGGAGGAAGAGGAGGAGGAACAGCAGCAGCAGGAGGAGTAGGAGGAGGAGGAGGAGGGGGAGGAGGAGGTGGAGGAGAAGGAGCAGTAGGAGTAGGAGGAGGAGGAGGAAGCGTGGCGGGGTCTATTCCCAGAGGAAAGCCCCGGATCCTAAACAGGGAGGTCCAGACAGTGAGCGTGAAGGCAGAAACAGACGCACAGCTTCCCTGTGAGACAGAGGGGGAGCCCACGCCATTCCTCTCCTGGACTAAAGTGTCCACCGGTGAGTTGTTGTTGTTTGAAAACCGAGTTTAAAAAAAGCCTATTTCATGTTGATTACTGTCAAGTTGTTTGGTGCTTGGTTTATTTTTTGTTGTGATTGTTGGCACTTTTCAGGTGCTTGGCAAGCCACGATAAACATTGCTATAGTTTAAGGAGTTTTTCTGAGTTTTCTTCAGAGGTCAATTTCTTTTCAGTTCATTTGACACTGAAAAATGAAACTCATAACTCTAAACTATGACTGTGGCCTAACCTAATAATTTCGTGCCTATATTATTCTATTCCATCATAAATATAAATAATATGGTCAGTTTGATTACTCTGTTAATAGACACACACAGACCCTAATGTGTTCTGACTGAAGCACAATTTTGACCACAGACCCTCTTTACCTTATTTATTTTAAAAAAGACGACATATTGGAAAAACATTACAGAGTACTCGTTCTGATCTGAGTTGTAATACTTTGGGAACCAGTTAAGTGCATGTCAAGAGCATTCAAGTCAAACACATCTGATCCTTTTAAAAACTTTCAACTGTACTTTTTCTCTACTTCTACTTTATTGAGCCTCCACCACGCACATTTCAAACGGTCACTTTTGTGATCCCACAGGGGCCAGCGTTGCACAGAACACCCGGGTCCAGAGGTTCGAGGTCCACTCAAACGGCACGTTGATGATCGGGAACACTCAGCCCTTAGACCGGGGCCAGTACCTCTGCATGGTCCAGAACCAGTACGGAGCGGACCGGACCGTGGTCAACCTAGTGGTTCTGTCCCAGCACCCCAGGATGCTCCAACCGCGGTACCGGGACCTCTCGGTCCACCTGGGGGACACCATCGATTTAGACTGCCAAGCCCAGGGTCAACCGGCGCCCAGAATCACGTGGGTCCTCCCCAACCGCGTGCACATGGCCTCCGCCGCCTCGACCGCCCCCGCCACCCCCCCGCAGCGGCTGACCCTGCTGACCAACGGCACCCTCCGCCTCCGCCAGGCGGGCTACTCGGACCGGGGCGTGTACCGGTGCATGGGCAGCAGCGTGGCGGGGGCCGACAGCGTCTCCGTCCGCCTGCAGGTGTCCGCCCTGCCCCCGACCGTCCTCCAGCCCCGCTGGGAGAACGCCACCCTGCCCGAGGGCGGCACCGCCTACCTGCCCTGCTCCGCCCGCGGGGCCCCGCCCCCAATCCTCCGCTGGACCACGCCCGACGGCCTCACCCTGCTGCCGTCGCAGTTCGTCCAGGGACGCAACCTGCTGGTGTTCCCCAACGGGACCCTGACGGTGCGGGGGCTGGGCGGGGGCGACGCGGGGGCGTACGAGTGCTCGGCCAGCAACGCCGTGGGAGCGGCGAGGAGGACGGTGGTGCTCGCCGTGCTCAGGGCGCCGTCCGCCACCAAGGCCCGCATCGCGTCCTCCTCGGCCGGCCAGCAAACGGACGTGGTGTACGGGAGAAAGCTGCAGCTGGACTGCCTGGCTACCGGAGAACCGGAGCCCAGGATCCTCTGGAGAACTCCCTCCAAGAAGCTGGTGGACGCCCAGTACAGGTGACGGGTTTAGTCACACCGATTCTGACATTCAGACCAGAAATATAGCATGGAAAACATAAACAAACACATACAGGAAAACATTACATGTCCTACTGAAACCACGGAATAGACTAGCAAAACCTTATTGTTATGGATATTTTTGTTAATACTTTCTTATATGAATAAACACAAAATAATTGCATATGCTAATTTATGTATATCAAGTATTAAAAAACGAAGAACATTCCCTTCTTTTCCTTGACAGCTTTGACTCCAGGATAAAGGTTTTCTCGAACGGCACCTTAACCGTGCAGGCCGTAACCAATGACGACGGGGGCGACTACCTCTGTGTGGCCCGTAACAAAATGGGGGACGACTACGTCCTGCTGAGGGTCAACGTGCTGACCAAGCCGGCAAAGATCCAACACAAACAGCCGCTGGGTAACCAGGAGGTGAGCCCTTTCACTCGCCCGCTCACTGACCTCGAAGCCCTTTCACTCGCCCGCTCACTGACCTAGAAGCCCTTTCACTCGCCCGCTCACTGACCTCGAAGCCCTTTCACTCGCCCGCTCACTGACCTCGAAGCCCATTCACTCGCCCGCTCACTGACCTAGAAGCCCATTCACTCGCCCGCTCACTGACCTCGAAGCCCTTTCACTCGCCCGCTCACTGACCTCGAAGCCCTTTCACTCGCCCGCTCACCGACCTCAAAGCCCTTTCACTCGCCCGCACACTGACCTCGAAGCCCATCACTGACCTCGACCTAGAAGCCCTTTCACTCGCCCGCTCACTGACCTAGAAGCCCTTTCACTCGCCCGCTCACTGACCTAGAAGCCCTTTCACTCGCCCGCTCACTGACCTCGAAGCCCTTTCACTCTCCCGCACACTGACCTAAAACTCACACAAACGTCCTCCTCTAACCCGACGTGAAGGGTTTTTGTAACAGGGTAGAAACAAATACAAACAACTCTGGTTTGTTTGTCGTTGCAGTCCGTAATGAACGAGGATTTAAAGTTCTGAAGGCACAGCAAAAACAAAAACTTATGTTTCGATTGACTGTTGTTATTCATGATGTTGTGTGACTTGCTGTGGTATCGTTTGAGTTTTATTTTGATAGTGTGATGGCGAAATCAACTTATCATTTCCTGTTGCTTCTCTCTTGACTGTAGGTGATGTACGGAGGAGACTTGAAGGTGGACTGCATCGCCTCCGGTTCCCCCGACCCGCAGATCACCTGGGCTCTCCCGGACGGCACCATGGTCAACCCTGTGAAGCCGGCGGAGGAGGGGCGGAGGAGCGGCGGGAGCGGCGCTGCGGCGGTCGGCCGCAGCCGCAGGTACGTGGTCTTCCACAACGGCACGCTCTACCTCAACGAGGTGGGCCTGCGCGAGCAGGGCGACTACACCTGCTACGCCGAGAACCAGCTGGGGAGGGACCAGATGAAGGTCCGCGTCAAGGTTGTCGCCGAACCCCCGCGCATCCGGGACAAAAGCCACGAGGCGGTGACGGTTCTTTACGGGGAGACGGTGTCGCTGGGCTGCAGCGCCAAAGGGGAGCCCAGTCCGGTTTACACCTGGGTCTCCCCCACCAACCGTGCCATCTCTTCCTCTTCCTCCTCGGACAAACACCAGGTCCTGAGCGACGGCACCCTGGTGGTCCGGAAGGCCCAGCGGTACGACGGGGGCAACTACACGTGCACGGCGCGGAACAGCGCGGGGCAGGACCGCAAGGTCACCAGGCTGGACGTGCTGGTGACCCCGCCCACCATTAACGGCCTGCGCGGCGCGTCCAACGCCCTGGGCGCCGCGGCCGTGCGGGACCGCCGCAAGCTGCTGGACTGCGTGGCCACGGGGACGCCGCCGCCCCGCGTGATGTGGGTGCTGCCGGAGAACGTCATCCTGCCCGCGCCCTACCACGGCAGCCGCATGGCGGTGCACGCCAACGGCACGCTGGACATCCGCGCGGCCCGGCCCGCCGACGGCGCCGCCCCGCTGGTGTGCGTGGCGCGCAACGAGGGGGGCGAGGCCACGCTCACCGTGCGCCTGGAGGTCCACGAGGCCGAGGAGAGGCCGCAGGTCAGGGGCCCCAAGGCGGAGAGCCGCCGGCTGACGGCCGGGAGCGCCATGGCGCTGGACTGCTCCTTCCAGGGCGCCGCCCGGCCTCAGGTCACGTGGGTCCTCCCCGACGGCACGCCTCTCGCCAGCGGCGCTCACATCTCCCGGTTCTCCCACCGGCCCAACGGCTCCCTGGTCATCAGCAACCCCTCCGTGTCCGACGTTGGTATGTACCGCTGCCTGGGCCGGAGCGCCGGAGGCCTGGCGGAACGTACCATCACGCTGGCCCCGGGGAGGCAGCCGGAGATCGGCAACCGCTACAACTCCCCCGTGAGCGTGACCAACGGCGAGACCCTCCTGCTGCACTGCCTGTCCAGCGGGGAGCCCGTCAGACTGACCTGGACGCTGCCCAGCGGGGTGGTGCTGGCGCGGCCGCAGAGGGCGGGCCGCTACGCCGTCCTGGCCAACGGCACGCTGGCCATCCTGCAGGCCTCGGTGTACGACCGGGGCGCCTACGCCTGCCGCGCCGCCAACGAGTACGGCAGCGCCCTCCTCCCCGTGGCCGTGGTGGTGGTGGCGTACCCGCCTCGGATCACCAGCGGGCCCGCCGCCGTCACCCACGCCCGGCGCGGGGTGGCCGTCCAGTTGAACTGCGTGACCACGGGCGTCCCCAAAGCGGAGGTGGTGTGGGAGACCCCGGAGAGGAGCAGGCTGGCGGTGAGCGCGCTGCCCCGTCTCTACGGGAACCGGTACCTCCACCCGCAGGGGTCGCTCATCATCCAGAACCCGACGCAGAGAGATGTGGGCTACTACAGGTGCACGGCCAGGAACGTCGCCGGCCTGGACGCCAAGGCCACGTACCTCAACGTTTTCTGAGGGGCGAGACAAAGGAGCACGAGGTTGAGGTGCTACATTAAGGGCCACAAACTGCATTTTCCAAAAAGATATCACCAAAATACTGCTGTTGAAGTAAAACAATATAGTATCCTTTAAAATGGATATTGGAACGAAGTATTTAAGTACATGCTACTGTGTGTCCCTGAAAAAGATGGGTTGCAAGTCAGTATGACGTGTAGTTTAATACTTTAACGCAACTGCTGCAACAAAAGTAATTACTTTTTTAAGATAATTCAATTTGCAGCATTTTTATTACGGTTAATGGAAATTGTCCATATTCAGTAGCGTCCCAAATCATGCATTTAGACTCTTTGATGAGCCGACTGATTTCTCAAAACAGAGGTGCAACTTTTATCTGACGATGGAAACTGAAAACTGAAATAAGAAGATAGGTATAGACAAAAAAAACGTTTGCTCTTAAGTTATAAGATATGATATGTATATGTACGCATATAACTTGTATTACATTTCTTGTGGAAAAAAACTACAGCACAATTCTTGTGAAAAGTACTACAGCACAAGTTGTATGTGTTTCACTTGAACTACTACTTTAAGAGTTTTATTGTCAAACTCAGTTGGGTCTTTTAATTCCAAAACATTTCAACACCCAAAGTGTCTATTTTCAGCTCAACACAATCTTTGTTGAATCAGCGTATACGCATGCTGATAATATTTCTCAGATGTAAATTATTTGTCATTGAAAAGTGAGCGTGTATAGAATTTTTTTACATTTGTAATAAAATGTTTTTTACTCAATTCTATGCAGAATGTTTATTTTGTATTTTAAAAAAAACTAAAAAAACACCAGTCTATATTCTGGTCTAAAGTAAGGAGATAACATTTAGCATTTAGCTCACAAATAACTTTTAAAAGATCTCGTGCCATAAGATAACACTATTGTGTTTTTGTGTATTTTTTCTTTCTTTCTTAAATTAAATTAAGTAGTCTTGAATTAAATAGTTTTCCCAAAACTCCCTCCAATGTGATGCATCCCTGACGTCTGCTTTACAAGAGAAAAAATAAGAGAATCCTGACTAGAACTATACCTGATAAGTCGTTGCCTGATGCAAGATTCAAACACACAGATGAAAAAGTGACAACGTACAGACTTTGCATTTAGAAGGAAATATTAAATGGGTCAGTGTAGGAAAGGGATTTCTCTTCTAATAGCATGTCCAACCATCGCTCTGGGAGTTATTATACGGTCATGGTTTTGTCTTCCAGAAAGCAGCAACATCTGGCTTCAAGGGGAAATCCCCTATTAGTTCAATGGTTCCACTCTCAACAAAAGTGCAGTGAGAGCCATATTCAGTCATGTGTAGTTAGCTGCAAAGCGAAAACAAACATTATCCAGAAATTTAATTATAGCTTAAATTAGGTTAAATCAGTTTTTCCACATTCTCTCATTGTATCAACACTTCTTGAGGGTTGCCTGCTAACATCCCCTAGCTGCCTTTTAAACAGTAGACCATAATCTAATGTCTACTCAATTTCTACCAATTATGTGGATTGCTGAGGTAATCATTTATACGCCTTTGTCTTAAAATTAAATAATACGTTCATGCAAATGGACGGGGGGGGGGACAAAAAGGGGAGGAACTTAACAAGGCCCTGAGAACATTAGTCTACTGAGAATCTGTTCATTTTCAAAAAGCTAATCAGCTCGGAAACATCTTCTTTTGTTATACGACCATAGAAGAAGACTAAGCATCTCAAAGTGCATCTACCACCTGGCGGAGCTTCAGAATCAGCACCCCAATATCCATATGTTTTATTATTGTATAAAACAATTTGTATTCCTTCTTTTATGTATTCAGTTTGAGCAGGAGAAAAACACCCTTACCGTGCCAGCCTAGGGTGCAGCCAATCAGTACATCAGGATTACATAGAAAGAAATACCTCAACATATTGCGTACTTGTATTTAAAAGGTGAATATACAGGAATGATTTACCTAAATACATACCGTACTTACATGTAAAAGGTGAATATACAGGTATATTTGTACATACAGTGGGTACGGAAAGTATTCAGACCCCTGTAAATTTCTATGTTTTATTGCAGCCATTTGCTAAAATCGAAAAAGTTCATTTTATTTCTCATTAATGTACACTCAGCACCCCATCTTGACAGAAGAAAATAAACGTAGAAATTTTGCAACAAT
Organism: Galaxias olidus; assembly: GCA_026901105.3. Lineage (NCBI taxonomy): Eukaryota > Metazoa > Chordata > Actinopteri > Galaxiiformes > Galaxiidae > Galaxias > Galaxias olidus. The sequence continues at coordinate 104,291 of JAPMUY010005144.1, read as the reverse complement.
GATGCAACAAGTTTTTCACACCTGCATTTGGGGATCCTCTGCCATTCTTCCTTGCAGATCCTCTCCAGTTCCGTCAGGTTGGATGGTGAACGTTGGTGGACAGCCATTTTCAGGTCTCTCCAGAGATGCTCAATTGGGTTTAGGTCAGGGCTCTGGCTGGGCCAGTCAAGAATGCTCACAGTTGTTCCGAAGCTACTCCTTTGTTATTTTAGCTGTGTGCTTAGGGTCATTGTCTTGTTGGAAGATGAACCTTCGGCCCAGTCTGAGGTCCTGAGCACTCTGGAAAGAAGTTTTCTTCCAGGATATCTCTGTACTTGGCTGCATTCATCTTTCCGTCAATTGCAACCAGTCGTCCTGTCCCTGCAGCTGAAAAACACCCCCGTAGCATGATGCTGCCACCACCATGTTTCACTGTTGGGATTGTATTGGGCAGGTGATGAGCATTGCCTGGTTTTCGCCACACATACCGCTTAGAATTAACACAAAAAAGTTCAATCTTGGTCTCATCAGACCAGAGAATCTTATTTCTCAGAGTCTGGGAGTCCTTCATGTGTTTTTTTGGCAAACTATATGCGGGCTTTCATATGTGTTGCACTGAGGAGAGGCTTCCGTCGGGCCACTCTGCCATAAAGCCCCGACTGGTGGAGGGCTGCAGCGATAGTTGACTTTGTGGAACTTTCTCTCATCTCCCTTATGCATCTCCGGAGCTCAGCCACAGTGATCTTTGGGTTCTTCTTTACCTCTCTCACCAAGGCTCTTCTCCCACGATTGCTCAGTTTGGCTGGACGGCCAGGTCTAGGAAGAGTTCTGGTCGTCCCAAACTTCTTCCATTTAAGGATTATGAAGGCCACTGTGCTCTTAAGAACCTTATTTTGTAACCATGGCCAGATCTGTGCCTTGCCACAATTTTGTCTCTGAGCTCCTTGGGCAGTTCCTTCAACCTCACGATTCTCACTTGCACTGTTCGCTGTAAGGTCTTATATAGACAGGTGTGTGCCTTTCCTAATCAAGTCCAATCAGTTTAATTAAACACAGCTGGACTCCAATGAAGGAGTAGAACCATCTCAAGGAGGATCAGAAGAAATGGACAGTATGTGAGTTAAATATGAGTGTCACAGCAAAGGGTCTGAATACTTCTGACCATGTGATATTTCAGTTTTTCTTTTTTAATAAATTTGCTAAAATTTCTACATTTCTGTTTTTTTCTGTCAAGATGGGGTGCTGAGTGTACATTAATGAGAAATAAAATGAACTTTTTCGATTTTAGCAAATGGCTGCAATAAAACAGAGTGAAACAATTTAATGGGGTCTGAATACTTTCCGTACCCACTGTATATACTATATATATATGTACACAGTGTAAATACGGTAGATGTACTTTGTATATACACAGACACAGTATATACTGTATATGCAAACCCCTTGTGAAAGGGAACACTGCTGAGGCTGTATCCAGCGCAGGGCCCCATGGTTTAAGGTGAAATGCCTTGCTGTCCTCTCCAGATAGGCTGTTACCTCTCACTGACCTGTACACTGGGGATGCATGTACCAGAGGAGACACTGCAACGTTATTCCCACAGTATGGGATACATGGACCAGAGGAGACACTGAAACATTATTCACACAGCTTGCATGCACCTGCTCTCGCTCACTGTCAGGAAACAGATTCACGTCGTTCGTTAGCGTGTGGTCGTTTAATATTAAACACAGACGGCCTTTGTGCGTGCGTGCGTGCGTGCGTGCGTGTGTTGATAAACACGGTTATGTTCTAATAATGTCATATTCTAGAAGAGAGACAGGGTGACATGGCAGGATGAGGTTTGTGTTATTCAGCTCGCGGTGTTTTTGTTTTTGCTGTATTTTCAATTCATATCTTTTTTGTTTTTAATCTCTGTCTGTCTGTCTGTCTGCCTGTCTGTCTGTCTGTCTGTCTGTCTGTCTGTCTGTCTGTCTGTCTGTCTGTCTGTCTGTCTGTCTTTCGCTCTGTCTGTCAATCTCTCTCTCTTTCTCTTTTGTCTCTTTTTCTCTCTCTCTCTCCCTCCCTCCCTCCCTCCCTCTATGAGGCCCACTCCTGATCAATAGACCAGGACACTGTGTGATGAATAACAAGAGGAAAACCACTGATGTGCTTTGAAAGTGGATTCAAAATGGCAACAGATGACGTCTCAAAATATATACGTACAGTGTTTCAGATTATTTATGTACGTGTTTTCTTTCAGGGCATGATAATCTACGAGCTTTCATTGCCGTGTCAGTTACGACAAAGGTCATGTTTGTTTTGGGCAAAGGTCACCAGGTCTTCCGTATCCAAAGGACTGTTCTTTTCAGTCAGTGTGCTTTAAACTGTATTAAGTCGAGTGCCGGAAACGATTCTCGTCAGCTTCCCTGAATCCGTTAACATTCGCACTTTGGAACAAGATTAGTTCTTTTCAGTACTGGGGTTCTTTAATTGAAAATGTTCAAATGTGGTATGGTTGTGACGTTTTTGGGAGGTATGAAATGTACTAATGGCAACTTAATGCAATGGTGTACTTACTGCAATGGTGCTGCTGGTCACTTTGAGACCATTTGAGATTCTGCGGGAAACAGGGAACTATTGAGTCAGATGGACAAGCAATAATATGTTGGTGGGGTGGGGAGGGGGGGTGGGGCGGGGCGGGGACACATTTAATTATTTACCTCATATATACTGTATATTAACTTGTTGCTGGCTGCTATAGCAACAACTCTACTGTTTCACACAAGGTCTAAAGCATTGAAGTGAGAAATAAATGGATCTCCACACTCACAGTATATAGAGGTGTGGGGCTCTAAAATAAATAATCGTGGGAATGAAACCAGAAAGAATCCTCAAAGATTTCAAGAACATGTCTTACTTTCATGTTCTTGAGTGACTCTAGTCCTTACAGGAACTTAACATCCATGTGATACACTATGCAAATGCTAAACTAGCGTTCAAAGATTTGACAGACTGTGTCACTTCCCAGCACTGCAGGTAGTGTTAAAGAGTGTGGGATTACGCCCCGAACAGCTTTAAACGATTTTGTTGCAGGTGTCTACATCCTGCATTAACCATGTGGCTCGTTAATCAGAGCTAAACACCAGGGAAACGCAGCACCTGTGAATGCAAAAGACTGCGACTGTAAAATCTAATCATTTTTCCAGCACAATCACTAGAAAATAAGGTTTGGCTGTTCTTTTTTTTCGTCTTTGGAAGAGCAAATTACTGAGAATTGGAGGTGCAGATAGAAAAGCTTCAGGCAAAGACATGAAAGTACTCCAGTGTTCTCAGCCATTTAGAAAAGCTTGAGGGGGGGGGGGGGGGGCTATAATTAGCAGAAGATTTCAACAGATTTCGCGTTGTAACGTGTGCTAAACGTTGTATTTGAAAATAGGAAAGAAAAGTATTGTAATTAGTAGTCCTTCAAGTGGGATAATTAGTGAAAGTTGTGTTATTTGACTGTGAGCCGCGCAAACAGTTGTTTATTGCTAAGTGGTTACTTGAAGACAAGGCCAAGAGGCTGTGCTCCTTAGATGAGCTGTGCTTTTGTTCAAGTGGTGAGGGTGGGGATGATGTTAAAAAGTATTTTTTTTATCGTTTTTTTTAGGTTTTTAAATATTGATTGTATGGCCTACCCTTTGAAGGGTTTTAGGATTCTGCATTGTCTTATTGGAAGGGCCACACTACCCTCTAGTGGCAAGATATTGGTGTAGCACTTTCGGCAGCAAAAATACAAACAAAGCAAACTGTTGGTTTCAAATCTTTTAATGTTAAAAAAAAAAATAATTGTCTCATTATCTATATTTTGTCTCTTAAAATAATTTCGAACAAATAACCTGCCCCACACTAGACCTAAATAAAACACACAAAAACAAAGCATAAACTCGTACACAAAAACACATTCTTCCTAATCCAGAAATCTGTCCAGTTTTTTCTGGATGTTATTGAAGGCGTCTTTACCCAGGTAGTCTACCTGGCCTTCCTCCCACTTCCTGCGATGCGCCATTTTCTCCTCCTCCGTCTCAGTCTGTCAGAAACATGAGTCAACCCTTAATCAGTTAGAATGTGGTTACATTGTAATGGTGGAAAACGTCCTCACTCCACTTTTAGCTTTCATTCCCAGAGTTAAGAAACTTTTACTAAATTCCTTTTGTTTGTTTGTGTGATAAGTAGGGAATAGTTTTGACCAATGTTAAAGAAACTTTAGTATAATTATCTTTACTAAGGTTATAACAGTACTAACAACAAGCATGACACCTTGACATTCAAAAGGCCCTTATGGTGGAACAACATTTTGACTTCAAACATCTACATGTTCTTATAACACAATTTAATTTTTTTATAGTTACTGATGTTTATTAGAAGTTGGATCGGTTTGCTTTTAAGTAACAGCATCCTCTGGTCCTACATAACATGTATCGTAATCAGATAATACTATACATCAGATAGAATAGTTAAGAGGGTAATGTAATGTAATGTAATGGCAATAGAGGACCTACAGGATGTGTGGTAGAGTCCATTTGATTGGTTTCTGAGGCTGCCTCCGTGACCTCTGACCCCTCATCACTGTCGGGTGGGTCCTGGTTATCCGTCCAATCAGAGTCCTCCCTCTCAGTCCATTGATCTTTCTCTTGTGTACGCTACACCAACAAAAAGGTTTTAAAGTAAATAAATAAACAAAAAAGTAACAATGTAGAACTCAATTAAAGCCTCAGCACTAACAAAATAGGCCAAGGTCAAAACACAATTGAATAGTGTGTGTAGTTGACACACCTCTTTAGAGTTTGTTTGTTTATTATTTTTTATTATAATATATTTTTTTTTTGTTATGGTGATTATACAGGATGATCATTAGACTTAGGCTAACAGGGCACCTTTGACAAAAATACATGGTCTCAGCAGCAATAAAAGCAGCAAACAATCTACATTTTTACAAGAGACTTGAATAACTGTCTGTTTTATACCCGGAGAAATACCCAGTGGCTGTAGTCCTAGTGACCATTTTAGTCCTTGACAACCAGGGAAACACACCTAGTGTCTCCACAGTTAATCTCTCAGTGAATACACCATCTTTGGGTGGTACAATGCCTTGAGGCGGTTTTTTTGATGTTTTTTATTTTTCTTCTTCACCACACAAGGTGTGTGTCATTCCTCCTAGTTGAGTCAAACCTCCAGGAAGCTTAGAGGGATTAGTCAGGTAAAGAAGGCAGAACATATTTGCTGACTGACAAAGATAAGGCAATCTTACAGGCAAATTCACAGGTGAAGTAAGCCCATACTTGTATCTCAACGTAGTCTAGGCAATGGGCACAGTTATAATTTTTTTATAACATACATTTGGTATTATCAGCCATGCTAAAACTGATAAAAAGTATCTCTTTACCCAAATAGGATGTTAGATGTTAAATGTTCCCTTGACTTTAATTAGCCAATGGAAAATCTAGGTGATAGGATGCTTTGGTAATTGGCAAATCTTTCACTCACCATCTCCCTCACGGTCACTGGGGAATGCGGCCTTTCTGTGGATGCGATGGCAGTGTTAGCAATGTCCCAGTTCTGTACCAGCGAGACATCAGCTTCTGATCTCCTCTGGTTCTCAGGTGAAATGTTTGTTTTCTGTGAGAAGAGGGTAGAAAATACTGGGGTAAAAACACTGGACTCTGATCACCGGTGTGTGTGTGTGTGTGTGTGTGTGTGTGTGTGTGTGTGTGTGTGTGTGTGTGTGTGTGTGTGTGTGTGTGTGTGCATTGGCGTGTGTGTACATGTTTGAGCATGTGTGTGTGTGTGTGTGTGTGTGTGTGTGTGTGTGTGTGTGTGTGTGTATTGGCGTGTCTGCGTACGTGTGCACATGTTTGAGAACATTAACTTGGTGCATGTTGTGTGTGTGTGAGTGTGTTGGCGTGTCTGCGTACGTGTGCACATGTTTGAGAACATTAACTTGGTGTATGTTGTGTGTGTGTGTGTGTGTGTGTGTGTGTGTGTGTGTGTGTGTGTGTGTGTGTTGTGTGTGTGTGTGTGTGTGTGTGTGTGTTGGCGTGTCTGCGTACGTGTGCACATGTTTGAGAACATTAACTTGGTGTATGTTGTGTGCCACACAGACAAGCGCACATGTTCTGCAGGGCTCAACAACCCGTGACATCTGGATACAGTCAAACGCAAATATTTACTCCACAGACTAAAGGCTTAACCTATAACCACCATCGCAAACTATTATGTAAGTCTAATACACTAATATATGTTTAAAAAGAGAACTAGAGTAACACTTGTGTTTGTTTTGATGTATGGTCCAGAGGACAGTTAATTAAATGCATGTAATTCAGAGTGGAACATAATCAAGTTAAAAAGGAATTCCCAGTTACTTGGAATGAATACTTTAAATCCATATTCAGGGCACGCTATTCGAAATAATATATTCTATATTCATGAACAAAATCCCTACAGAGATGTTCATTGAAATTCCTATGACCAGTGGAAAATCCACAGATCCATCCTTAATGATTGAAGGCTTTTCCTTACCTCAGGCAGTTGAATCGGACTAGGCACACTTTTTGGCAGGAAGTGGGCCGATTGGCTGAGATGGACACTTTTTGGCAGGAAGTGGGTCGATTGGCTGAGATACTCTTTCCACCACATCGCCTCAAAGTTTCCCAACGAGGGGCTTGCGGCATCCAGCTGTGTGTCGGAGCGTAGATGCCAGGGTTTCTCCGCGCCCAGAAAGTGAACTATCTTTGCGTTATGTCCATAGCTGTTTAATAAAACAAATTATACGTTGTTAAAAGTGCACATCTGTGAGATAACGTGTGTCAAAAGACCAAAGTAGACCCCTGCCAAGTGTTGGATTGGTGTTAGAAAAGCGATGTGCTGCTCTGTCAAACACACGCGTGTTACAGTCTTGCGTGATGGCCTGGGGTTCGTTAGAGTGCCGTACCAGGCCACAAAACACGACGCTGTGTTCAAGCAAGGAGACACACTTGATGAAGATTACGGGGGAAGTGCTGTGTGTGCATGTAGTTATGAGAAAAATGGTGGTGTTGAGAGAGCTGACCGTTTGAAGGCAGGCAGATAAGTGTAGACTGCATTGGCACTAAGGTTGTAGACAAAGGGCAGGTGTCGGCTGATGTCCGACACTGGCCAATCACTGAAGAAGGTGTTTAACAGGCCTTGGTCTCCGCCTAGCAACACAAAAGAGAGCCGCTTATTAAATAGTTTATCCTCACACGACATCCAGTTATACCATGTAGTCACAGCAGTCATATGTATTAATATTATTTCTTTGTTTCTTCATCAGCCTATAGATTTAGATTTTAGATTTAGAAATAGTCTTTTATCCACACACACACCACACACACACACACACACACACACACACACACACACACACACACACACACACACACACACACACCATAACTGTACTGACCAACATCCAGTTATACTTTGTATAGTCACAGCAGTCATATGTATTAATATAATTTCTTTGTTTCTTCATCAGCCTATAGATTTGCATCTTTTTTAGATTTAGTTAGTCTTTTATCCACACTCACACCCAGACACACACACACACACACACACACACACACACCATAGCTGTACACACACACACACACACACACACACACACACACACACACACACACACACACACACACACACACACACACACACACACACACACACACACACACACACACACACACCATAGCTGTACTGACTAACATCCTGTTATACTTTGTATAGTCACAGCAGTCATATGTATTAATATAATTTCTTTGTTTCTTCATCAGCCTATAGATTTGCATCTTTTTTAGATTTAGTTGGTCTTTTATCCACACAGACACACACACACACACACACACACACACACACACACACACACACACACACACACACACACACACACACACACACACACACACACACACACACACACACACACACACACACACACACACACACACACACACACACACACACACACACACCATAGCTGTACTGACTAACATCCTGTTATACTTGGCATTGTCACAGCACTCATCGTGCACACACACACACACACACACACACACACACACACCATAGCTGTACTGACTAACATCCTGTTATACTTGGCATTGTCACAGCAATCGTGCTCGTCTATACTCTTATAATGTCTCCTCATCAGCCTGTAGATTTGCATCTTCTGTTAGATTTAGTTATAGTCTTTTATCCACACCTTAACTGATCTGACCAACATCCTGTTGTGCTTTGTTATATGTATGTATGTGTGTGATACTGTTATATCTATATTAAGATTAAGACAAAGACTCCATATAGAATGTGTTGTAGAGAGACAGCAGATGTACCTCTTATAATGTCTCTTCATCAGCCTTTTGCATCAGATTTGCAGCTTTTGTTAGATTTAGTTTTAGACGTTGGAATAAAAATATATATTCATTTATTATTAATAAATATTTATTAATTGAATCTTAATGTAATTTTATTCAATGAAGAGTTTCTGACTAGATGGTATATTTTAGTGTAGTGTAAGAAATTTGAAGGCTGAGAAGCAGTCGTTCGCTGGTTAATTAAAACTGAACTACGCACATATCTTTGTAGATTAACCAGGGCGGATACGGTTAACAATTTTAATTCAGGTCATCTATCTTAATCAGATCCAAACTGTACTACACACACACACACGCTCGCTCGCACACACACACACACACACACACACACACACACACACACACACACACACACACACACACACACACACACACACACACACACACACACACACACACACACACACACACACACACACACACACACACACACACACACTAACACACACACACACACACACACACACACACACACACACACACACACACACACACACACACATCTTAACAGCATATCCCCTTTGTACCGGCGCTTGATAGAATGGTGTTAATCCCCACCATCAAAGCTTCCGCGTTGTCGTGCGTGCTCCAGCAGCCTGTGGTGGGTGTCCAGGGAGGGCTCAAACACAAACACCCCAGAGTTGAAGCAGTCTGGCCAGCCAGGGTCTGGAGCAGCGGACAGCTCCTCACGGTCAAACAGATCATCCACGTTAGCCAGCACCTACAGAGAGGGGAGGGGCAGAGGCATAGCATATGGTATTATATATATACATATGATTGTCCATTCACATTATTTTATTTTATTTAGTTATTTATTTAGACAGAGGTGACCGACTGAGAATAGGTCCCTTTTCCAAACACGCCCTGTTTGAAGTCGGAATATATTAATTACAACAAAAAACATGAATAAAAAATAATGATAAAAATAATAATAATATGTGAAACAAGAGCACATTCAACAGGGTAAACTGCACTGTGTACTTCTTGTGTACAGCATTATGATGGCTACACATGCATTGGCTGATGGCAGTCTGTGCATGTGCTGTATGTATTGTGTGTATGCATGTGCATGTGCTGTCTGTATTGTGTGTATGCATGTCGTTGTGCTGTCTGTATTGTGTGTATGCATGTCTTTGTGCTGTCTGTATTGTGTGTATGCATGTCGTTGTGCTGTCTGTATTGTGTGTATGCATGTCTTTGTGCTGTCTGTACTGTGTGTATGCATGTTGTTGTGCTGTGTGTATTGTGTGTATACATGTTGTTGTGCTGTCTGTACTGTGTGTATACATGTTGTTGTGCTGTCTGTATTGTGTGTATACATGTTGTTGTGCTGTCTGTACTGTGTGTATACATGTTGTTGTGCTGTCTGTACTGTGTGTATACATGTTGTTGTGCTGTCTGTACTGTGTGTTTACATGTTGTTGTGCTGTCTGTACTGTGTGTTTACATGTGGTTGTGCTGTGTGTATTGTGTGTATACATGTGGTTGTGCTGTGTGTATTTTTTGTAGCCGTATGTGTGTATGTTGTATGTATTTTTACAGAGTATGCTGTGCTATATGTGTCCAAGGACAAATTTCCTTTGGGACAAGTATATCTAATCTAATCTAATGGCTGTTCACACACAAAGCATAGAAGCTGTAGAAAATACTGTCTACATGGCACAGACCGTACTCATAGCAGATACCTCTTTCTATCACCTCTATTCATGGTGGCATGGTGTTTAACTCAAGTTAAATCGATTATGACTAAAATAAATAAAATTGTATGTAAAAAAAAAAGAAAAGTGAATTGCTGTATGAGCACTCCCAATCTGTGTTTCATGAAATAAAATGGCAGTTGGAAATCCAGCCCACATCATGGATGAAAGGCATGTTTAACTGTGAGGTGAACGTGTGCATTCCTACCATGTCAGATAAACATTCTAGCTGGCCTTCTAAACTCAGGATTTGGGGTATTTACCTGACCCTGACCCTGACACCCCCCCCCCCCCCCAAAAAAAATGAAAGACTTCAAACCCTCCACATTGATAGAGTTGTGTTTGTTTTCGCAGAGTAAAAAGAAAGGAGTCTATGGTTGCCTTTTTTTTGGTTAGTTGTAACATCCATGTTGGATTTTGATCTGAATTGCGGTTGGCATGTGTGAGTTTCACAACGTATCGAAATAGATTGGCTTCAAAAGAGTCAGGAACCAGGTGCAATTTCAAAGAAAATGATACCAGGCTTATGTAATAACTTTGAAAGTACTAAATGGCCATGAAATAGTTTCTGACATGAACAAGAGGACCCTCGCTGAGCCAAAACTAAACAAGGAGATGCAGAATTGATTGCAATCACAAAATGTAGACTGCTCAGAATGGTAGAATGTAAGGAAGGTGTAAGCATTATGTTGTGTTAGTTTACAGAAAAACCTGTCACACCCAGTAAAGGTGTAAATAATTGGTTTCAAGTTGATTAGTCCATAAGTCGGTTCAGCTCAAATGTAATTCTCTATCTCTTTATAGCATTTCTTTGAATATTTGAGTAAAATAAAAAGGAAAAACATAATTAAGAACCCATTGACTATCCAAATGGACATAACTTATAACTTATTTCAGTTTGGGTATACAGTACTGTGCATACGTTGTAGGCATGTCTTTGTGCGTGTTGATTGGGCAGGGCGCCCTGGAATGGGTTCGTGACACTGAGACAGATTTGCTTTTCCCTCATTTTATATTTTATGAATCGATAAAAATAAAAAATAAAGTTTACAATTAACATTTATATATTTATATATTGCTTTTCTAACTTTAAAGACTTCACTAAAACGTTTGCACAGTGCTGCACGTTCGAAACATTTTACAGTGTGTACGCTAGAATAGACTCACGAGGGTGTCGGCGTCTAGAAACACACACTTGCTGTACTGAGTGAGGGTCCAGCAGTGGAGCTTAGTGAAGGTCACCCCCAGGTCAGGCCTCCCCAGCCAGGAGAGGTGAGCAGGGTCACCGCTGTCCAACACATCCACTGGGAGCACCTCGTCAAACTCCCGCTCCAGGGCGTCGCTACGGAGACCCCAAACAGAGACCGTCAGGAGAGAGTGGAAAAGAGGACAGCAAAGAAAGAATGAAATGGAGGGAAAGAGAGTCAGGTAGAAGTGAAGTCGTGAATAGGTGCTGTTGGGGATGGAAAGATACGCCTGAAGTAATGGAACAGGGTTCAATTGAAGAGAAATCATTCAGAGTGAGCACACATCTGAAGTACAATAACCAGGGGCGTCATTTATGGAGGGGGGGCGGGGGGCGGGGGGGGCACAAGGGACATTTTTCAGAAGGTGGTGTTGGACTCGCCCCCCTTTTTACAGTTTGAAAACAAACTTTATCTATACATAAAAATGAGAAACAGAAACTGTACTGTGCCCCCCCCCCCCGTCCCCCGTCCCCCGCCCCCCGTCCCCCCCCGTCCCCCGTCCCCCGTCCCCCGGTCGTTGAAATCAAAATTCCACAGCTGACACCTTTGCAACCACATACAATTTTGCGTTGTTACAAAGAAATCATCTATATACGCATAAATGCTTTTTTTTTTTTTCATCTTTTTATCAGGTTGGTGTTGTGTGTGTGGGGTCAGGGAGCAGAGGTCATCTCACCGCGCCTCCCTGGAGATGTTAGGGGAGACCATGACGGCTAGGGCGCGCGTTGTCCCGTGACGTCTTAAGCTCCGAGCCACCACTACCGCACCCATAGAGTAGGCGTCCGTGGTTGCCAGGGTGACGAATGCCTGGCCGGCTACAAGGGAAGAGAGAGCGGAATAGAGGGAGCACGCTATACGGAGACTCATTCAAAAAATGGTTATGCTTCTGCCAGTTATACGAAAAGTCACGCAAATACTGCTTTGGGTATCACAAAAAAAAAATATGGGTATCACAAAATGATTTTTTTAAATAGTGTAAAAACCATAAACTTTCGCCTCTTATAGCCTCTGGCTTAAAGCCACAAGGTTGAGTAGTGGATTTGAATTGTGATCCAACATGAGAATTGCTATTAAGGTTGTTTGAACTGACAGACAGGGACCAGAGTGTTACAATACAACCCAAAACTGTCAAATGGCTGAAGGTTGAAGTTAACAATATAGCAAAGTCAATTCAGAATACAATTTACTATGCAGACTGTTTTTATTGACAAGAAAAGTGTGGGCTACAACTGCAGACTGCTTCCTGTATGACATCAGAAAATAAAGACTTACCAGACATTGCTTCAGGGGGCCTCACTTCGCTAGATGAGTTGCACACAAAAAAAGATTCCCAAATAATACTTATGCGTGTGTTTTAGGAGTCCAGGAGTTCAACTTTAAAAAATTTCTTTTGCTACGTATTATTTCATTTTGTCTCAATGGTCCTATAAAAATGGGGAGTCTATATAAAAACTATCACTAATAAAAAATAAGTTTTGGTTGCATTTGTGCACAGAGCAGGTTTTCATGGGCTAAGGTAGAAAGCAAATCAAGACTGTTTGAGGTTTTGGTCATGTGGTCATTCAACTGGTCTTTTAACTGTTGAGCGTCTGTATCACCAAGTCTTGTGCAACATGCAGGATTTCACCATAGGTAAACTTGTAATTATGTTCACATACTTATATTCGTTAAAAGTAGGCTGTACAAAAGCAACAATGGAATACAAAAAACAACTTTTTCAATTGGGCAAAGAAACTTTATTTAAAAAACAAAGTATTACTGGAAACAAACTCCAAGAAAATTACAACTAATGTATTAGAGACCATGTTCTGGGAAATGCTACAGCCGAATTTAAAACGTACGTTGTTTTCTCCTGTGGTAGTACACACTAAGAAGACTCTATACACATTCTTCATGGTTATTTACAGCGGTTATCAGGAACTTGTCAGTTAGGATGCCACAGAATCTGAAGTTGTATAAAGTCTTACATTGCTCCAAAAACTTTTGTCACGGACAACTACGTCTGGCATTTCTACAAAATCAACCAAAAAAAAATCTAAACAAAGAAAGTTGAAATAACATTATTGGATATTTGAGTCATTAAATATGAATCATCAACATTTTGTCTTTTTTTTTAATGACTACATCCCAGTTTATAATCTGTTATGGAAATTCTAAATATTATACACGGTGAGACCTAATGATGAAGTTCAATATAAACGTTTTATTCAAAAAGATACTTTACATAGAAAGGGTCACTCCACACAGTGTTTATGACACTGTTCGAGTGAAATGACAAACTACATTGGTGATGACCATTCCTATATAGTAAGACACACACATATATTGGGTTTAGATTGCGGGCCATTAAAGTGACACTCTTTACAGGGGTTATATTATCTTTGACCCCTCCGGCCATGGGTCATAACCCCTTCAATTTCCTAAACAGAAGGTTAAGCTTACTTTACGACATGCAGCTGTGGTCAATGGCTAATACATCAACCATACGGGGGCATACATGCATTCCTGTATATATTTGCAGTCAATCTAAATCCTGCTATTACAAATCCAAATTAATCCAAATAGGACATAAATAATCTCTGGTATGAGGCCTATTCTGAGCTAATTAGCTTGTTTTGTTTTCAGAGCTGATTTATTGTACTCATTGTTTCAGTTCGGGAGGTGACATTTTAACACTCTCCTAAGCCCACAAGTGGATATAAAACTCAGGATTAACACTCTGTTTAAATCACTGTGAAGCCCCAACATCTTCCGTAAAAGTGATGGCCCTCTACTCAAGCGGAGATCCTGGGGGTTTTGCACAGGGTTTCCCTAGGTCTATCCAACCCATCATCGTCTCTCCACCTACTCTTTCTCCAGTGCACTCAAACCTGAATTTCTGTTCATAAGGGTTGATGACAAGGAACTTTAAATGGGGTCCTTAAGGTTGCATAGCAACCACAAGTCCCTCCTCAAGCAGCCCATCAGCTGGACAAAAATTTTTGTTTTTTTTTACAGAGGACACGGTTTATGTTTTGTATATCTTGACACTCATTCATTTCATTTGCTTGCCCCTCCCCCCAACCCCCCCACCCCCACCCCCACCCCACCCAAAAAAAGTGTTACGTAATATAAACAACAACAGAAACACAAACACAACATAAACAAACACATTAACACAACTCTCTCCCTATGCGCCTTGTCATACCTGGAACCTAACACAATACTACATTTCCCTATGAAATATGTAAATTATAAATCCTTCTTTTGCATTTATTCTACTTTACAAGTGTTTGGAGGTCAAGTAATGGCCAAGTATGACAGCCTGGTATACATCTTAGCGGATTATACTATGGTTTAATATTTCATTGGTGTGCGCTTTTTAAAATTTTTTAAATAACTGACTCTGAGCACATAAATCGCGGTTGAGTTGTTCCTGTCGTATTTACAATAATTAGTATTATATTTTGCAGACCTATTGGGTACTATTACACAAAATCTTCTGTGGAATTTGGTTGACCTTTTTCAGACTACCGAATGTAATCACAAACCATTTAGAGGTTTGTTTTTCGAGCCCTTTTTGTGTAACCCCACTGTGATTAGACTGCCACCAGGCTCTCCACACAACCAGACGGCAAAGTTAAACGACAGTCAATTTAGGCAACAACAAAAAAATAATAATAAAAGGAACTAAAAAAACTATTCAGCAAGGCCTGAGGACAAGAGCTCTACTAATACAATATGTGTTGTCTTTGTTCTGTGTTCTTTGCAGCGGACTGTGGACCAGTCAGATGTTGTGCGTTGCCACTTGCTCAAAGACCCAAGGGTTCCACCTCTCTGGGTTCTTTACGATGACTTCAACAAGTTGCTAAACACTAGAATGACGAGGGGACATGAAAACACGTTAAAAAATGTGTTCCTTAATATTTTGTATATTCATGTCAATTAAGGCTATTATTTTAACTCTTTATTGTTATTGGTTATTGCCAATATCCTTTCAATAACAAACTAACAATAAAGAATTAAAATAAGTGCCTTAGTTGACGTAAATATTGGTTGGTCTAAAAACATTATCGGTCTGTAGGTCATTTTTTAACTGCATTTTGACTGAAGCATGTTAACTGCATTGAGTCTCCCATTTCCTTATGACTCCTCATAGCCACTAGATGGAGACATATATAGTTAATTTACTCCATACAAATTGTAGTGTTGTTATGTCTAATAATTTAAATAAATTAAACCTAAAAAATATAAATGTCATGCTGGGCAAGGTCTCAGAATATTTATGTCAAAGCCTTGCCTAACATCGACTAAGCATTTTAAACACTTTTTGATGATGCCAAAACTAATCTTAATCGACACAATGGGAAACAAAATTGCACTGAAGTTCAGGCACCCAAAGGCATGCAGTTAATTCAAAGGGAAGTTCAGAATTCAAACATTACGTGGGAACATAAATTCCCCAGGTTGGATTTAATGAAGCAGAAGTATATCATTGTTAAACAGCGTTTTAAAAACAACACGTAGCTATGATTTGATGCAAGTCCCCGCACTAGTGGCAGCACATTATCAGGTGGATTCCTACCTTGAGGATCTGACTGGGTACCACGCTGGCCCTTGCCGCTCTCTGGATCCACACCTAAATGGACAATCATTCATGAGGAAAAACTATATTGATATTCAGTCACTTTCCATGTAAATTTTCAATGTACAACTGGGCAAGTTAAATTCAGTTCTCGCAGACTTGGGGGAAAAACTGAATTGAGCGATTGAGTAAAGCTCGTATGTATTAAAAACACAGGCAGTCATTTGAGTCAGATTCAGAATCAATCTGTTAAGGCAGGTTTTTCTATAACACGATATCCTTAGAAATGGATTCAGATAGGACCATGCGTGCACTAAGTTGTTTCAAATAGGTCCCTGCCCAATAAGTCTAAAATAAATGACCTGGTAGTAATCATAACTTGAATCTTTGCTACGTTTTTTACCTCCATTTTGTTAGTCCGTCCCATCTTAAAAGGGGGGTGTAACATGAACAACACTCACCTCCCTGAATCTTGAAGCACAACTTTTTCTTCTGGTAGGCAAAGTAGCTGGAGGCGGCCCCCAGAATAGCCATGCCTACGGCGCTGGCTATCCCTGCAATCTGCCCAGATCCAGCTTCTACATTTCCCAAAAAAATATATAGTATGAGCAAGAATTGTGTTATATATAGTGTTGATGTTAATCATGCATCAACTTTCATTTTCTATCAACAATTTCTATTTCTGTGCTAAATGTACCACCAAATAAAAATCATAAATGGGTAGTCATGAAGTCAACTAGCTCTTAAAACAAAGTGACCAAGCTAAAATAATGCGTTTTAAAATTAGTAATTTACTCATTGACTCATTCATCCACGTGATAGCAACTGACATGGGGGTGAATACCAACTTTACCACTAGATGGCAGTCTCAACAACTTTTTCCACAATAATACACTCTTGTGTTTTGAGGAGCCCGGTGAAAAATGTCAAAGAGCTTATTCTGAAAGTACTGTTTACAAATCGGCGTTTTACCCCAAAACGCCATTGCCATATACAAAAACATTAGTTCTAAAGAGTTGACTACAGATGCCTGAGAAACATTTGTTTCTATGACTACATGAAACAAGGAGAGAGAGAGCAGAAAGAAAATATGAAAGGGAAAAAAGGCTACACACACCCAGCCCTGGGGTCGGAAAGAAAACAAAGAAACACAGGGCAATGCATGAGTTGCTTCAATAAACGACATCAGACACTGCAACCGAAGAAGTAAAAAGGATTTGGACTTGGAAGAACATATGCGAGTAATGATGAGTAAGAGGAGTGCCATGCGTAAGTAGGGCGTTGGCTGCTCCTCCACTCCGTCTCTCCTTCACCTCCCAAGAAACAACAACGTCCCAACAGCTACTTAAGAGAGAGAGAAAGTACTCTGCCTGCCGTTTGTTCAGCTAACTTTACTGTCGAATTGCTGCCAATCACACACACACACAAAACATTCTTGACACACCATAGAATAGTACAGGCCTGAGTCACTCAACTTATTCAACTCTAAAAGTTAAAACACACACAATGTAGTCAGACCACCATACAGCTTTCTTTCTTTATTGAGCCCACACAACACAAAAGACAAAAGGCAAAATAAAAAAAGTTGCATTTAAAGAAAACATTTAGGCATCAATAGAAAACCGTAAGGCTCTGTGTGAGCGAGAATCCATGACTACTTCAGTTGCGTTTACAAAACACCGCACAACAAAACACCACACAACCCACTATGCATGGAGGCATGTTCACACCACTGTACCAAACCATACGTTTGAGGCCAAACGTTTACATACACCTAGGCTAAAGATATTCAAACTCAGTTTTAATATCTAATTGACCTGTATGTAAACTATTGAATTCTGATAGTGTAATCAGTCTCTAATTGATATTTTGAAAATGACCTCTGATGTGAACAAAGTAGATGCCCTAATTGACTTGCCAAAAGAATAGTATGGTAACATGAAATGTGTTGAGTTGTGAAGAACTGAGTTTGAATAGCCTAGGTGTATGGAAACCTTTTGCCTGAACTGTACATTTCCAGTTCCCTCCAAAGTAGTTTGCTTGCCAATACCAACAGATAAACTGAACAGATCAGGGCCAGCTCAGTTCAGATACTGGTTGGTAGTACCGTGCATTAACCGACTGCCAATGGTTTGCCCAGCTGTTCCCTGTTTCACAGTAATGTTGCTGTACCACAATTTGGGTTCATGTACCTACAAATCTATATCGCAGATACCACGTTACTTTGCAATGTGGAATCTACCGAATGAGCTTAATAAAGGTATATTAAAAAAATATATTGATTCGAGAACCACTATGAATACTTGCGATTGCAACTCAACCATTTTGAATATTGCTTTTAGACATTAATGGGAATGCTTGTGAGGAGTGTACAGCTCAAGGTCTGAAGAAAGTGACAATTATTGGCGGGCATGTAGCAACACAACAATCTTTACTCCCTTGGCCGAGTGTCACATGATTCTTTTCAACAAAGTAAATACATGATTAGCTCAACAAGCAATATATCTTCAATCAGTCACTCATGAGACTGGTCATTCCTTCTTTAAACCTGAGTCATGTAAACGTATATATATATATATCTCCAACCAGAAGTAAGGGTGTGGTTCAACACACACCTAAGTGGCTCTTGATAGGAAAGCCCTTTGCACCTTTTAACCCTGACCGAAAAAAAACAAAAAAAAAACAAGAAAGAACAAAGGATCTGCCTTAAGCAGCCCGCCAAAACACATCGCACCTCATAGTTTGAGATTGACCTATAAGTACACCGTTTCAGTGTCTACCAACTATACATGGAACCCCTGCTTCCTGTTGAGCAGAGCGAGGGGGGCAGCTCATTGGTTGTTGAGCAAAGAGAAGCGGGAAAGCTCATTGGTTGGCATTCAGCAACTCCATGACCCTCTCTAACAGGGGTGTCGCCGCCTCTTTTAAGTTGATTATCCAAATATAGACTTCCTCTGGTACGTTAGCATATAGCATCTTCAGGAATGGAGCCCACAGATGTTCTAGACCTGCAACGACACAACCGTAGCAGGGATTTTAGGGGCCTACAAGGAATAACAATCTCATCCCTCTGCCTGCTAGTGGCCCAACCCCTGGGGAGCTAAGGCCAAGTGCTGCTATTCAAATGCATGTCAACCCCTGGGGAGCTAAGGCCAAGTGCTGCTATTCAAATACCTGTCAATCCCGGTGTCATGGCCCTGTTAATCTCCTTGGCAACAAGTTCGAAAAGTCCCCTACACTGTGAAATAGACTACCCGAAGACATAAGTCAATTCTCTGGTCTCGAATGACTAAAAACACATTGCACAGGCAGGCTGGGAATTTCTTAATACGCATAGCTAGCACATAGAGTACTCATTGAGGTTGCCACAAAAAATGATTTGAATGCATTTAACTAGCATGCAAAGAGTGCCCAGAAGCAAGAACACAAACCAAAGTGTGATGTACTGACCAGGGCAAAAAGAAGCAGTTGAAAGTTTTAACAGATTGCTATAAAAGAAAGCTATTCAACCATTTAATACATCCCCATTAGATATTTACACAGTTTTCAAAGTAACTTTGTAATGTTGTCAGAAGAAAAATACTGTTATTGTCCTATTATCATTAAGAGTATATAGAGGTGGAAAAAGTTGATTGTCAGACCCTGTTCTCATGGCCCCCTCATGTAGACCAGTACCAACCTGTTAAGGTACACTTATATTAGTTGTCTTAATAACTTGCCAACTGACTTGTCCAGTGCTAATCTACCTCACTCGTTCATTAACACCTAGGTGGCTATCTCACTCATTCATTAACACCTAGGTAGCTATCTCACATATTCACAAACACTTAGGTGGCTATCTCACTCATTCACTAACACCTAGGTGGCTATCTCACTCATTCACTAGTCCTTAAGTGGCTACCTCACTCATTCACTAACACCTAGGTGGCTATCTCACTCATTCACTAACACTTAAGTAGCTATCTCACTCATTCACTAACACCTAGGTAGCTATCTCACTCATTCACTAACACCTAGGTAGCTATCTCACTCATTCACTAACACCTAGGTGGCTATCTCACTCATTTACTAACACCTAGGTGGCTATCTCACTCATTCACTAACACTTAAGTAGCTATCTCACTCATTCATTAACACCTAGGTGGCTATCTCACTCATTCACTAAAACCTAGGTGGCTATCTCACTCATTCACTAACACCAAGGTGGCTATCTCACTCATTCACTAGTCCTTAAGTGGCTACCTCACTCATTCACTAACACCTATGTGGCTATCTCACTCATTCACTAACACATAGGTGGCTATCTCACTCATTCACTAACACCAAGGTGGCTATCTCACTCATTCATTAACACCTAAGTAGCTATCTCACTCATTCAATAACACCTAGGTGGCTATCTCACTCATTCACTAACACCTAGGTGGATGTGCTCCAAGGGCCAGCATCGTAAGCTTGTTGGGCACAGCTTGAACTTTTGGCTGAATATTGCCGAACAGGCTATATGTAACGTAACCGATACCAATAGCTTTCTCATCAGGCTATGATGGCAGACAGCTATACCAAAGGTCCCAGTGAAGAGTTGTCTGACAAAACAGACACACTTCTGAAGGAGTCTGGAGATGGTAATATTTGCATGTATATATGTCAGGTGGCGTAGTCCAGAGATTAGTCAACGGAGAAAGCAGCCAAGAGGGAGAACAATGGAACAAAACAAACCACCATAGAAATATAAAAGCAGGATTTACCGGCTTGAGGTTCGTCTGCAGGAACATGGAAGAACAAAAGAAGGGAAACATTATTCAAACATATTATATAATTTTTTATAATATAATACTACTGGGTAAAATCTTTTTTTTTATTAAAGAGACAAACTTATGTGAACATTATGATAGACGGCAGGTTAAGGTAAAGAACATACCGGCACTAGCAGGGTCCTGGTCACGAATAGGTGCTACATTCAAAACATAACAGATCAAACCAAAATTAGGGAATATATGAATAAGAACACAGTCCTATTCCAAATAAAAAGGGAAAAAAACGTTTTGTGCATTAAAAAAAACAACAAAGAACTCAAATTAAGCAGCACAGACTCTGACAATCCTGTTCAAATTGTGGTTTCCTTGCCAACTGAAACAGAAACTCATACTGTTGTATTGTTGCCCTTGACAGCACGCCAGTAAACACAGAGGTTTGCCATCCTCGGGTTGACTTATGACTCATACAGAGAAGTGTGCCAATGTACTGCCGCTCGCTCCACCACGTCAATTGCACGCTACGCTACGGGGTCTGTGTGCCAAGCTCAATCTGAGTTGTACTTGTCCTGAATTGCTAAGGCTGTCTGTCCATTCTATGTGTTCTTATTCTATGTGAGAGTATGAGCTTTTGATTATGTAATTATACATAATACTTAAATTATACATTACATGTATACATACATTATACGTGTACTTAGACACCATCCTTTAGTGTCTGTTTGGAAGACCTGAATAAATGATTGCCGATGTACTCAATGGGAACCCCCCCAATAAAAAAGAAAAATACTTTTTCCATTAGTATGGAAAAACAACTATTTTCTATTTGTCCCTCCACCTAGGCTACTACACTTACATTGATGGACAGACGCAGATCCATTTTAAACCAAAAGATAATTTAAAAAAATCATTTTTATTCAACTAAATAAAATCTTTTTTTCGTCATAAACTGTAACTTCTAAAATGGAGTTTTACAACGTAGTACTTCCAGTGAAGTGTCCGTTGAATACAACTTATTGTGAGTCACATGCAGCTAGCCCTCAAGTTTCTGCAAAGAATACGCTCTGACTAACAGGCATATGGCAGTGATTAAATTAGTATCCATTTTCTTCTGTGGTGAAGACACAGAGAAGTAATAATGCCCTTACTCTGATCAGCAGAGAAGTAATAATGCCCTTACTCTGATCAGCAGAGAAGGGAACACTGAATGTATTTCTATAAGCTGCTTTAACACAGTTTTTAAAGGTGCTTTCTTTGCCATTCTATGTTTTTATGTTTTTACATTTCTTTGTCATTTTAAGTTTTTTTTTGGTCTTTACATTTCTTTGCCATTTTATGTTTTTTTATGTTTTTACATTTCATGTTTTTACATTGTACAGCACCTTGTGACCCTGGTTTTGAAAGGCGCTTTATAAATAAAATGTACTTACTTCCTAATTTACTTACAAGCAGATGTCGTCTTAAAGCCAATCAAGCAGCACTGCCCTCTCTTTTTTAATTCTATAGTAAAGTCTGACTATAGTAACGAACACAGGGGACACTACAAACCTTACTGGAGGATATAACGTATTAAGAAGATGAGAGAGAGAGAGAGAGAGAGAGAGAGAGAGAGAGAGAGAGAGAGAGAGCGAGAGAGAGAGAGAGAGAGACAGAGAGAGAGAGAGAGCGAGAGAGAGAGCGAACGCCGAAAGAGATGTGGTTGGAGGGAGAGAGATTAAGTAAGAGAAAGACCACAATTCCCATCAGTGCCAAGTGCTCTTGAGAAAGCAAGGTACATCAGCTGACCCTGAGCGCTCTCTCTCTCTCTCTCTCTCTCTCTCTCTCTCTCTCTCACTATCTATTGTGTGTAGTGTGTGTGTGTGCAGTGAGTTTGTGTGTGAGAGAGAGAGAGAGAGAGAGACTTACATTTGCCACCGTCGGGCTCGTATGATCCATCGTTCACATCCAAGAGGTCATTTATCCCAAAATCTCCACCTTTCAGATGAGACAGCAAAAATAAAACCAAGACACATCACATCTTGATTGAACTGAGTAGCAGCCAAGCACCATTGACTATAGTTTCAATTGCATGAGTATATCTTATAGTCTTTACTTAAATCAACTTTTCCCATCTCATTTCTTTTTTGAGTGAATGTACACTTCTAATCAAGTCAAATGTATCTGTAAAGCCCATTTTCATACACATGGAAGCATAAAGAAACACACAAGGAATAAATGAAAACAATTTATTCAACAAATAAAAGTTGCTAAGAAGGAACGACTGAGCCAAATGTAGGTTTAGATATGACTTACCGCCTCCTCCGGTCTGAGGTGGCTTCGCAGGTTCTTTGGGTTTAGGATTGGGATCTAAGGACAGAACAGTTATTAATATTCAGGAATATATCAAAAAACATAATTGTTTGCACTAGCGAAGGAGAAAAGCCACTGTTTTACTAGTTGCACTTTCATAATTTGAGGTAATCAAACAAAAACATCTAGAGTATGGTCACTCGCTGTGTTGTTTCATATTGGAAATAAGTAACTCCAATAACCACCGTTTCAAATTGTGTTTTTAACGCCACGAGAGCAAAAACTTGTACGAGACTTCGGTCAAAAGAGTGATGGCGGCACCAACGATGTTCCAGTAACACGTTTTGTGTCGGAAAACACCCAAAACAGGACGCTTTCCAGACAAAATGTGAGAGGATACTGAAGCATAAAACAGGCTTGAGGTGAGTGACCCTAATGCCCTGTGTGAAATAGACATGAAAAAGCACTGTAAAAAATAAACAAACAACAACACCACAAAACGTAAAAACACTGTAAAAAATAAACAAACAACAACACCACAAAACGTAAAAGCACTGTACAAAATAAAACAAACAACAACACCACAAAACGTAAAAGCACTGTAAAAAATAAACAAACAACAACACCACAAAACGTAAAAGCACTGTAAAAAATAAACAAACAACAACACCACAAAACGTAAAAGCACTGTAAAAAAATAAACAAACAACAACACCACAAAACGTAAAAGCACTCAGAAGAATGGAAAGAAAAGCAAAATAGGACAGACAACTAACGAAGGATTAAGGAACACAAGAGAGGTGATGGTATATAAACCCACAAACCAAAATAGGACAGACAACTAACGAAGGATTAAGGAACACAAGAGAGGTGATGGTATATATTCTGACACTAACAAGCGGTTATAACTAATATGCTGACCCCCACGTCTCAAAGAAGACTAGTAACAGCTGCTTTACCTGGACCAAGAGCATCATTAAGGTCAAACCCAGAGTCACCTGTAAATAAAAGAAAGTATAATGTGGATATATAATAATATAATAATGGATCTTCAATTCGAACCACCCATCGCCTTCCAAACAGCATCCCTTGCCTAAAACTTGTGCACAGTACTGTATATATATATATATAGATATTTAAAAAAGTAGAAGTGTATGTACTAATGAAAGAGTTTGTTGAAAACTAAATTTAATTGATAATGGATGATTTCTAATTCATACAGAAAATGTTTTTAGAATGAATCTGTCTCACATATTTAGTCCTGGTGCATGTCTGCTCTGTTGTTTGCCAAGTCGCCTACTGTAATAACAAAGAACCTTTCCTCTCTGACTACCAATGTGAGGACAAATACAGCGGTGGCCCCACTGGTTCAACAAGGTGCTCACTTCACTAGCCTTCCACTACAACAGCATACCTTGCACATTTGTGAGAAACAAGCATTGTAAACATTTGACCACATAATGTCATCCAAATAAAGAAAAAGAACATGGTACAGATCCAATAAATAACGTCCCCTCTAGGGCTATGCAACCAAGTGGATTTCAGCCACAACAACAACAACATGTATTAACTCAGAAAACCTCATTTGAATGTGAACACGAGAAAGCTACGCTGCAACTCCCAACTGACAGGAATACGCCCCGAATCAAATCAAATCAATCACAGTGTTTCTAGTAGGTGGAATAAAAGTACATATTGTTTTCTTAATTCTCAGATTAACACATCATTCCTTTTTACTTTCTTCAATCAATGCTCCGTATTTTTCCGAATAATATCATTGATTGATAGGCATGCTTACTGTTCGATTAACAATTTATTCAGTTTTAATGTAAACTTCCGTTGACCGGGCCTTGTTTAAACTCCCTATTACCTTCCCCCTGATGTCTGTGTGTGCCGTTTGATAGATCTTGACACATGCTATAATAGGGATTGAGTTACCAAATCAA
The DNA here is from genome assembly GCA_026901105.3 of Galaxias olidus. Lineage (NCBI taxonomy): Eukaryota > Metazoa > Chordata > Actinopteri > Galaxiiformes > Galaxiidae > Galaxias > Galaxias olidus. Next base: position 79,412 of record JAPMUY010005144.1, on the reverse strand, counting down.
AGTTAACAGTAGTTCAAATGTGCTATTAATAATCCCACATGCACAACACTCGCACACTCTTCCTGCACCCCTTCACCCCCACATTCTCTTATAACACACAACCACAAACACACACCAACACACCTTGAGTGCGATAAAAGTAATAAAAAATAAAAAAACATACACGCTGCATGCTGTCTGAAACATGTCTGTGCCAGTGATACTGAACCTGACATGGAAAACCTTGAGAGAGGATCCGTGAGAGAGAACCACGTATGATCAGTGAGCTAAGCTCATTTACATGATCACAGTTTGCTTTGATGAGCAGCCTTATTGTTTTTGTTTTTTTTGTATTCTACGACCTTACGACGTTTTAAAAGTTTAAAGACAGCTACAGGTTTTCAAGTGCACGGCCATACGTGCACTGTCAGACGAGTCGGCTTCTATTCAACAAAACGAATGCATTGTTTTCCTGCAAGGCTTTGATGAGCAGCCTTATTGTTTTTTTTTTTTTTATGCATTGTTTTCCTGCAAGGCTTACCTCCAGCAGGAGGTGCAGCTGGTTGCTTTGGCTTTGGAGCCGGCTTTGGCGTTGGCTTTGCAGGCTTGGGTCCTGATGGAAAACAAATGTATATGAATGAATAAGTAGATAAATTAGAGCAGCTGGATTTTTTTTCTTCAAATTAATTGAAAGTAAAGCTATTGAAAATATTGTCCACATTGTTTTAAAGTCAGAAAGATAAAGTGAAAAGGTTGTTGTTTACCAAAGTCAAATGCGTCCAACAGATCTATTTCACCATCTAAAATAATAAAGCATAATTTCACAACACCACACTTCATTGTGTAATATTCTATTAGAATAAACATGTATATGTTTATATGGGTGGGCGTGTGTGTGTGTGTGTGTGTGTGTGTGTGTGTGTGTGTGTGTGTGTGTGTGTGTGTGTGTGTGATTTTGTGGCAGATTACTTACTAGGATCTTTGGGTTTCTCTGGAGCTTTTGGGGGAGCTTTTGTGGGAGCTTTTGGGGGAACTTTTGTGGGAACTGAAGGAACAAATAAAGTAGGTGCCCGAGGTGTTCAACTGATCGCCATAAAACATATCAGCTTGTATTTAGCAAAACAATGTCAGCATGCTACAGACGTGATGGCCATACTGTTAGCTTGAGGTTTTCAGGAATAACCGTTTATACACAGTTATCAAGTCACTCACCATCATCAAGTGCATCAAAAAGGTCAAAGTCTGTGTAGGATAAAGAAAAATGCATCTTTACAAACGCGAATCATTCAACATGTGCATTAGCCGATATGAATGGCTTTATGAAACATTATACATTATCGACCAATCTGTATTAACCTTTTCTAAGGCTTTCTCCAGACGTCACCTAATATTCAACACATGTTACCACTACCAAAACAACAGCGAACATTTGTAGTATGACATTAACAGCATACTATCATCACGACTGTTTTGAAACGTATTTGTTTGGGACATAAGTTTTTCCCACGTCTAAAACAATGTCATTGTTGATTACTGTTACCGACCAAACTTCTCCTCAAGGTCCCATGTGAGCTATCAAAGGCTACTAAAAACAGAAGAACTGGTGTGCATTGTTGAGATGTGAAATAGGCTACCCCCCAAAAAAAACAAACAAATAGTGTATATAATAGTTATCACTCATCATAGTAGGATCAACCAGAATAAGCCGTTTGGATCGATGTTGTTTTAATAGAATGCCTTCTTTAGACGTACTATAAAATGATCAGCTGCTAATAGTTTTTTTAGTGACTGTGCTCTCAATAGTTCATGATCACCAACCCACTAATGTTAGGTCTTATCTTATCTCTTATCTAGGTTTATACAACTTAGTGTGTGTGTGTGTGTGTGTGTGTGTGTGTGTGTGTGTGTGTGTGTGTGTGTGTGTGTGTGTGTGTGTGTGTGTGTGTGTGTGTGTGTGTGTGTGTGTGTGTGTGTGTGTGCTCAACACCAAGTGTGGACTTCAGGAGGAATGCGTGTGTGTGTGTGCTGAACAGCTTCAGATTCCTGGGGATCCACATCTCACAAAACCTCACCTGGACAACCAACTGCTCCAACCTGGTCAAGAAGGCTGTGTGTGTGTGTGTGCTCTGTCGCGGACCAGTTGTGTGCCAGTAGGAGCACCAGGACTCTACCAAGTATCATTGCACTACTGTAGATATGCTTTATAATGGATACAGCACTAACAATGCCCTGTAACTGAGATTATACACTGAGTGAAAACCCTAAAACTGTATGAGTAGATCTAATTTAATAAGAATACTTTTCTAGATATATAAATATAACTTAACAGCTGTAATTTATTAAGAATAGTGTTCTAGATATATAACTTTGCAGTTGTCATTTTACTGCCTGTGATGTTCTAACCTCCTTCTTTAAATTATGCTTAGAAATCTCTAAGTCTGTAGCAGCACTGCAAGCCTATATTTCTAACAAAACCGAACAATATATAATAATAATAATAATAATAATAATAATAATAATAATAATAATAATAGTAATAATAATAATAATAATATTATTATTATTATACATCTACTGTATATATATATATGTGTGTGTGTGTGTGTGTGTGTGTGTGTGTGTGTGTGTGTGTGTGTGTGTGTGTGTGTGTGTGTGTGTGTGTGTGTGTGTGTGTGTGTGTGTGTGTGTGTGTGTGTGTGTGTGTGTGTGTGGCATATGTAGTCATCTCCTATGAGATCACGTTTTCTGTAAAACGTTTTCTGTTGGAAAACACAACAAAAAAGCTAACTGGTTGAAATTGATCAAGAAAACAATGACTAAACATATATCTGCGTAGAGACAAGACATACAATGAACTTAATATCTTATCGAAGCTGCCCTTGTTGATTTCAGGTCTAAGATTGAAAGAATGGGGCGGTCCAGGAGGCCCAAGTATGAAGCAACCACAGGCAAATCAACGAAAATATATGGAAGCATGCCTTGAAGTCTGAGAGAAAAACTGACACTAAATTGTTTAAATCTGCTACAGGAGTACTTTGTCATTTTGTGGCATCTATTCTGAATCAAAAACTGTAGGTGCTTTTCGCTCCTTGCTGGTTGTAGGAAAGGGTGTGCATTTTTTTTGTACGTAAGTGGTCTGGTGAGAATGACTCACAGCCACACCCATAGTGTGGAAAAGGGAAGAAAGAGACTGTACATTGGATCCATACGGAGATAATACCTATGGATGCAACTTTCAGCTCACATTCAACATTTAAAACTATATCTGAAAAACATGTCAGTGCCTCATTTATTGGCCTAATTCAGACATCGTGCAAATATGTTTCTCTCCATGCTTGTCTTTATACTTTCAGCTCAGCCGGGAATTAGAACGTAATTTTCGGGCAAAATTTGAGCGGCAACTCAACAAAGTTGAAAATGGAATCTGTAGGCCTACTCATCATTTACATTGCCGAGTTTAATAGTGGAACATTATCATAAAGGGGTTGTTGTAGCATAATGCTTTTCTCGAGGACCCAAAAAGTTAGATTGTGAGGTATGTAGTAGTCTATTTGCACATTTATGGAGCCCAAATTGAGCGTATTGCCGTTTACATATACTTCAGAAATTCACAAGATGAAAGTCACACACTGTCATCGACTTTGCCTAAAGCACCAATCTCAACTATGCAGACGTAGTCTGTTGGCACGCAACCCACGTCCTGTGGAGAATATGAGTAGCCGCAAATCTTGTTTTTATTTGATGTAACCTTATACGAACTTTTTTTTTGCAAAGCAAACTATCGGGAAAGTTTGAAAAACCAATTAATCATAATTTTAACGGACATGCTTAATATTACACACTGTATATTATGTGATCAACAATAAGTTATGCAGCAACTTTAGAGTTGTCACGTAAATACCGAGTAAGCTGTTCGTATAGACCTAGGGTAGATCTAACCATATTTTATGACAATAAAATAACAAGGCCTACCTTGTGTAAATGCTCCGAAAATAAGACATGACAGCAAGAAAACCCTTAGCGAAAAAGTCATGTCGCCTTAAACTTTTAGTTCTTATAATAGCTACAACCCTACACCGTAGCCCAAAAGTCGGTATAGCCTATAGCCTTTGCAAGATAATGAAGGTTGAGAAGTTTCAAGCTTATTGTCCGAAACAATTTATAACAATCGTTTACTAATAATCTTTCTCTAGTATAGTTGCTGTCATAAAAGAACTGAAAACTATGGGTGTGGTAAGAATAATAACTTGCCCTTAGAGGGCGTTGCCAGTCCTAAGTATAGGTAACCTTGTGCCACCCCGCGGTATTTATGGGTGCTGTCTAGTCCAATTCTTTCTATAGGGTTCGGGATCGATACACAATAAAGGGCATTCCAGTTTAATAGAAAAAAAATATATACGCAAGTTCATGGGCAACACACCTTAATATCTGCTCCAACGAGTGACGTAAGAGATGCATTGGGTTTTGAACGGGTTGCTGATGCTATCTAGTGTAATAGAAAGGGAAAAGGCCTACAGCAGAAAAATAAAAGCTGTTCGTCTACAAAAAATAAAAATTTAAAATAAAACAAGAATTTAACAAAAATTAAAACGAACAATCTGTTGATCTAAAATAGGCTATCCCCTTTTTCAAGTAGGCCTTTGGTAAAAAAGAAAGAAAAGGGAAACCGCTTTTGACTCATTAAAATGGGCATGTAGAAGAAAATTGCCCCATATTTCAGGTACGTCCTGTTTAATGTATTAGTTAGAGTTAGAAACAGCAAAGAAACAAAGTAAATTGCAATGGCGTATGTCCCAATCTATCTTTGTGATGCCATCACTCTTTCCACTCCGGTGCAGTATGTGGCGGAAGTTGCCCTTTAACAAGTCCGTATCCAGTAGCGAAGAAGAAAAACACGACGACAGAACTTGCAAGCATTTTTATGAAGGAGTAGCACCACACTAGCTTTCGGGGACGCTGTCAAAGTCAGCGATGAGTTTACAATGGAGTAGCATACGTAGGAGTGATAGGCATATCCATGTAATATATAACTAGTTTTATATCAGTTATACATTAGCCTACACGTTTCGGTCTGGAAGGATGTGGTTTCTGTCAATCGTCTTGCCAATGATAAGGCTGTATTTAGTGGGAGTTAAGGTTCTTTTGTATCAGCTGTTCAACAAGTCTTTTGAGTTACCAGGTCAGACTTATATTTTCTTCTCTTTTTTTATTTATCAATTAGTAAACATTTGGCTAGTAGGCTAAATTGATCTGACTGATTATCTGAATTAAAGCTTTGTTGTGTAGCTACTTGTGTTTGATTGCTTTGGACGCTGTTGGAATTGTATCAGAAATAAATGAAACAATTAAACCTGCAAAGCAGCACATCCCTGGATTTTTCTTCTTCTTACTGTTCCATTATATCCATAATTATTATAATTCGTGTTACTGAAATTAATCTTCTATCAAACTCAAATTAGAAGTGGGGAAAAAACACTGAACTAAGCTGAGTTTTGTAGGCTCAAGTTTTTTAACTTGTTTTTTTCTTTTCTTTTACTGAATAAGTAGGAAGAACTGGCCCTAATGGCTGATAACTAAAAATATTTTTATATTATGATTGTTAAATTTTATTTAAATTTTTAATAGGGTGTTATCAATAACTTGGTGTATGTAGCCTATATTTTGTTGTGTGCTTCAATCAAGACATATATTTACAGAATAAAAGAAGCCTTTGTGGTGTTTAAAGGGGATTTCCAATTACCTCTGACCTAGATTCTAATGCTTCTACTTGATCCCATAATTTGGCGAGTGGCAACCAATGTGTTTCACACCACCAGCACAAATGCAACGTGTTGTTCTTGCTTAAAGGATTAACATGTGAGAGTTGTTTAGATTAACTGTTGCACAGCCTATCTAACCTAATCTAATGTGGCTCGGCTCTGAGCCAAAGCTTTGCCTCATGATGTAGGTTCCAAATTATTGTTATCTTGTGCAAACTTGTGAAATGGATAAAATGGACTGTTGGAAGAGTCTCCTTTGGGCTCTGGGCTGCTCTGTAGTAAAGGCATTGTCAGTTGATAAACTGAAATACATGTAAAACCATTTACGGAACCGAAGCCCTTGTTGATTGGATCAAGATGTTCATAATGTACAGCAATGTGTTTTTATATCAGCATTGTTTTTTTTGTTTTTTTTATCTTACAAACAGTTTTGCCAAAGCAAAATGGACGGGTTGCCATAGTGACTGGAGGTGCCCGTGGAATGGGCTATGAGATTTCGAGACATCTGGCAAGCCTTGGCATGCACGTTGTAATCGGTATGTACAAGCAATTGTCTTTTCCCATTATTCCTTACAATTCAGAATCGATTGTTTTGTTATCTAGGAATATCTTAATGTTGAGCTTTTAACTGATTGATTTTCATGTCATTTAACAATGTTAATGTAGATTTAAAAAAATTATTGATTTTCATGTCATTTAACAATATTAATGTATATTTTAAAAAAAGTTTGGAAATCAGCATCCAGAAAGAAGCTTGCAGTGCCTCAAACACAAATCGAAATCATCAAGTTTTTTTTATGTAGACTTGTCTGATTGATGCATTGTTAAGAGGAATTTCCTTTTGGCCAAGCCTCTCTGATCATCCTCTCCAGCTGGTAACTCTGAAGAGGAGGGTCTTCAGGCTGTCAAGAAGATACACAAGGAAGGCAGCGAAGGCAAAGGTAATTCACAGTGATACAAATTCACGCTTCCCTAATAAATTAAATACTTTTATTTTGTTTTACGTCATGTAGTTCTGGAATGCTAGCCCCATTTTCTACCTGCAGTTATCTGTGCGTGTTGTGTGTATGTTGTGTTTCACACAGCCGAGTTTCTGTTCCTGGACTTGGCGTCCATGACCTCAGTACGCCAGTTTGTTCAAAAGTTCAAAGACCGAGCTTTGCCTCTTCATCTCCTTGTCAACAATGGTACTGTTATCCGGGTATATGAGGGCACTGCTTTGAATCTTTTGTGTGTGTGTTTTTTTGGGGGATTTGATCAGATATGTAAACATTGATTCAGAGTAAATATCTAAACATTGAACTACGGTATCTCCCCATTTGGGGGAGGGGATTTGTGGTAGAGGTACATCGCAAATTTAATTTGGATTTAAAAATCGGTATATTGTGTGAGCTTTGTGCACATGATAGCCTAGCTGTGTTTCTTCAACAGTATATTGAATATGTTCTGTTGTTTTTCAGGCGGTATCATGCTGGTTCCTGAGAGACAGACAGAGGACGGCTTTGAGCTGCACTTCGGCCTCAACTACCTCGGGCACTTCCTGTTGACGAACCTCCTCTTGAGCTCACTCAGGAAGTCGGGAAGAAAACAGGAGTCCTGCTCCCGCGTAGTTACCATGGCTTCAGCCACGCACTACGGAGGGAGGCTCGATATGGACGATTTACAGGGCAGGTAATGACCAGCGGTGTGACACGCTAAGGTCAACAGTGGTATGACTTTCCAACAGAGTTGAATGAAAGGGACATCCATTAGTGTATGACATCCATAGGCGTTTGACATCCATAGGTGTTTGACATCCATAGGCGTTTGACATTAATAAGTGTTTGACATCCATGGGCGTTTGACATCCATAGGTATTTGACATCCATAGGTATTTTACATCCATAGGTGTTTGACATCCAGAGGTGTTTGACATCCATAGGTGTTTGACATCCATAGGTATTTGACATCCATAGGTGTATGACATCCATAGGTGTTTCACATCCATAGGTGTTTGACGTCCATAGGTGTTTCACATCCATAGGTGTTTGACGTCCATAGGTGTTTCACATCAATAAGTGTTTGACGTCCATAGGTGTTTCACATTCATAGGGGTTTGACATTCATAGGCGTTTGGCATTCATAGGTGTTTGACTTCCATAGGTGTTTGACGTCCATAGGGGTTTGACATCCATAGGCGTTTGGCATCCATAGGCGTTTGGCATTCATAGGCGTTTGATATCCATAGGTGTTTGACATTCATAGGTGTTTGACATTCATGGGGGTTAGACATTCATGGGTGTTTGATGTTCATAGGTGTTTGACATCCGTAGGTGTTAGACATCCATATGGGTTAAAATAAGTTAATGATGTACTTTCGCCAGGCTGTATCGGCACACAGCATGGATTCAACACCATGTACAAAAATGTCGCAGTCATCAATTTCTGGGAAAATGAAATGATCTTTCTCTAGGCCTTATACCTTAAGCCTCATGTCCAAACCTGGAATAAAAAATAAAAAAATGAATTGTGCCATTTGACGCGATGGTTGAAAACGAGATGAGACGTGTCCATTTTGTCCCCTCTCTTCCCTCAGGTCCTGCTACAGTGCACACGGCGCCTACTCTCAGAGTAAGCTGGCGCTGGTTCTGTTCACCTACTACTTACAAGAGACGTTTACTGTGGGAGGGCACCCAGTGACAGCCAACGTAGTGGACCCGGGCATGGTGGACACAGACCTCTACCAGAACCTCTGTAGCCCAGCCCAAGCCGCAAAGAGGCCTGTGGCTAAAATGCTATTCAGGGTGTGTTGAGAATGTTCCCCTTTTGTTCATCTGTGAAACACACATGCTCAAGTGCTCTGCATATTGTACATTAGGTCTGCCACTTGAATCCAAATTGCTTGAGCTAGATAAAAGAAAAAAGACAACAAATCAGCCTGAGTAGTGAAATATTTTTTTAGACGATATTTCTATCTTTTTCTATGGTGTGTGGATATTGTGTATCATTGTTCGTCATAAACTATTTTTTATCTCACTTTGCTACACATACAGTACTTCGTGTCTGTGAACATAACGTACATTTGTCAAAACACAAAGTAAATCTTACGCACACGCACAATATTTGGTTTGAATGTAGGTAAAATAAGAAAACATAGATAAAAGCAGAATGTATGTTCCTTTGTGTACTTACTTACAGTCTCCAGCAGAGGGAGCCTCCACGGCTATCTACGCCGCTACGGCTTCCGAGCTGGAAGGCGTCGGTGGTTGCTACCTGTACAACGGGGAAAAAACGGAGTCCGCTGACGTGACTTATGACACCGAGGTGCAAGCAGAGCTTTGGAAGCAAAGCTGTTTGCTTGTGGGTCTTCCGAACGAAGTCTGCCTGTAAAATACCATTCATCCAGAGAGATACGATGAAAAGCATTATTCACATGATAGTCTTAGTTTGCCATGGATGAGTTTCTTTTTTTACTGTTGACCAGCCAATTCTTGCTGCTTGAACTTTTCTTCAGACTTCTTGAATGATAAATAATTAACAGGTAATTTATATTTAATGGGTTAATGAGCATATAGAACTTGATTATTTATTCTGTGTCATATGATTTGAAGCAGAAATGTATGTGAATATTTGTGTATGGTGCCTTATTGAGCCAAACTATATTTTGATTGATTAAGTTTTGCCATTTATTTTCAAATCCTGTATGACCTTGATAGGGCTGTAGAGCTCTTATAGTTGTGAGCAATTTGCAAGTGATTTTTACTGGTCTCAGCCGGTTAACCCTGTATAAATAAAATAAATAATAAAAACAAAATGTCCTTTTGGCAGCTGCTGCCAGGTGCTCTGTGATGTCATGAAATAACCTCATTCTTAATATTCCAGAATGGTTTCACAATTATTAGCAGGTCTGTCTCTGTATAGAGGGTCAATATCTTCATTAAGTTCACAGGTGGGATCATAGAGGTGTGGGATCCTTTCCGTGTTTGATGCTCTCTTTCCACAGTGTTGCAATATTCTATAATATTGTATAATATTGCACAACACATGCCGTGTCTGGGGAAATTTTTAGGCCACAAAGACAAGTAACAATTTCCTTTAGTGGGTCAAAGATCGTTTGATTCCATAGTCCTGAAAATAGCTGCAATAAAGCAGGCTTGAGGCCCACAGTTGGGGTCAGGATAGGGCGTCATGAAATGGGCCTGCAGATGTAGGCCTTGCACGATGCCATCAAAGTGACCTTTAGAAATTCTTTATTGTCCTGAGGTTATTAATGTTTTCATGTAGCCTACATATCTGTCAATTCACCATTACATAGCCTGGAAATGTGACGAAGCAGAAAAAAAAGCAATTGCAATGTCATTATATTTGTGAACATATCTTTGTCGTTTAAAATTCAGGAAAATGCGTTTGATTTGGTTTTTGTTTGGTCACGAGAAACGTTTCCACATAAACGCCTACGATTTTTGTTGCGCGGACAATACCTTTGGCATACGTTTGACTCCACAGTTACGGACCTCCACGAAATTAGCTAGATTTCATATTCGGCTATAAACGTAAAGAGAATGCGTAGTCACGGTGGCCGAGAGGTTAAGGCGTTGGACTCGAAATCCAATGGGGTTTCCCCGCACAGGTTCGAATCCTGTTCGTGACGATGTTACGTTTTTGTTTTTGAAATATGTAACATTTCTTACGAGTCCGAAACGAATGGCTGACGATTGTGTTTCTTCTGATTATGCATGTGTAAAATAGAAGGGAGCATGGGTAAATGCTGTTTTGCCATTTTTCTTTGCACGTGGTCTCTGTAAACATCATGAACATCCCCGCGCATTTATCACAAAGCACATGTGATCAGTCAACACGAAATGGCAAACGGACACCCTTTGCTTCACGTCATGTATGCAGTTTCTCCAAAAGATTCTTTGTCCTTGATTAAAGACATTCAGTAGGGTCGAACAACATTGTGTCTGAAATAGGTAAGCAAAATTTATATTGCGTGTCTTGCATAGAAATTAATACATTTTCGTAGGCAACCGGTGTGAGATTTGAAGTTTAGCAACAATCGAAGCTTAATTTGTGATTATAAATATATTTTATCTAATTCCATTAAAGGTCGGGTGTCTGGATGGACATGTGGTTCGCTCCTGCAAGGTAGGCTTACTTCAATGGCTTTGTATTGTATGGTACTACTATTACAATATTGTACATTTGAAATAGCTTTTTAACCTATAGCTTCACATAAATGTCTCTGGTTGTAGCACAAAGAGTATGCACCTATTGTATTTGGAGTATTACCCTATGTTGTTGAATATGCTTAGCTTATCCCATTTTACAATTGGAGCCAATTGTACATTATTATTTAGTTTTTATTTTGTTTTCATTACTTTATATATAGTTTTCATAACTTTATAAACTAGTTTTCATATACATTGCTATTCATTATGTAGGGTGATATTGTGTTACTACTACTATTATTATTTTTAAAGCCTGCTATTTATCATAAAGACTAGTTTTAATCATGTAGGCTGCTATTCATTATGTAGGCTATTGATTGTGTAAGATAGTATTTGTCAGCAGCAGCAACAGGACCCTGCATTCCCTATGACTTGTCTCCAAAGCTAGTGGGTCGGCCCTGGTTCCACCTTGGACGGGAGACCTGGGGCCAAATGTATAAAACTGTGTTTATTTGGCTGTAGAAAACAGCGTACACACAAAACTGGAAACATGCACACAGTCTTTTTGTCAGACTTATAAAACCACACGTACGTCCCCACATGTTTTTTCCACATAGATCCTGAAATTGTTCGCACGTGCACAAGTGTTGTGACCACCTCCACAATTCACTATATTTACGGCTTCAAACACCTACCCATTAGCTAGTTAATCCCTTCTCCAGTACCTTGTGGCTCACAGTAGGTCATGAACAGATGTATGTTGAGCAAGTCTCTTGCAAAATGGTTGCCGCGGCATCAAGCAGGCGGGTGCTATACATTGGCGACAAAACTGTCCCCCAATGTAAAGTGCTTTGGGTGTCTAGTAAAGCACTGTATCAAATATTATCAGTTATTGTTGTGTAGGTTAGTTTTTATTTTGTAAACTGCTATTCATTTCGTCGGCAATTTAAATTTTGTAGTCTGCTGTTCGTTATTTTGGCTGCTATTAATTTTGTAGGTTGCTAATTATTTTGTAGTCTATCCTGCCAAGAGGGAGTTGCAGTATTACAGACTCAAGATTATGATCTGGGCAGGCTCTTTTGTAAGGACGGTCCGTATTACATTACATTACATTCATTTAGCAGACGCTTTTATCCAAAGCAACTTACAAAAAATAGTGCCTACTACAAGATAAGGTAAAAAAGAAACTACAAGTCAGGTAGATCAAATAAGTGCACCCCTGACCTAATCACCTAGATTTTATCTTAGCAAGTGCTACATTAAACATCATGATACAAAACAGAACCATCGCAAACCAACAAAACAATTTCCTCCGATGTTGTAAAGAAGGAATCTGCAGGAGTGTGTTACTGCCGCTATGTTAGCTGTTAGTGGTCATCCAGGGTGACCCCTAGGTTCTTTCCGTACTAGGAGAGGAGATGGTCATCAATGTCAATGGTTAGGTCTTGACATAGACTCGACTTCCCGGGGCTGAAGAGGAGTTCAGTTTTGACAGGGTTAAGCTTCAGGTGGTGAGTCGCCATCCACACTGATATAGCAGCGAGGTGTGCAGATTTGCATTGTGCCACTCAGTCGTCAGAGAGGGGAAAAGACAACATTGTGTTGTCCGAATAGGAGTGATAGGATAGGCCATGTGTATGCTTGAGCCAAGTGAGTGTGTCCCAACCTTTCACTGGTACTGTATGTACAAGGTATTTCTGATTTTATCTCTCACACACAGAACCATAAGGTCATTCTGATGGGTTAAAGAACAAGGAAACGCATGTATTTGCACCAACCCATAGTGGTTGACTACATCTTTTTGGGGTATTTTTCTCTAAAGTTTTAGCATCTATCTCTACTTTGGATGAAATATTTTCACCAATACCCCCCCCCCCCCCCCCCCCCCGAACTTTGTTGAGATAATGTTAACACCTGTGTTACCCAGAATCTTGATGCCATTAGCGTAGAAGTGTTGTATTTTCATGTTATGTGACTGCCCCACATGGATGAGGAGCTACAGTATGGAAACGTAGCCAAACAAATGCAAAGTGATACTGACTTGATCTGTGGATGGTCATGAAAACCTTCAGTCAGCACAATGGATTAACAAGGGTATGGTTGAATCCATTAACATTAGGGAACGTTTCATTATGTACTGGAGATATATTAGTGAGACCTGGGTGTGATATCATTCAGTAATTTAATTTAGCTACTAATCCAGAAAATCCAGTCTTGTCTTGTTTCCTGGTCAACTACATTTCTCTTGCAGGTTGGGTGGTTAGAAAATGTATTTCATAAGGAATCATCAGTGGATACATGGAATCAGCTCTTGTAGATGGATGCACTTTTTATTTTCTTCTGAGATGAAATATTAACCAGAGGACTTCTTGATATGCTAGCTGGACATTTTGAGGTTTGGATCATGACTATTTGGAATCAATACAAATCTAAACACATAATTTTGATTGTAATTTCAGCGTTTGTTGGAACTACAGCTCCACGGTCATATTCTTGTTGTTTGAGGGAAGGAACAGAAGGACATCGCTTCCAAACAGGAAGGCAAAAAACCACGGCTTACATTAACAAAAACAAGCTCATGGAAATTTTGTTGGAACTGAACCGAAAGGACACTTTTTTCCCTCTACGTTATATAAACAAACAGGCAAAAAGTATAGCTTTTTATTTTTTCAAAACGCAATTAGGTATTTCATTCAAAGTTGGTAAAACATTTCGGAGCGGTCAGCACTGAGGGACCATGAAATACTCCAAAAGGTAAAAAACAGCCAATAGCTGTTAAATACTAAAAAAGTAAGATTTAATATACTGAATTTTATAGTGTTTTATATTAGCTAAACTTGTCAGTCCACGTACATGATGTCTTTGTAAAGTTAATCTATATGTATCAGGAAATACGTATGCATTTCCGGGAAATAGAATTTGCGAGATGACACGTGGTACTGTGCAAGGACACGTTTTCTGCCTTTTGACTGTGTTCGCTGCGTTAAGGCTGATTATTGAATTTGTTTCTAATAAAACCAAAAAATCTGAAAGTACTTTGATTAAAAATGGATTACTCAAAAGATGCGTGCTCCACTACAGTGAGTATCAAGGTAATAGCAGAAGGTTTTTCAGGAAATTAAAGTAAGCAGCTGTTACGCTCTCCTTATCAATAGCCAACAGGATGCTAACTTTTCTAAACCGATGTAGATCTAGACATGTTTGCATAAAAGCATGGTGCTATGACTGAGTTTTATTTTGATAAGTTCATGATTTTATTGCGTTGAATTGCCTTTCGGTTATTTTCAGAATTTAAGAACGTTATAATATCCATTATGCCATAATCCTGACAAGTCACTGCCAATTCAACTGGAGTTGGTCTGTGTGTCCTATGTGTCTGTGTGTCTGTCACAATATGTTGGGTGAGCAAGTCTGGCGCAAGTTGGCTGCCATGATATCAGTCAGACCGATTGTTGTGTTTGATAGCTGTCGGTCCACTCGTTGTTTGTTCTGTGAAATTAATTAGCAACCAATTTGTGTAAAGCGCTTTGAGTCTTGAGAAAAGTGCTAAAAACTAAATACGATGAATTATTATTATTATTATTATTATTATTATTATTAATAATAATAATAATAATAATAATAATAATAATAATAATAATAATAATAATAATAGCGCCAGTGAGCATCTGGTGGATGGGCCTTGGCTTATGAGGCCCGGTCGGGCACAGTCCGAAAAAACAACATGGAGTCGCCGCCCTGTGGGCCCACCACTTGCAGGGATTGGCATCGGGGTCAGGTGCTATGCCAAATGGGTGGCAGGCATAGGTAGGGACCTGGGCGTGCTGACTCCTGGCATCATAGACTGGTTCTAGGGACATGGAATTTCACCTCTCTGGTGGGAAAAGAACCGGAGCTAGTACGGGAGGTGCAGCAGTACCAACTAGATATAAGTAGTTGGGCTCACCTCAAAGCATGGCACTGGATCTGGAACCAAACTCCTGGAGAGGGGCTGGGCTCTTTTCTTTTCCGGAGTTGCCCAGGGTGAGAGGCGCCGGGCAGGTGTGGGGATTCTCACAAGCCCCCGGCTGGGCACCGCTGTGTTGGAGTTCTCCCCAGGGGAATGAGAGGGTCGCCTCTTTGCAACTGCGAGTCGCTGGGGGGAAAGCTTTGACTGTTGTTTTTGCTTATGCACCAAATGGCAGTTCAGAGTATCCGGCCTTCTTGGAGGTGCTGGGTGGGGTCCTGGAAAGGGTACCATCTAGAGACTCTATAGTTCTGCTGGGGGACTTCATTCAACGCTCACATGGGTGACGATGGAGAAACCTGGAGGGGGGTGATTGGGAGGAATGGCCTGCCCGATATTATCTCGAGTGGTGCTTTGTTGCTGTACTTCTGTGCTAGTCATGGATTGTCCATAATGAACACCATGTTCGAGCCTAGGGAGGTTCATAAGTTTCCTTGGTACCAGAACATCTTAGGCCGCAGATCGATGATTGACTTTGTGGTTGTATCGTCAGAACTGCGGCCGTATGTCTTGGACACTCGGGTAAAGAGAGGAACTGAGCTGTCACCACCTGATGGTGAGTTGTGTCAGAAGGCGGGGGAGGCCGCCGGACAGACCCGGTAAACCAAAACATGTAGGGAGGGTGAATTGGGAACGTCTGGCTGAGGCCCTTGTCCGTAAGGTCTTTAACTCCCACCTCCGGAAAAACTTCTTTGGCATCCCGAGGGAGGTTGGGAATATTGAATCCTGGTGGGCCATGTTCAAAACCTCCATTGTGGAAGCGGCTGCTTGGAGTTGTGGTTAGAAGGTCATCGGTGCCTGTCGTGGCGGCAACCAAAGAACCCGCTGGTGGACACCAGCGGTGAAGGTACTACAGGTGTATGGGGTACCAGGGCCGTTGCTACGAGCCATTCGGTCCCTATATAACCGGAGTAAGAGCTGTGTCCGTATGCTCAGCACAAAGTCATATATGTTTTCAGTGGGTGTTGGACTCCGCCAGGTCGGCCACTTGTCACAATTCTGTTTGTGATTTTCATGGATAGAATCTCAAGGCGTTGCCGGGAGGAGGAGTGTGTTCAGTTTGGGGGCCTCAGAATTACTTCTCTGCTCTTTGCATATGATGTGGTTCTGTTCGCTTCTTCAGACCGTGACCTTCAGCACGCACTGGAGCGATTTGCAGCCGAGTAAAGTGAAGAAGAGTGAAGCAGTTGGGATGAGAGTCAGCACCTCCAAGTCTGAGGCCATGGTTTTCTGCTGGAAAACGGTGAGGTGCTCTCTCTGGGTTGGGTGTGAGTTGCTACCCCCAAGCGAGTTCAAGTATCCCAGGGTCTTGTTCACGAGTGAGCGAAAAATGGAGCGTGAGATTGACAGGCGGATTGGTGCAGCGTCAGCAGTAATGTGGGAGTTGTACCAGACCACTGTGGTGAAGAAGGAGCTGAGCTGAAAAGCAAAGCTCGCAATTTACCAGTCTGTCTACGTTCCGACCCTCACCTATGGTCATGAGCTTTGGATAGTGACCGAAAGAATAAGGTCAGGAGTACAAGTGGCTAAAATGTGTTTCCCTCCATAGGGTCACTGGGCTCAGCCTTAGAGATAGGGTAAAGAGCTTGGTCATCCAGAGGGAGCTCGGAGTAAAGCCACTGCTCCTTCACATCAAAAGGAGCCAAATGAGGTGGTTCGGGCAACTGATTAGGATGCCTCCTGGGCGCCTTCCTTTGGAGGTTTTCCTGGCATGCCCTACTGGTAGGAGACCCCGGGGTAGACCCAGAACACGCTGGAGAGATTGTATATCTCAGCTGGCCTGGAAACACCTCGGGATCCCCCAGGAGGAGCTGGAAAATGTTTCTGGGGAGAAGGACGTAAGAGCTACCCTGCTTAGCTTGCTGCCACTGTGACCCGGCCCCAGATAAGTAGCGGAAAATGGATGGATGGATGGATGGATGGATAAGCGCTTTAAAAACGAATATTTTAGAATGGCTTTGGGTTTAGAGCAGGTATGTCATTATGGTTTTCAAGTGGGCACCTTCCATCCCGGATGTTTTGTTAATTTGAGCCCATAACACCTCCAGAATGCTGAACTATGAGCAATGGCGTCTCATAGCCTGGATTTTCCCAACAAGTAAACAGTGAAACTATGAGTATGTTGTGTGTGGGTGATCTAAACTAATGTTATGGTATTTCCATAATTACTGATTTTAACCAATGACTCTGAACTTGCAAGATTTCTTTAGCCATATGAAAGTAAGATGCTACATTTTACTTGAAAGTGGTGACAGTTTTGAGTTGTGTGTAAGGTTTTCAACAATTAGCGCAGTGTTCTGAAGTAATGTAATGTAAAAAACACAAGTAATTTAAGGTAATCGTTCTCTGCTCTATACTTTCCCAGATCATCCATTGCCTTTGTTTGGCTTGTCAGACAATTTTGCCGCTCCTTACTTCTTCCTACTGCTTACGTATCTGCTCTTTAACTAATTTGCGTCCTTCCGAAGGAGTGGATTTTGACCATCACTGTTTACTGGTGTCAAGTCCAAATGCTCCTCATCCATGTTGTCTCATTTGTGATCCCCTATATTGCCTGCACCATGAGTAAGATACCCTTTGCGTTGTTGTGTTACTGCAGGAGCCATGTGTATGTGAGGGTGATGCAAGGGATTTCTCTTCAGGCGTTCCAATGGTGAGAAGGTCCAACTGGGACCAGCTGCTTTAGTTTATACACAGTATACTGTATATAAATACACAATACACACCAAAACTGAACAGTGTAAAACATGATTGTGGACTGGTGTGTTCTGTCCAGGTACAAAACGTCTGCTGGGGGAACCAGGATTGGGAACGCACCACTTCTCCCCTGTGAGTGTTTGTTTTATTTATCGTTTTGTTTTTATTTATTTATTGTTTTTATTTTGTATCGGTATAAATACTGCAAATAGATACTAATACTTATTGGAACACATTTGTTATTCATTGTAATTTTATACAACTGTATTGTGTGTCCTTTGATCGGATACTCCTAGGAGCTCAGTGAGACCCTTCGGAGACCGTCCAGAGTGTTGGAGTCCAGAGAGAGGCCAACACCATCACAACCTGGCAGTGACCAACACATCCCTGATGGATTAAGGTTTGTATTATATATGGAATACCAAATGTGCCAAAATTAAATAAATAAATCTTCCTTCATTAAATAAATAATCAGATGTGTAATATACATGGGTAAATAAATTGTGAAATCACTAAATAATTAAAGAATACTCAAAAACAATTATTATGAAATAATTGCCATTTTCACAATAAAAAAACATTTAATTAGCTTTTTATTTCATGTATTTTATTAGCAAATGGCACTTTTTATTTATTGCACAATGGTACTTTTCCGAATGTCACATTTATTTCATAATGGCACTTCTCAGAATGCCACATATATTCGTCATGTACTATGTGTGTGTGTGTGTGTGTGTGTGTGTGTGTGTGTGTGTGTGTGTGTGTGTGTGTGTGTGTGTGTGTGTGTGTATGTGTGTGTGTGTATATATACACATATATATATATTTTTTTTATTAAGACTGAACAGTGCAAAGTATATATATATATATATATATATATATATATATATATATATATATACACACATACATATATAGTATATTTACATGCATGTAAATATAGTATGTATGTATGTATGTTTGTGTGTGTGTACAGTGCCTTGCAAAAGTATTCACCCCCCTTGGCTTGTTACTTATTTTGTTACATTACAACCTGTAATTTAAATGTTTTTTTAATCTGAATTTTATGTGATGGATCTGCACAAAATAGTCTAAGTTGGTGAAGTGAAATGAGAAAAAATGTATAATTAATTTTTATTTTTTAAAATAAAAATCTGGAAATTGGCATGTGCATATGTATTCACCCCCTTTGCTATGAAGCCCCTCAAAAGTTCTGGTGCAACCAATTACCTTCAGAAGTAACATAATTAGTAAAATGAAGTCCACCTGTGTGTAATCTAAGTGTCACATGATCTGTCAGTATAAACACACCTTTTCTGAAAGGTCCCAGAGGCTGCAACACCACTAAGCAAGAGGCATCACACCATGAAGACCAAGGAGCACTCCAAACAAGTCAGGGACAAAGTTGTTGAGAAGTACTAGTCAGGGTTGGGTTATAAAAAAATATCCAAATCTTTGATGATTCCCCGGAGCACCATCAAATCCATCATCTTCAAATGGAAAGAACATGGTACCACAACAAACTTGCCAAGAGAGGGCCGCACACCAAAACTCACAGACCGGGCAAGGAGGGCATTAATCAGAGGCAGCACAGAGACCAAAGGTAACCCTAAAGAAGCTGCAGAGTTCCACAGCAGAGACTGGTGTATCTGTGCATGGGACCACAATAGGCCGTACACTCCATAGAGCTGGGCTTTATGGAAGAGTGGCCAGAAAAAAGCCATTACTTAGTGTTAAAAATAAGAAGGCACGTTTTGAGTTTGCCAAAAGGCATGTGGGCGACTCCCCAAATGTATGGATGAAGGTGCTCTGGTCAGATGAGACTAAAATTGAACTTTTCGGCCACCAAGGAAAACGCTATGTCTGGCGCAAACCCAACACATCCCATCACCCATAGAACACCATCCCCACAGTGAAACATGGTGGTGGCAGCATCATGCTGTGGGGATGTTTTTCAGCAGCAGGGACTGGGAAACTGATTCGAGTCGAGGGAAAGATGGATGGTGCTAAATACAGGGATATTCTTGAGCAAAACCTGTTTCAGTCTGCCTGTGATTGGAGACTGGGACGGAGGTTCACCTTCCAGCAGGACAATGACCCGAAGCATACTGCTAAAGCGACACTCGAGTGGTTTAAGGGGAAACATTTAAATATGTTGGAATGGCCTAGTCAAAGCCCAGATCTCAATCCAATTGAGAATCTGTGGTCAGACTTGAAGATTGCTGTTCACAAGCGGAAACCATCCAACATGAAGGAGCTGGAGCAGTTTTGCCTTGAGGAATGGGCAAAAATCGCAGTGGCAAGATGTGGCAAGCTCATAGAGACTTATCCAAAGCGACTTGCAGTTGTAATTGCCGCAAAAGGCGGCTCTACAAAGTACTGACCTTAGGGGGGTGAATATTTATGCACGCTGAAGTTTTCTGTTATTTTGTCCTATTTGTTGTTTGCTTCACAATAAACAAAAAAATCACATCTTCAAAGTTGTAGGCATGTTCTCTGGATGAAATGATGCAAACCTTCAAACAATCCATTCTAATTCCAGGTTGTGAGGCAACAAAACATGAAAAATGCCAAGGGGGGTGAATACTTTTGCAAGGCACTGTATATGTATTAAGAACTGTAAAATATCTCCAGTGCCCAGCTCATAGTGATCATGAAGCTGAATGTTGCATTATTGATCTAGGGACAGTAAATAGTCTCTGTATGTGTTTGTTTGCAGCTGAAAACAACATGAGAGAAATCAACATCTGTCCCTTCCTGACGACTGAAACTCAAGCGACTGCTGTACAGTTCTAACATTTTCTAAGGTTTAATAAATTTCAAAACAAGCATTAGAGTGTGTGTGACTTAATAATTGTAGGAAGTTGATGTGTAGTAAATTTGTTTACTTTACTACCAATTATTGCAACTACCAGGGAATGCCTTGAAATAAAATGTATTTGTGTGGCAGATCTATTTTATTGAATTAACTGGATTTATGTAAACAGATTATCTGAACACCGTTTTGAGTTGTTTCTCCAGTTTAATGGTGGGGACCTTTTTTCTCTTAAAGAGCCATTGACGTATTATTTATCGCTTACTTATGTTACAACATGAAGACGCCAGGTTACAACTATTATTTAAGTATCAGTGGCTTTCTAATCTCAGGCCAACAGATTCAATTAATCATATAAACAGATTTACAATAGATATACAGTATAAAATTAGTAATACATTCCAGTACAAATAATTATCAGGCACCCCACATAAAAATTTGAAGGTTTCAGAAATACTTACTGAACAAAAGTTAAAACTTAAACCTAAAACTCTAAGCTTCTACTGTGGCTCTGTAGGCTATACAGTTGTGCGGATTCTAGTTTGCAGCATCATCCTTTATCTAACAGTATTACAATACTGTCATTTAGCAGATACATTTATCCACAGTCACTTATACTTTGTAAGTGCTTTCAAGAAGAGAATGTAAATGAAACCACAAGTCAGGAAGATGAGTGCTTCACCCAAAGATTTTTTGGTTCATAATCTTATTTATTTTAAAAATTATGGTATTGTAGTCAATTTCCGGTAATCTATGTTTTAGATTAAACAATTTATTACAAATTCTCAAATAAATTCTACCTCTTAATTTTCGTCACTCAATCTTGTCATTGAACAATTTGTCATCTTTTTTTATAACAAATTGTAACACAATACGTTTCTAAACATTTATTTTCGAGTCCTGTTCATGACTGTTTCGTTTTTGTAAAACATACTTTTTAAGAGTATGAAACAAATGTCAGATAATTGTGTTTGTGGTAATTATGCATGTTCAAATAGATGGGAGCAGGTTGTGCTGTAATGCAGTTTCCTTGGCACCTGGGGTCTCGTTTATAAATGTTGCGTACGCAGAGAAGAACGCGTACGCCACTTTTTACGCCGACGTTGATATTTATAAAAACATAGGGCTACTTGATGTGAAAATGTGCGGTCCTCCACGCAAAGGATCCATACCAAAAGTGTACGTACGTACAAAAGGAGAAAATGGCGTGCGCACAAAAAAATTTCAGATTTATAAAACAGTGCGCACGCCATTTTCTCCTTTTGTACGTACGTACACTTTTGGTATGGATCCTAACATTGTTTTAGAAATGAGACCCCTGGTCTCTGCGAACATGTTGATGAGTCGATTCCCGCGCATAAATAAGCACATCTGTGATTAGTCAGCACTAATTAGCCTACAGAAAACCTTTGCTTCACGTCATGTATGCAGTTTCTCCATCTGAGTCTTTGTTTTTGATCAAAGACATTCAGTCAGGGTTGAAAAACATTAATGTAATCTTTATTGTATTGGAAATAGGTAAGCAAAGTTAACACTGCGTGTCTTGCTTACAAATTAATGCTTTAATGCATTTTAATATTGGTCATTAACCGGATGTGAGATCAGAAGTTTAACAACAATCTAAACGTAATTGTGATTACTGGTGTTATCCAACTTCATTAAAGGTCGGGTGTCTAAACTTAAGGATGGACATGTGGTTCGCTCCTGCAAGGTATGGGGGCTTACGTCAATGCCGTAATATTAAATGTACATTTGAAATAGCTAACGTGCATTTGAACCTATAGCTAACAGGGTAGGTCATATCAATGTCTCTGGATGTAGGACAAGGAGTATGCACCTTTAGTTGTTGTTCTCTCTCTCTCTCTCTCTCTCTCTCTCTCTCTCTCTCTCTTTTAAGGAGTTTTAGGAGTAGTAGTATGTCGTTGTCTCCCGTCTTTCATACATACACACACACACACACACACTAACCAGCTAACTCATCCCCTCTACTAGGTGGCTGATAAGAGTGGCTGTATCACCCTCTCTGTGTGGGATGATGTTGGAGCACTCATCCAGACTGGGGACATCCTTCGTGTCACTAGAGGGTAAACGAGACTACTCACTTTACATATCTAAAATATTTTCTTTCTTTTTTTTTCTAGTTCATAAATATAATTACTTTTGAATGTATACGTCCATCACCATGATATGAAGACAAAACCCACAATCTAAAAAGGATTCAATACAGCAAACATGACGACTCCTCTTTTTTTCCCATCTGTCTCACTTGTTTTTCCTTTTCATCCTCCTCTCTTCTCTTCCTTCTCTCTTCTCTTCCTTCTCTTCTTGTCATGTAGGTATGCAGCCCTGTGGAAGGGCTGTCTGACTCTCTACACCGGTCGAGGAGGGGATCTACACAAGATTGGAGAGTACGTTCATGCACATAAACATTATTTCTTATAGCTTTTATACATGTAGAACCCCCATCGACTACTTTGCACGTCCAGTTTTTACCATGTACCTGTTAATTAATTATTTCTTTTTCTGACACTGTTGTTATGTCTTGATGAAAGTCGCTGTGTGTGTGTGTGTGTGTGTTTGTGGTGTTTTGAGTAACATAACCCTCTTTGTGTGTTGGGTGGGTTTGTCAACAATGTGTGCCCTGTAGGTTCTGCATGGTTTTCTCTGAGGTACCGAACTTCAGTGAGCCCAACCAGAAGGTGCTGACGGAGAGCAACCGGGCCAACAACCGACCGGTAAGGAACTTCAACCCAAAACCAGTCTGTCAGACTCATGAGAGCACACCCAGACACAACACCTCGGTGTCCTGCAAAACAAAGGGGATAGGAATAATAATTTAAAACAAAAACTGTCCAAGTAGTTTGTTGGTTTGTAATAAATTGGACAAATAGCATTACTGAGGGAAATTGGAGGGAAATTGAATTTGCAAATTCCTAAGGAAAATAGATCTAAGTTCGCAGCTTAATTCCTCAGTGTAAGAAGAGAAAAAAAAGGAGCAGGCCTATACGTTTGTGTGCATGTCTCCTGATACTACCGAAACTGCATAGAAGTGCTGTGATCTAAACTAACGGGCGTCGTGAAACATGACAAAGGCAGATTTTACTAGCGGCAACTAGCTGTTTGATTCAAAAGTCGGAGCCACAGTCAGAAGGTCATGTGCCACAGCGGATCGTCTGGATTGGATATTTTTTTTACTACTACAATCCTTGTCCTTTTTTTGTTCCTGTCCTGCAAGACCTTCCAGTCTAAAGCCGAGTCCACCTCCCCACATGTCAATCCTAACTTTGGCCACGCCCCGTATTACTCCACCAATGGCAACCCTGTGCCTCCACGTGAAGTGGCCTATGGGAGTGATGCCAGGGCAAGTGGTGGGAGGGGCACTGGAAGTCCCGGCATGGCTTCTAAAGCCGTATCCAACAGCAACGGGAGGGACCCCCGACGACTTCTCAGGAGATGACGTCACAATGCATGACGTCACAAGGCTGACAGGAAAATCAGCAGACTAGGGTTGATAACAAAACTATTGTTTGATGATTTGTGTTATTCTGACATAAGCATGCTCTTATATCGATAATTTTTTTGTAGGGGGTTGGGTTTATATGCACTTGGAGTTTTATGCTACCCAATTAAAGAACAATGACTTGAAATGTGTAGCCTATTTTTTTTCGTATGAGCCATTGTCGACTCGTAAAATATGTGCACTGTCCTTGTCGGCCATCAGATAGTGTTAATGTGATGCTAAAGATAATTTCTCATGACTGACGTTCTGAATATTCTGGTACAAAGCAAATGTTATTGCTTATACTTGGATGGTTTGTTTTCAGTTTTACAGTGTTATTTGAAAAAATCTCTACAAATCAGGACGGAGGTCTTTGAGTAACTTTAGGCTTTATACATAACGTTATCCCATTTTGTCTTGTGTAGAAAAATATTGTTTACAATTTGCTATGAATAAAAATTACATCAAAACAATTTATTGGATAAACCTTTTTTATTTGCCGTTTTTCGCCACAACACCTCCTTAGGGGTCATATTTCTAATAAAAAACAAATTTTGTTTAAGACGTCTCTTTTGGTATGATTGAATGATTGACCGGTGACCATTTCAATGGCGTTGGACTTCAGGCACATCACGAGCAGATACATGGAAACCACTAGTTTACAAGTTCAGATGAGAGATTTATAAGGTCCCCATGGTTACATACTGTTTGTGTGGCATGTCTTGTTAGCTCCTAGTTACTCTACTCCAGAACAGTGACGTGCGAGATGTACTGAAACACAGTGTGACCCTCTGCTTCTTCCCTTTAGAAAGAGTCCACTGTACAAAATCAGTGTTATTATTTGGTCACTTCACATTGTTATTTTTGAAGACATAAGATTAATTATAGTTGTACTATATATATATATATATATATATATATATATATATATATATATATATATATATTGAGACCTACAACTTTCCCACCCTATTAATGGACCTTTTTGAAGAAAGCAAATCTCTACTAATTCCGTCATGCAAGTCACATGTCACCATTTAACCATGGAACTGTGGGTTCCATGGTCTATATCCCTAATTCCCATAGAAACTCAATGGCTTTTCCCCTGTAAGCACTTTTGTTCTGGTTTTTTTTACTCTGCATGTGAGGGTAGTTAAGTAGCTTGAGATGATCAGAGCTGACTTTAATATCACTTCAAAGAGTGTGTGTGTGTGTGTGTGTGTGTGTGTGTGTTTTTGAAAGACTTACTAGCCCTGAAGAACAGGGTTTAGTAAAGAGGGAAACAGATTAACAGTTTTTCTGTTTGTTTTGAATTGAATTGGGTGGTTTTATTTGGTTTCCATAACCGTGTAGTAAAAACCATGCCACCGTTTTTATTACAATTATATTAAACATTATAATATACATTTTATTAATACATTACTTTATTTATTTTTTTAACTCTATTTTACGGATTTGTTCTGCTCTAATGTCTGGTTAGTCACAGCCTATGAAACAATCTTGATTATGTCAGTGAGGTCTGAAGCTAATATCTCGTTGTCTGACTTTATTACATTATTTGATATTTATAATATAATTGTTTACACTTGTTGATGCTTTAGAGCTAAGGAAGCTGGGCTGAATACATTTTACCATCGCCTCCATAGAACCATTGCTTGTGAAGTTTATCCTACTACATCTTTACAGTGCAGCACGTCTTGTGGGAATCAGGTGACACACAATTGTTTCTGGGCGAAAGAAAAAGGTTCAGGGCTTAGTTTGACCTCTGGAGCGGACCTGTTTTCTGGGTCATGTGATGTTAATAAACGTAGAATGAAAATAACTAGAATGGACAGAGAACAAAGAGCCGTGCATTTGGCCAGGGGTAAGTGTTTTTTGTAGTTGGTTTGTGAAGGTTTTGTTAATTATCCTGATGTCTAATATAGCACTTGCTTAGCTCTTATCTAGATGATTAAGTCAGGGATGCACTTATGTTCTCTACCTGACTTGTAGTTTTTACCATTATCTTTTTGTAAGCACAATTTTTGTAAGTCGCTTTGGATAAAAGTGTCTGCTAAATGAATGTAATGTAATGTAATGTAAGTCACTGTGGGGGATTTTCCCTAGTGGTGGTGTTCCTCTCTGTTTGACTAAGACTGAAGGCGGAGCATTGAGAGTGAACAGAGCATGTGATGCTTATTATTAGTAGAATAGCTAGTGTGTGTGTGTGCGACCCTGTTATATACACACACACACACACACACACACATCAGTCACAAGCCACTCCCTTGTTTTGACAAATTACAGAGCATGTGTGGTGGTGGGTTGCCTGACGTATGGAGGGATGAAAAGAAGCAGAGAGAGAGAGAGAGAGAGAGAGAGAGAGAGAGAGAGAGAGAGAGAGAAAATAGGCATGGTGGACAGAGTGATGGACAGATGAAAGGGAAAGATGGGAGACATGGAGAGGGGGAGTGAGTGGGGTGAGTGAGCAGATGTAATAGGTTTGAACAGCGGAATCCGCTGGCCACTCTGCCACCCCGCATGCATAGTTGGCATCCGTTAAAGTGACTCAGAGCCAGCAGTCCTTAGACATTGTTGTCTGCTGACTGGGATAATGAAACGACAGTTTACAGTGACTCATGTACTAAGAAACTGATGTGGTCGCCACGACGCTCGTAGTACCCAGCATCCTTTGCCACACTGTATCCGTTGTGAACACAGTAACGTTGAGTCATTGAAATTACTGTGGAGTACCGCAGGTTTTTTTTGCTTTAAACCGAATACTAGTTTTAGGACCTTCGTGATTGCCCACTCTTTTTTCTTATGTGTTTAATTTTGTCTGGCATTCTTTTTATTCTGAATTTAGCATAATATAAAATAATTTAAAAAATCTGTTTTGTAAGTGACAGATTTTTTTAAATGTCACCATAGATGAGACTATGGCCACCATAATTTAGTGCAGTATAACTGTCTGGAGAGCCGTCCAAAAGGAAGTAAGGGCACAGATTTAAAAACCTCCGGTTCCCTCTCAAAGCTCTGGCTCTAGCACCTTCTCTAACTGTCTATGTGGTCCTCTCTGGCCACTGAAGTTGTATGTGCATTACTGTTGTTGAACAGCAGGGGGCGATAGCGCGTATGGCTGCATCACCGAATACGCTTCAAACGGCTTAAACCTGTTCTTTAACAGTGTCTGTAACTGGCTGCATAATGTGTGAATTATGACTTCTGTACAGGGATCACAACTAACAAAAAGTACACGCAGTGAAGAAAATAAAATAGCTAGATACCTAATTCAATAACCACATTTTCACATATGTATCAACAGAGTACATTTACCATGGTGTGAGCAAGCGTTTCCTGTGGAGGAAAGATCAGCTCTGTATACACACGTGAGCTGACTACCGTGAGGTTTAACGGGTAGCCTCTGGCAAGACCTGGCAACCTTCTGAATATCCAAGGAAAGGGCCCAAGAGTCACTGAAATATATTCTGGCTTGGAATAGTCATACTGTTTGGCCACACAAGGGAGCAAACAAGCTTGTATTGTATGTGTGCGTGTGAAGACAACAACTAACATTTTCTCACACACCCCAGGGCAACAAACTCTGTCTTGAGTTGTTTACTTTGGTCAGATAATTACAGAGAGCGAGCGAGAGAGGGAGAGGAGGAGGGGGGGGGGGGACTGAAGAGAGTTGTAGTGTGAGCGAGAGACAGCAGCTGAAGAGGAAGGAAGACAGAGAGAGGAGGGTGGGAACAAGTGGAGAGAGAGCGGGGGGTGATAGAGGGATATCTAAGAGAGGGAGAGAGGGAGAGGAAGGAAGATGGGGAGGAGTCATACACGAAGAGCGGGGGGCTGTTGAGATCGTCATTTTCATGTGTGGCCCTCTAGTTTTTTATAGATAACAATACGGGTGATTTATATAATTATGTGTATGTGTCAGGGAAGCCATTTTGTTTATGACAAGTACAATTTTAAGAATTGGGATCAGATACTTTCTGTGAGTGTTTCCTGGCCATTCTTCCATAACAACCCAAACAGACCTCTACTGGGGAGGGGGGCAAGGAGGACTTCTGAGGGATGAGGGTAAATATGTTCAACACTGGGGAACGCGACCTTTGACTTATCATGTTCTCTGTTCACACCAAACGTTATTACCCAAGCACGCGCCGTGCAGGACGATTTGAGCCCCCCTTTACAAAACCAATTTGCAAAATACGATCAATCTTTCTACCATTACATCACATTACGTTCATTTAGCAGATGCTTTTATCCAAAGCGACTTACACACAACTAGTGCCTACAACAAGAGAAGGTAAAAAAAACGGACCTACATTGTTAACTTCAGTACATTGTTAACTTCAGAATTTGCTTAATGGGGTCTGGACATTAGTGGGGGGGGGGGGGGGGGGGGTTTAAGCGTGGTGGAGAGCTAGGCGAGCAGTGGAAAACGTGATGCCCTCCCGGGTTGTTAGGCAAAAGCAACAAGAGGAGAGCCACTCAAAACTATAATGACACTCCCTGCTGAGCGGGTATGTTTTGAGTCAGCAGGTTTTGGTTGGAGCAGAATTAAAATGAACTGGAAACAAGGAGAGGCTGGTCGACTCCCCTCTTCTCCACCCTCTCCCCTCATTAGAGCTTAACCCTGCCAATCTGAGATGTTGCAGGCCATTAAACGAAACATCGAGGGGGAGGAAGGTGCCCAATTTCTAAAACTCCCGAAGATATTATTTGCCCTCAACCGAATATCTCTTAAAAACATCAACGTGAGTTCTTACAAACTAAAACGCTCTCTTTATACCATTGAGTAGGACGATGATTTCCACATCACTTTGTATTTAGAAAGTTATTCTACCGAGCTTTTTTTTCCAGATAGTTCTATTAGCCATCTTCTTCTACGCACGCTTTTCAAACAAGAGTACCAACAGAGGAGCACTGTGGAAGCGGTGTGTTAGAAGCGCGGTGCGGGGGGCCAGGGACTAGTGTTGTGTCTTCCATTAGCGAAGGGGGATTTGGCCGGGAGCCAGCCGGGAACTGGAAGGAAAACGGACGCCTGGCCCTTCTGGGTTAGTCGTTAGAGAGTAGCCCTGCTCTGCTCGGCAGAGGGCTTCACAAACGCGTGCACACATACACACACACCACACATGCACGCATGCACGCACGCACACACACACACACGCACACACACACACACACACAGATTCATATATATAAAGCCCCAGAAATGTTAGCCATATCTAGTTATTCTTATTATTATAGCATAATTTGCCACCCTTACTTCTCCAACAGTTTTTGCATTACATAGATACGAATGTTACCAAAATGTGTCTGTCTCTCTCTCTCTCTCTC
The DNA here is from genome assembly GCA_026901105.3 of Galaxias olidus. NCBI lineage: Eukaryota > Metazoa > Chordata > Actinopteri > Galaxiiformes > Galaxiidae > Galaxias > Galaxias olidus. Next base: position 50,183 of record JAPMUY010005144.1, on the reverse strand, counting down.
TCTCTCTCTCTCTCTCATGTTCATACAAAGAAAACATACACACAAACACATAGACATACAATCATAAACACACATACATACTGCACACAATCTCAAAGAAATGCCTATCCACGTAAATACCTAGACACATACAGATACACAGACGTAAAGGACACAAACACACACACACACACACACACACACACACACACACACACACACACACACACACACACACACACACACACACACAGATGTACACAGACAATCACTAAAATAAGAGCACAGACACTAACACTGGATGACTTGTGCAGATACTCATAGACTAGGTATGAGTTTGACGTCAGCACTTCAATGACTATTAAAAGAGACTACCATCTCAAATCCATCTCTGGCTTGACCAGTGTGGAACACTAACAAAAAGTTCTCGGGTTTTAATTCCTGAAACACTGTGTGTTTGATACTCTTATAAACAGATTCCTCATGGCCAATCCTCTGGTAAAACTTTCCTTTGGGGTTTAAGTTGTGAGGTCATGGACGGGGCTATTTTTAAGTTTGGGCTCGTGGACCCTCAAACCAAAAAGCAGTTTAACGCCTTCTCTATTCTACACTACACCGCTTTGAGCTGCATTGAATGTACGGACACGGATAATTTAGCGAATTAATCAGTTGTCATAGGCAACAGCGGGTTGCAATTTTGTAGCTGGCACCTAAGTCTTTTTCTGTGTCTGTTTGTACCAAGTCCAGTTCATTTTCTTGTTTTGAAATATCTAAAAAACTTTGTTTTAAGTACCCCAACTCTTCTTTTTTTGTATTCTCAGATATAAAAGACATGGTGGTTTCACGCAGCCTTGATAGTTCAGCTAAATATAGGGTGTATCCTCCCCTGTTCTAGGACTGCGGTGTCCTCTCTAACCGCAACAAGCGCCGTCAGCGGAAATGAAACTCCTCTCTCTCTCTCTCTCTCTCTCTCACTGTCTCTCTCTCTCCTCCTCCTCCTCCAGAGACGAAGGTTTTCCACAATGGGAGACAATGGGAGAGCCCCCCCCCCTACACACGCACACACACACACAGACAAACAACGCCCTACTAGCTTCCTTTACTGGTCTATCTAAAGCCCTACGCATCAAAACATCAAACTACATTACGGAACACACTTTTGGTGCTCATTTTTAAGGTGAAGGCCATTTCTCTAAGTTCAATTCCAATGACTTCATAAATGTCCAGTATCCGTTTTTTTTGTAGCACTTGTCATGGATACGAATATTTAGTTTAAAAGGGAAATCTTCATTAACTGTAATAAACCTTAAAGAGTAATAATAAATAAACCGTAATATTTTATACGTATATTTAATTTTTTGAACAGCTAAAATAAAAATGTTAGTGATGTACCAATAGATGTGGGACATTGATTTCCTGATTGAAAATGTGTCTGGCCATCTAGTCATCTAGTCCTGAATACAATTGAACAGAAGAAAATCAAACCTTTTATGGCTATGTAATTTAAACTCTTCTTATTCACAACCATCAAGAGACATTATGTTCAGTACATAAATGACATTTTAGAATAACAGTTTGGTTTATTTATGTTTTTGATTTCTTTAGATTTTTGCCAATTTGACCTGCCATCCAACTGAACTGAATTAAAGTTAACAAAGTCATTGACATTCAACCAAACTTTGTGTGAGGCCTTAACGAAACAGCATACACCTGTACTCTGTTCCCCCTCTAGAAATATTTAGTTAACCAACTCTGAATAACTGTGCGCTGATCAAAATGTTTGGGGAAGTTGCTTCAAGTACAAATGAACTGGAAATGAGTTGGTTAAAGACCCTTATATAACTAGAACAACAGCATGACTTTGACATTCCAAACTCTCCTCTCCCCCCCCCCCCCCCCCTCGAATGCCATATGTGGTTGACTGGCTGTGTTTGCACTGCGCCAATACACAGGCCCTGACACATGTGTGTTTGTTTAGCATGGTGATAAGTGAGGGGATATGAAAAAGGCCCAGAGCTAGAGGGCCACCGTCAGCCCGTCGCACCTCATTTGAAGTCCACTCTCTCCTCAGAGAGACCTCACCGGTATTCTGCCATATAAAAAACAAATAAACAATAAAACGCTTTTTTTTAAGTTGTCAAGTAGTGTGAGCGGGGAGAATGTCTGTGCTGCACGGGGGGAGTCAGAGTCAAGCAGAACTGCAGACTCACAGCTGCGGCCTTTTTTTCTGGGCCAACACATAAAAAGTGGGTTCTGTTTTGAAACTCGCAGGGAATAGACTCAACAGGCAGAGAGGACAGCTTGCCCATTTTAAGAAAACTGCAGATGGGCGGGTCGACCATATTCCCGGTTGGTAGTCATATTTGGTGTACCAGACAAGATCCACCCGATTACATGACTAATACAGAGAGTAGAGTGGAGACAGTCAGGGTTCAAGGTTCCAGGTCCAAGGTTGAAAATTGTTTTGAAGCCAGGGTTCAGTCTTAGATTCCTTGACGTTTTGGGCTGGAGGACAGTTCTTTTGCTGAGGGTTAGGGTTAGGGTCAGGGTTAGAGCATAGGCTCGGATTGTGTCCAGGGTGAGCGACTCTGGATGTATGGGTGAACCCTTCTCCCCCTCCCTGAGCATAGAATGGGCCTGCTGACCGACTGAGAAGGCCAGCCCCCAGTGAATACCCAACGTGACTGACAGGTTTTCATAGAGAAAGAGGAAGCGGAGTTGATTAAAAGCGTTCAACTGTGGTGGAATTACAAAAGGCTTTTTTTTGTTTTTTCTTTCCAGAGAAAGGGGGCACTCATGGAGGCCACTTTAGTTTTTCTTCTCAGACCATTAAAAATAATGACGGTAGGTGGTGTGTATTAGCATTTTCAGAATGAGCAATTTGTTAGGACGAGTTTCTTGATAGAATTGCCTCGCTTTCACTTCATCTTCTAGTTGACTAAAGACATCACGGCCCAACTCACTGCGGACAGTTGCGTTGCACATCTAATCGTTGTATTTCTGTTTTATGGCGTGTGCTCTAGCAGTGCCAATTTCTATGTCTCTACCTTTGCTCTCTCCTTGGCAAACCGTGGCTTGAGAGAGCGAGCCAGAGAACTCATGCAGAGAAAAGTTGCTTTTATAGAGGCCCCGGGCTAGCGTACTTGGCCTTGAAGTATTATTGTAAAACGACTAGCACGTTGTTGTTATATTCGACGTTGGCTTTTGATTAAGCCATTTCAAAGTAGGACTACTGGTTTAGAATGGGTTTGGGCTTCCAGTGGACACAAGTCACTATGAACTCGTCTGGAATTCCATACTCCATTATGACGCATCCCCAGAACTGTAGAATGTGCCACCTTTTCACGCATCTAGTCATTTGAGAGGTAACGGCTGAGTGTCAACCGCAAACACACATGCTCTCTCTCTTTCACACACACACACACACACACACACACACACACACACACACACACACACATACACCATGCATTACTCGCTGGTTCAAAATCACACATTTGTAATGAAGACCTTTTTTTTCTTTTTTACTATGTACCAGAATAACACAGCAAGCCCTTGTTCAGATAACATGAAGTCCAGACTTCATTCATACCAAAACAATTATAAGATTGTGTGAGCAATGCATAGTTCTTTGCATTGGTCATTTTTCAGACAGTCACTAAAACGGTTGAATTCCAGCAATTCTAAGCCTATCAGGATATCAAAGGATGTAATAAAAATAATAATACAAAAACGCCTTGGAAAAACTTTTTCACAAAATGATAAATTCTAATAAATACAAGATTTACTATCAGAGAATTAGGTATGCTTATTTGAATGTTTTTCATTATAACATGACTTGATAAAGAGCCTAAAAGAATGTAGAGTCTCTCATAAATTCAAAAGAAAAAATACGTATATAAAAAAAACGTCTTTTGAGAGAGAAACGACTGGAATGTTTTGGCAACGTCAAGTATTTTCCATTGTTCCATAACGCAAGACATCTACCCCTCTTTTTGTTGCTTAACATTAGATAACAGTCCAGATTTCAGCAAGGAGCTCGTTCCAGGCTTTTTAAGTCTCTAAGTCGGTCAGTATCTCTTACAAGCCCTGGAGAAGTGTTCAATGAGAAACTACAGCCATGTCTGGTCAAAAGGCATGAAGCGTATTTCTCAATGTCAGGAGTCTTAGGAGTATACAAGAGTTTGGCGAACCTGGCAATGGGACAGCATGTTGACACAGATGATCTTGTCAAATTGATGTAATACTGGAACGTCATTATTATAAATTGGGTGTTACAAAGTAGTGGGCCTTTTTAAAATATTTATACAAGTTTACCAAACTCTTACACATTTGTGACGTAATATATCTCTATAGGCAGAGAATGACTTGGCCTTCAAGTACTTGTAGATGCCTCGTAACGTAACCAACCAGGAACAGCCATTTTTTTTATCATTTAAACATGGAATGCACCACTCTAGCCCAAACACCTGGGTGTTAAATGATGCAGTCAACTCAATACTGTTCTACTTTATAAATGCTTCTGTTACAAAAGCCTGTATAGATCTCTTCAAAAGTTTGTGTTACCGGTTAAGTTCACACTGCACTGTTCCAACAGCTGTAGTGAATAGGAGAACCCTTTGACTAGCACAGTTCAGGTCACGCTTGTACACAGCAGTGTGAAAGCTTGTCCTCACACACACAGAGAGAGAGAGAGAGTCAGTCGGTGGAGACAGCCTTTGGCGGCGTTCGATCTCACAGCGGATCATACAGTAGCAGCCCGTGGCCATAGATCATAGTGGGGGGGGGCAGACACTGGCTCCGTTCACCTCCTGCGTCTCCAGCCTGCAGCCACCACGCCCACTTTGCCCGTAGGAACGGGGCCACCGCACCGTGGGATCATATATCCAGATCGTCGGGCCGCGCCCTGCTACTGGTCCTGCTGCTCGGCCTGGCCTCCATCTGTTTCAGGAGGTCCAGCTCCTTCCCCATGGCCATGGTCAGCTTCCCCGACAGGTCGAACTCGTGCGACGGACAGTTGGAGTCGCCGCTGCCCCCGCCCCTCTGGCCCAGCTGGTTCTGCTCCGTGCTGAAGTTGGTCCAGTTCTGCTCGCTGGCCTGCTTGTTGTAGTTGTTGATGCAGGAGTTGTTCTTCTCGGCCGCGTTGTCCAGGTTGTACGCCAGGTTGGACATGGGGGCGGAGGGCGGCGGCGGCGGCGTCAGAGGGTGGGCGGGGGGGCAGCCGTTGCAGTAGACGTACGACACGTCCCGGGGCGCGCCGGGGCCGATGGTCGTGCACCGGTGGAAGTCCTCGTCGGGCGGTTTCAGACGGTCCTTCACCTGCTTGTACAGGATGTAGAAGAGCTCGAAGACGTTGAGGCCGAGGGAGACGAGGGACACCACCAGCATGAAGAGGATGAAGACGGTCTTCTCGGTGGGCCGCGAGAGGAAGCAGTCGATCTTGTGCGGGCAGGGCCAGCGCTCGCACTCGTAGTGGGAGTCCAGGCTGAAGCCGTACATGTACCACTGGATGGTGAGGAAGCCCACCTCGAAGGCCGACTTGAAGACGATGCTGAGAACGTAGGTCTTCAACAGGGCGCCCTTCATCTTGATCTTCCCGTGTTCCATCAGCCCGTATTTCATCTGGGACAGTAATAATCATCATTATACAAAATGAAATGGAAATGGTTCCTCACGCAAAGTTGTTTGTCGGTTTGATAATCAAACGAGTGTGTGGGAATTCATTCACCATATGACTTTTTAAAAAAATTGTATCCAAGTACAAGGAAGTAATTTTTAAAGGCAACTTTCAATATACCCAGTTTGACTGGCTGAACATAAAAAGTAGGAATGTTATTTAATATCCATAATCAGACATAAAAGGTTTATATTAATGGTTCCAATATAAACTAAATAAACCAAGCAAGTAATTAAACTGTATTAACAGTACAAAGCAGAAGACAAAATAAACCCCCAGACCTTTTTGAGCTCGATCTTCCTCAGCGGCACTTCCACGTCATCGCCCCGACCCAACGCCGCCCTCAGCCTCTCCTCCTTCAGCGTCAGCTTCTCCTCCTTGTGCATCAGGTAGAAGATGTGGCAGAGGTAGACGAGCGTGGGCGTGGAGACGAAGATGATCTGCAGCACCCAGAACCTCACATGGGAGATGGGGAAGGACTTGTCGTAGCAGACGTTCTCGCAGCCGGGCTGCAGGGTGTTGCACTTGAAGGCGGACTGCTCGTCGCCCCAGGCAGACTCCACGGCCGTGCCAAGCACCAGGATGCGGAAGATGAAGAGGACGGAGAGCCAGACTTTCCCGCCCGCGGTGGAGTAGGCCTGGACTTTGTCCAGGAGTTTACCTAAGGCACTCCAGTCACCCATGGTGGGTTAGATCAGCCTACCTGGGAAAAGATGAGTGATATAGTAGTGGGGTTGGTCAAAATGGAATAACAATCTATAAATCGGTATATTCAAAGTCGCTCATTGGGTCGCTCGTTGTATTTATATATTTTATGTGTTTATACCTGTACAGCACTTTGGTCAACATGTGTTGATTTAAATGTACTATATAAATAAATTTGATTGATTTGATTGATTGATTGAAAGTAATAAGCAGCGTAATATTTGTTACGTAATGTACAATAACAATCTATGAATCAGTATATTCAACGTAATGTTTTGACCGAGCCTTGAACAAATATCCCAGACAACAGGGTGGAATAGGGTTGTTTTATTTTTGTGTTTACTCTCAAATTAGTTTTTAGACTATAAACTGCACAAAGGTCTACAATTTTGAGACAGCTAAAAATCCCTTCTCATAGTGACAAAAACCATTACTTTTAACATTAGTGGCATCTAGTGCCTGGTGATAAAAAAGGATAATAAAAAACATGGCTTGTTTCAACTCTAAGGTAGGGTGTGTTTGATTAAAAAAAGAGACCAATTACAGTATGTTAAGTTCAAATGGGCCTCAAAGTTGTTGCTACACCTGTGCCAATAAATATGGAGTACCTCATGGAACCGAAAAAAAAAGGCACATCTTTTATTAATCTCTGTAAGCTAAATGGCACCCTCTATATTAGCGTTTTTAAACACTGTTTGGCTTTGGGGTGAGATTTGTGGATGGAGGACAGACGCGAAGAAAACAATGGAAACGTCCTGTTCATGAACACTGGAGCCGCATCCTCCACGTCACTAAGAGTCACCGATTCTCTCTGAATATTGTTCTGTAAGTTAGCGGAGTAAAAAATAAAAAAGGTGATAGTCTGAATATTGTTCTACCTATATCTGTTTATGGGGCCGTAACACGTACTTTTTACGTTTAATACAAATAATACGTTTAATTGTCACAGTTTAGTAGAAGAAAAACATTACTAACATGTTAAAATAAAATATTTTTTTGTTTTGTTTTTGTTTTCACCTTCTAATCCATACGTTTAACTGAGTTTAAAGGAAAGAGAATCTAAACACCTGTTTGTAGTAATGTTTGGTTTAGCTTTTAACACCTAACCAGATACATATTAGCATAATTAGAACACATATTCGTTTCTGTTGCATCTTAAACTTTACAGTGGTAGAAATAGAAAATGCATTTTAAGATTAAATGAGCATAATATTAAATACGTGAATGTTATCGGTCTTTTTATTTTTTATTTTTGAGTAGCCTACAGGATGTCAGCAGATGACACATGGCTATATTCCGTTATTCCTCCTGTAGCCCAGAGAAAAAAGTAACTTGACTACTTTATTCCAGTCCGATTTCACAGGATTTCCGTACTTTGAAACAACCGGGTTTAGTGGTTGAATTTTATAAAGATTACTTAATGTATGGTCTTTAAATATTGGGCTACACAACGTTTGCTTGGATCTCACCATTTTAACATTATCAGAAAGTTTAGCCAATAGAACCAAAAAACCCTGGTAGCAAACTTTGAAGAAAACTTTTCAAATAGCAAGATGACGTGGGTCAACAACATTGTTACCATGTATTGAACACTATTTAATCAATAAATGCACCCGAGTCCCTGTTTTTTATTTGTGCTTACCCGAAAAGTAGACACGCAACACGTAGAGAAAAGACAGTATTCGACCAAAGAATGTTGGAAAAAGTACAGCGTGGAAAAAATACATCGGTTGATGTTAGGCAAAAATTGCCATCAAGACAAAACACAACTTACAGAAAACCCTAACCGTAAACATGTTTAAAAATACGTTCATTTAAAGTTTCAAACGCGAAGACAAAGTTGCGAGTCACCCAATTCCCGACGTTGCTGCTTTAACTTCTTGCCTTCTGACTCCAATCATTCCTTAACTTTTTTTTGCCGTGGTGATGCGTTGGAAGGCCTCCAGATGTGAACTGGTTAAATACTTGTGAAATGGCGCCATCTGTCTAGAAAAAAGTATGTTGCTCAACAGAGGAACAACAGTGTAGTCTTGACAAATCAGACTATCGCTCTATAGCGCCACTGTTCGTCAAAGACAATGAATAATCATTTTCCAAGAAGTCTATTAAAGACAGTTAATTAAATAAAAATTGCAATGGCGCTGAGGAACCAGAGTATATGCAAGAGATTTTACAACAATGACTAAACAGACAAAAATATGAAATACAATTTAATATAAAAAAAACAATAGGCCTACTTGTGCAATTCTAAAACAACTTAAGCATGTGTGTATGTTATGTATATGTGTGAACTGGAGAGAGATGGATACAAATAAGTTTCAGAACATAGTAAGGTAAAGAAAATCCTATTTTGCGGGGTAAACCTATTGTGGCATATCCTAAAGCAAATTGTGTATACTTTAACACCAACCTGTGCTAGGAAGTTCAGATATAGAGTTAAACAAACAACGTTGTGTTCTTAACATCTCCACAGACCATTGAGAACAGATGCTTCCTTTATAAGTCTTCCTGTGTCTCTATCTCTCTATCCCTCTCTTTCTGGCTCACTCTTTCCCTCTCTCATTCTATATGCCTTCCTGTGTATCTCTCGATCCCTCTCTTTCTGGGTCACTCTTTTCCTCTCTCATTCTAACTTAAAAACACAAACAGTTTGACAAACTGAAACACATCACACACTTTCAATAATGTTCTTCTTCTAAAAACGTTATATATATATATATATATATATATATATATATATATATATATATATATATATATATATATTGATAAGCTTATATTAATTCAACAAAATGTATCCAGCATGGAATCAATGTTCTTATAGAACAACCCAAAACAAATGCTCTGTGTTGAAAACTTTAGGGTTTTTTGGCAGAACAAGCTTTGTAAGTAGCAGTCTATCCTTATTATAATAATGAATCACTATTTAATATGTATTGAGATACTTTCTGATCTAGGCTGCATGATATGTTTGGTAATTGAAAAGCTGGACGTGTTACTGGCGGTCAAAGTACATTAGGTCGTAAAATATGGTGGTGTTGGGCTTTTTGGAATGTAATTTATCTACTTAGTTACCTACTCTTTTTAAAAAAAAAACGTTTTGCTAAGGTCTAATGCTTATCTTAAAACATGTTCTCTATGCGGCAATCTTAGTGGTTAGATTTTAGAACCCATCTCCCTGACAAAAGACCTTGACTGTTTTTCACGTATTGTTCAGTCTGTCTTTGGCTCTGCCACTCTGGGTAAGCAGATAATATGTCTCTCTCTCTCTCTCTCTCTCTCTCTCTCTCATGTTCAACTCTTTCTTTCTTTCTTTCTTTCTTTCTTTCTTTTGTCTGCAACACTCAGCAGCCGACACTTCTACAGCTACCCACTTCTCCCTGTCTGGGTTCTGGACTCTCCAACTGGTTCTGGTGGCAGCTGGCAACCTGGTCCACCTCGTTCACTTGGACAGCTGTCGGGGCGAGGGTGAGGGTTGTGGTCGGGTCTGTGTGACCTGTCTGGTTCTGATGTCTCTGGTGAACCAGCTGTTGGGACGAGGGTGAGGGTTGTGGTCGGGTCTGCGTGGCCGGTCTGGTTCTGGTGAACCAGCTGTTGGGACGAGGGTGAGGGTTTTGGTCGGGTCTGTGTGACTTATCTGGTTCTGGTGGTTCTGGTGAACCAGCTGTTGGGACGAGGGTGAGGGTTGTGGTCGGGTCTGTGTGACTTATCTGGTTCTGGTGGTTCTGGTGAACCAGCTGTTGGGACGAGGGTGAGGGTTGTGGTCGGGTCTCCATGACCTGTCTGGTTCTGGTGGTGCTGGTGGTACTGGTGGTTCTGGGTCTCATAGTGGTTCAGTATCTCCACTGGTTACCTTGTTTATAGTTGCTAGTTTCAATTGTCGGCGTCCAGCTGACAGATAAAACGATCATCTACTATATCATATAAATCTTTATTTATTTTGATACATATTTGAGTGGCATTTTTGGGATTAGTCTGAGCATAAGACCATTCATCTGGAAAAATGTGAACAGAATTGAATGGTCTACTTTTAATACTTTAATACCAAAGAGCGTTCGTTGACTGCCAAAGAGAAGGATTAGGAGCACCTGGGATTCTCCTAAAACCTAGCATTGGCCATTTCAAACTCAGCCATGGCTTTTTAAATGTATACCCAACATTGACCTTAGCAAGGCTTTTCAAGATAAATGGATCAGAAAATAGCATTGTGAAACGTGTCCACATTTATTTCAGAATTATTTGACAAATTGAACAACTAATGGAAAACCCAACTGTTGACAGTTATACCGCAAAGGCATACTTTGGGCTACAGACTTGCGTACCAGGCATGCTTGCAGTCCAAGAAATAGAAAGACAGCACATTGTCGACACGCCTAATGTGATTTGGTCAGACATGATAAAAGGATTATTGTTTTGTTTTTTGTTGTTGTTATAGAATTCTGCCATTCTATTTGCGGCTTGCTCTGTCTACTTCCTGGGTGTCATGACCGCGCGCAGGGGTATCTCGCCCTCCACCCAGCTGTTCTGATTGGCCAGCATCCTCTCCCACAGCGCCACCTCCTGGCCGACTGAGTCCATCCAGTCTACCTTCTTGCCATAGCTTAGACCTGCGGCGTAGAAGAGGGCACAACATATTAATATTAATAATAATAATAATTCATTTTATTTATATAGCGCTTTTCTAACACCCAAAGTCGCTTCACAGCATCAACATTGATAATATGACAAAAATAAACAATTAGACAGAAATAGTATAACAGACAGACAGCAACAACAGTTCTAACTATAAGTAAGCAAATGGATAGTATCAGCAAAACATCACAGTTAAAGACAGTGAAACTTGTAATTATCAGTAGGAAATATTGCAGAGAAGTAGAGAGAAAAACATCTTATTTTGATGAGCATCTGAGCTGGAAATATTGCAGAGAGATAGAGAGAGAATCATCTTATTTTCATGAGCATCTGAGCTTGGATTTAATGTTTAGTCTTTTTCAGGACAGAGTTTTTATGCACCACCGATTCCTTGACCTAGACTCATAGGATTTAGGCTGAACTAGCTGAAAGTTTTTGTTTAAAGCTCATCCTGTAGGGGACAGCAGTCGGCCGAAAAGTGAGGTGGAGGAGGAGGAGGAGGAGGAGGAGAAATGGGCCACTACCAATGAATGTCTTACTCAAGAAAGACTTGAATAAAAAACCTACAGTATGTGGTTTAACATAATCACAGGTGTGTTAGTCTAGTCACATCTTAAACGTACAACTTCCTTTAGGATTTGTACCGTGTGCTTTAGCCAAACTACATCTCAAGACTGACTGCTTGAGCAAGTGAGTCATTGTTTGGATGTGACACAAACACAAACGGCTGAACTGGTCAGGGGAATAGTGTGACTGACAGGCAGCTGTGGTTAACGTAACAAATCGATAGTGAAGTGGAAACTCCAGAACAAGTAGGCTGGCTATCATAGATCAGGTTTGATGTAAACCCAACGCCCCACTCTCATGCAACAGGTTACCTGTGCCTAGGCTTAGCCGCACCCCTCCTAGAAACTGATTGGAGAGCGTGTTGTGATCCCAGACGGTCAGCTCGCAGCACGCCTCGTGGGCCTCGTCGCCGTGGAAACCGTCGTAGACCATGGCGTGGTTGTAGACGGGTTCCTGGCTCTTTTTCATGACGCGCGTCTTCTGGCGACTCTTTTTGCTGGTGTCAGGGAGCATGTAGCTGTAGAGATGTGACGATGAGGATTAAATGTTTATTTTACGCTTTAGTTTCAGACATTTTATAATACATGTTGAAAAGCAAATGACATTGTTGGAAGATAGCCTGAAAAAGACACTAAATGCATATAAGTCATTATTGTCATCTGACTGTCAATACTTTAACAGAAAAACAAATGTCAAATGTCTAAGAGCAGCACATTGGAAGAAAAAGCCTTCAAATCCATTGAGAAAAACATTTAATATTTAACAATATCAAATACATTTCAATCGTGATTTTTTTTTTATTCTGCAGTTGTGTGCGATTGGCCTCACCATTTGACAAAGGAGTCAACTCCCTGTGGCTTCAGTTTCTTCAGCTCCCTGGCCTCTTTCAGCCAAACGTTGATCTCTCCAGACTTAGCCTTGGCTTCCCCTGCCACCACAATTATTATTTACACATAAAATCCAACACGCCTCAAGTTCATCCGCAATCTTTTTTTTCCTTAATGTTTTTTGAATGATTTATAACATGTCCTGTGTTCTAAATACGAGTATCAGTAAGTAAGTAACTAAGTAAGTAACTAAGTAAGTAACTAAGTACGTAAGTAACTAAGTAAGTAGAGTGTAGGCTGCTGTGATAGGTCACTGATAAAAATCAATTTACATTCTGGCCTTCTAAAATTACAATTAGTCGGGGGTGTTTGCGCTTCCAGCTAAAATGCAACAATTCAGTTATACTGCAGGAATAGACTCTGACTTTTCCTACCTGGGCTGTATTTCAGAATAGACTCTGACTGTTCCTATCTGAGCTGTATTTCAGAATAGACTCTGAATGTTCCTGCCCGAGCTGTATTTCAGAATAGACTCTGACTTTTCCTACCTGAGCTGTAATTCAGTTATACTGCAGGAATACACTCTGCCTTTTCCTACCTGGGCTGTATTTCAGAATAGACTCTGACCGTTTCTACCCGAGCTGTATTTCAGAATAGACTGACTGTTCCTACCTGGGCTGTATTTCAGAATAGACTGACTGTTCCTACCTGGGCTGTATTTCAGAATAGACTGACCGTTTCTACCCGAGCTGTATTTCAGAATAGACACACTGTTCCTACCTGGGCTGTATTTCAGAATAGACTGACTGTTCCTACCTGGGCTGTATTTCAGAATAGACTCTGACCGTTTCTACCCGAGCTGTATTTCAGAATAGACTGACTGTTCCTACCTGGGCTGTATTTCAGAATAGACTGACTGTTCCTATCTGGGCTGTATTTCAGAATAGACACACTGTTCCTACCTGGGCTGTATTTCAGAATAGACACACTGTTCCTACCTGGGCTGTATTTCAGAATAGACACACTGTTCCTACCTGGGCTGTATTTCAGCGCTATGGTCAACCATCCCTGGAACTCAGGATCCTCCTGGCCTTTAGGGCCCTGAAACACACACACACACACGCACGCACGCACGCACGCACGCACGCACGCACGCACGCACACACACACACACACACACGCAAAGCAAAGCAAACCTTAGTAAGTTTACATAGAAAGTGTAAACACAGTTTTAGATATAGTTTAAAAAAAGACACACTTGAGAACTGTCCGGCAGTATACTTTGTAGCTCGATGAATATTTCCTCGGAAAAATTTGTTAACTTAAGACCAGACACGTTCATTAATTATCCACTAGCTGTATTGTTATCATTGTGATGATCCCTAATCAGTCTTTTCCCACTCTCTAATTCACTACCCCCTTCCTTCAGCCTCCCCCTCCCCTCTCTCTCTCTCTTTTTTACAGGAAATACAAGATCTTGACGTGGCCTTTATTTGTTTTTGTGTTGTAGCATTTCCCTCAAACACACCGGACTGCTGCTGGGTACAATAGTGCGATAAAAGACACAGCCTGTTGGTCTAAGGTCCATTGGCAGAGGCCAAGGATTGCTTCCTGGAAATGTGATTCACTAAAACAATGGGACCACGCTGACAGAGTAGACATGAAACAATCAATCTGGCGGAACACTTAACCGTAACTAAAAACAAGAAAAACCTCCTCTCCATTGTATTAATCAGAGAGGCCCAGTGAAGTGACGTTTATCTGTGAGTGAGTTTACCCACAAGGGAGGAAAAACACAATGTCCAGTCATTAAAATAAAGGAAAAAAGTCTTGATGATCCCAGTTCATTAAATTCCTTTAAGAGAATTTCATGCCCAGGAATATTCTCTAAATAATATTATACTCTCGTGAATATAAGTTGATGTGAGCTTATTATCAAAGCGTCTGCTAAGTGACTAATGTAATGTAATGAGTTTTACATAACACGTCAGCAACGTACAAGTCACCAGAAACTCAATGCTGCTCTTGAGAAGCTAGCGCTTAGCACAAAACATTGACGTTAGTCTTCATAATCCTCTAAACCCTTATTCTTAATATCTCATTCATTAAAGGTGATTCAAGTAAAACATACCTTCTCCATAGATGTTTCTAAACTCTGCCGCTTAAATCAGTCCAATAACTCAACACCCAGTGAGGTTATACCAAGTGAGGGCTCACTTTTACTTGGGGTTGTAAAACAAGGGTTTGACATTACATTATACCAGGTGAGGACCTAATGTGGATGTAAGGTTTTATACCAGGTGAGTGCTTTACCTTGGGAATGTGGTTATACCAGGTGGAGGGGGGGGCTTTACCTTGGGCATGAGGTTTTACCATGTGGGGTTTTACCTTTGCCAACATGTAGATGTACCAGGTGAGGGCTTACTCATACATTGGGCTGTAACAAGTGATGTCTTGTCCTTTGGGCATGAGGTTGTACCAGGTGAGGGCTTTACATTGGGCATGAGGTTATACCAGGTGAGGGTGTTACCTTGGGCATGAGGTTGTACCAGGTGAGGGCTTTACCTTGGGCATGAGGTTGTACCAGGTGAGGGCTTTACCTTTGGGCATGAGGTTGTACCAGGTGAGGGTGTTACCTTGGGCATGAGGTTGTACCAGGTGAGGGTGTTACCTTGGGCATGAGGTTGTACCAGGTGAGGGTGTTACCTTGGGCATGAGGTTGTACCAGGTGAGGGTGTTACCTTGGGCATGAGGTTGTACCAGGTGAGGGCTTTACCTTGGACATGAGGTTGTACCAGGTGAGGGCTTTACATTGGGCATGAGGTTGTACCAGGTGAGGGCTTTACCTTGGGCATGAGGTTATACCAGGTGAGAGCAGTGTAGCCCCAGTCCCAGGAGGCCAGCTCCAGCTCCACTTGACCCAGGAACACGTTCCTCCCTCTGGGGTCGTTGTGCCAGACCGACAGGCTCAACGTCCTGGATCTCAGCTCCTCCATGGACATCTTATACTTACAAGGGGAAAAAAAGGAACAAAATGAATAAGTATATTAATCTATTTCGTTTTTTTTTTTATGGTACTCATTGTCATCTTCGTGTCATTGTCACCGAGTAGCTGGGAGAAACATGGTAGTATTACTACTGTTAGTAGTTTTCTCACTGATGACTTTGAGGAAGGAAACACAACAATGGTTATTTCCTCCAGTGTCACTTTGAGGGGACCTTTATTTGTGTACTGGCAAAGGGAAAAGACATGATTATCCCGAGGTCGGTTATGGGATTAATTGGTTAACAGTAGTTTATGGTCATTATCTTTCAATCTCTCCCTCTTAATCACACGTTCATCCCAAAGACTTAAGACATTCACCCATTCTTTTATTATGTTATAGTTTATATTGTAAGTCATGTAGTTTTAATAAACTAAGCCCAACCTACTTTCAGTGTCTCGCTAAAGATTGGGTTCACGGTGCGTTTCCTGATGGAGGTTTTTTTCTTGCTGTTACGAGACTTGTCTGGGTTTAAATAGGTCTTCACATAACTGTCAAAAACAATTCATACTCAAAGTATTAGCTGGAATTCTTCACATCTCATTACATCAATGATTATGTACATTGTGGACACAAACGAGTGTTCGGTAGTATCCATACACGACAGTACGTATGCCATGTGCGCGTGTGTGGTACGTATAAGGAGTAATGGTGAGTGTGTAGGTGAACGTGTGTGTGTGTGTGTGAACGTGTGTGTTTGTGAGGACGTGTGTGGAGTGTTTCATGTACAATGTGTGTTTGCATTTCAGGGGAGAGAACGTTGTGCATGCATGCATGTATGTATGTGTGCGCGTGTGTGTGTGTGTGTGTGTGTGTACAAGTTTGTATTTGTGTGTGTGAGTGAGTGTGTGTGTGTGTGTGTGTGTGTGTGTATGTGTAGGTGTGCACATGTGAAAGGTAGAGGGAGAGAGAGAAAGAGAAAGAAGGAGAGAGAGAGATTAATTGTGTTTAAGCAAAGTCCTAACAGCCTAAATGTGTGACTGTGTGTGTGTGTGCGTGCGTGCGTGCGTGCGTGCGTGCTGATCTCACGGGTCAGTGCGTAGTTTGCGGGGCTTGGCATAGGCCAGATCCTGACACTGCTCCACAGCGATGAGCAGCTCTCCTCCAGGACTGTACTGCAGGGAGAACTCCACAGAGCCCTGCACCGCCACGTCCCCAAAGTCCCCTGCGTCGCTGTACACACTCAGCATGCTGCCTGTACGCTGAGGAGAGAGGGAGGGATTTAACACTGTTACAGACCAACAACGTACACATGAGATGGACGGACAGACAGATAGACAAACTGTCACCCAGCCATCGACTAATACAGTCATGCCCCACTTAGACAGACAGGCAGACAGGCAGACAGACAGACAGGCAGGCAGGCAGGCAGGCAGGCAGGCATACCCCAGCCACAGACGGACTTGCCCCAGTCTCACACTGCAACATACAGAAATGACCCAAGCACAGACAAAGATGCCACAGACAGAGAAAGACCTACAGACAGAGATGCCCCAGGCAGAGACAGACCTACAGACAGAGATGCTCCAGGCTCAAGAAAAACTGAGGGACAGACTTACCCCGCTGACAGACAAGGCGTTGGTTGAGCCGTATGCCTTCCTGTCGTAGAACTCTGAGCCGTAACTGGACACTGAGCTGTGGTCGTCATCCGAGTATGCAGATTCATCCTGAGGATAATTACGTTTATAGTTACATCATCAGAGTATGCAGATTCATCCTGAGGATAATTACGTTTATAGTTACATCATCAGAGTATGCAGATTCATCCTGAGGATAATTACGTTTATAGTTACATCATCAGAGTATGCAGATTCATTCTTAGGATAGTTACGTTATAGTTACATCAGAGTACGCATACTCATCCTAAGAATAGTTACATTTAGTTACATCAGAGTATTTATTCTCATCCTGAGGATAGTTACGTTTATAGTTACATCAGAGTATGCATACTCATCCTAAGAATAGTTACATTTAGTTACATCAGAGTACGCAGACTCATCATAAGGATAGTTATGTTTAATTACATCAGAGTATGCAGACTTATCCTAAGGATAGTTATGTTTAATTACATCAGAGTATGCAGACTTATCCTAAAGATAGTTATGTTTAATTACATCAGAGTATGCAGACTTATCCTAAAGATAGTTACGTTTATAGTCACATCATCAGAGTACGCAGACTCATCCTAAAGATAGTTCTGTTCATAGTCATGTCATCCGAGTACAAAAACAATTGTAATAAGAGAAATAAAATTGTTAAGAAGAAACTAGTGAATAATAAGTGCGTGCGTGCGTGCGTGCGTGCATTCGTGCGTGCGTGCGTGTGTTATTTGTACACAAATTCAAGCATGCACATGAAGGGATATAACAAGCCTCTTACCTCCCATGTGTCCTCAGATACACCGCCTGGTTTGACTTCCTGGTTGCCAGCTGAACGCCCTAAATCAGTGATTGGGTAAACATTAGGAAAATCATGAAGCCAGACCATAGTTCCTGTATAGCGTGTTGTAAAGTTTCATGTCAATGTTTTATTGCGTATTCCCTTTTTAACCTACAGTCAGTTAATCTACAGTACTAAGGATAGTTACATTTAGATAAGTTTTAGGCACCGGATGCTGTTTTGAAGGCGAAGGGTGGTCACACCAAATTTTGATTTGATACAGATTTGCTATGCCCTCACTTTGTATTTTATGAATTGATAAAAATAAACTATTAACATTTATATTTTTACATATATATTTTCCTAACTTTAAAGACTTCACACCTGTCTAAAACGTTTGCACAGTACTGAATGTTCTTTGACTGTCCCAGGCTACTCAGTTCATAGATTTGTGAACCGTCCAGATCACAATAGTAATAATGGACAAAGAAGACTATCCTTATCCCTAATACAGTGTACTGATGACGTGAGATTGAAGCTGTGGTGGATCCACATACCCTCGTCTTCCTCGGTCTCTGTTGGGTTAGAGGAGTCGAGGATGATGGTTGGGATGGCGGCGGCACGACTCTCTCGCTCCTGGATGACTTCCCTTTTGACCCCGTCCTTAGAAGCTGTGACCTCTGACTTAACCCCTTCTCTGGAGGTCGTGACCTCAGGTTTGACCTTGTCCTTAGCAGCTGTGACCTCCACTCTAACCTCTTCTCTGGAGGTTGTGACCTCAGGTTTGACCCCGTCCTTAGAAGCTGTGACCTCTGACTTAACCCCTTCTCTGGAGGTCGTGACCTCAGGTTTGACCTTGTCCTTAGCAGCTGTGACCTCCACTCTAACCTCTTCTCTGGAGGTTGTGACCTCAGGTTTGACCCCGTCCTTAGAAGCTGTGACCTCTGACTTAACCCCTTCTCTGGAGGTCGTGACCTCAGGTTTGACCTTGTCCTTAGCAGCTGTGACCTCCACTCTAACCCCTTCTCCAGAGGTCGTGACCTCATGTTTGACCTTGTCCTTAGAAGCTGTGACCTCCGGCCTAACCTCTTCTCTAGAGGTCGTGACCTCAGGTTTGACCTTGTCCTTAGCAGCTGTGACCTCTGCTCTAACCCCTTTTCTGGAGGTCGCAACCTCTGCTTTGACCGCATCCTTAGAAATCGGCGTTTCCTCTTTGACTCCTGCCCTGAGCACTTTGATCCTAGAGCTTACAACCTCGTGACCTTTGACCTCTTCCCTCCCCGCTTCCCTGGAGGTTGTCATCTCACCTTTGACGCCTTCCGTAGAGACGGTTACCGCGTCTTTGTGCACCGCCCCAAATATTGTGACTTCTTCCAGAACCAATTTCCCAGAGGTCATGACCTGTCCTTTCAACCCATCTACAGGGGTTGTGACCTCGTCCTTCGTCACTTTATTAGCAGTCGTGCTTTCTTCATTGACTCCTGCGGCAATGAATGGAACCTCCTCTGTGACCCCTTTCTTAGAGGTCATGACCTCTCCTCTGATCTCTTCTCCAGAGGTCGTAACCTCTTTTTTAGCCCCCATCACAGGGGTCATTATCTCCTCTTTTATTGCTTTCCTGGGGGTCATGACCTCTACCTTGACCTCTCCCCTAGAGGTCATGAATTCTCCTTTGATCTTCTCCCTTGAGGAGGAGACATCTCTTTTGTCTCCGTCCTTGGCGGACGTGACCTCAGTTTTGACCCCTTTCCCAAAGGTTGTGGCCTCTGCTGTGACCTCTTTCCCAGGGGTCACGACCTCTCCTGTGACCCCTGCTCCGGAGACTTTGACCTCTTCTTCGATCCCTTCCCCCGTGAATGTGGCGTGTCTTTTTTCCGCTTCCTTGGGGAACATGACCTCTTCTTTGACCCCTTCCTTCGGGGTCGTGCTGACCTTTTTGACCTCTCGTCTGTAGGGGGCGGGGTCCACCTGAGGGACAATCATAGTTTCAGTGGCCGTGGACCCAGGTGACACGGAGAGTTTGGCTGCAGGATCCTTCTCTACGTTTTTGTGTCTCTCAATCTCTCTTTCCATTTCCTTGTCATCCTCCATCCCTCGTTTTATCCCATCTTTCTCAAACCCTCTCTCCCTCTCCATTTTCTCCTGCGGTTTTGTGACGGCAAAGACTCCAATGGAGTCCCTCTTTCTCTCTGGCTTAACAGGGATCTGCCTCTCTCTCTTAACAGGGATCGGCACCTCTGTCATCTCCTTCTCATGCAATCCCACACTGCCAGGTTTCACATCCGGCTGCGTGCTGCTCGTCTTTGGAGCCACTTTGGCCTCTGTTATGCCCTCAGGTTCAACCGTCGTCTTTACCTGTGCGGGCTTACTGTCAAAGGACGTTCTGGAGCTCTTTATAGCGGACGAAGAATTCACTGGAACGTTTTGGAGGTTTACCGTCGGCCCACATGAATCACGTGGCGACGAATCCAGAGGAATTGACTCCATTTTGATTGAATCTTTTGGGTCGAATTTATCTTTATGTGGTTGTTTTGTCGTCACCTGGATGGAGTCGTTTCTGTCCGAACCATGTTGGGTTGACTGCTCTAAGTTGGATTTATCTAGCGGTGACACCGTCAGGGGCACCTCCACCATTGGTTGCGTGGGTGTATTCGGCTCCAGTGACACCACGGCAACGCTCTGCTCCGGTTGGTCCCTCAGTTCAGGGGGCAGGATTAACACCCTGCTGGATTCCAGATAGGCGATGTCATCCCTGTTTACACCCCTCTGATTGGGTGGACGTTTGTGATCACTGTGCTCATTGGTCGGCGGGTTCTGAGACCCTCTGGATTTCTCCTTGACGTGAGAGGGAGTGGAAATCGTCGGGTGTTGGCCGGTTTTGGGGTGGGAGGATTGGTCGAGGCTAGCCTCAGTTGTGTTAAAATAGTCAAAGTTCTGGTTGGAAGGGAGATGTTGGTTGTTACCGTCTTGAATAGCCGCAGTTCCCTTGGATGTCCCGTAGAGGGCATCTTTTGGTTTCTGAATTCCAGGGGGGCTCATTTCTGTACAACCAGAGGAATATCACATACATTTTACTCTGGCTGGATTTGTAATGGTCAAAAGTGCATTTTCTAATTAAGCCAGAGGTTAAAATTGATTGGGGAAATTGATTGGGTGTTTGCCAGATGTTACAAGTAATACAGTTTTAGTTTTTTTTACCATAATTCAATCACACCCATATAATTCTCATAGGATTAGGATAATTTGTATTAGGTCAATCTGAATTAATTTATCCTATCAACCTGCCAAACTAATTAATGTTGTCAACCATGAGCAAAGATATACTCACCAGTACTTTTCTTCTCTTGTAGTTTGGTAACATTTTCCACATTTTTCTGTGGATTAGACGCATACAAATAACACATTTCATATATTTATACTTTTAGAGTAAGGTTTCAGATGGGACCGTTGTGTAGGGTTAGGGTTGGAGTTTATACAGTGTACATAGCTAACAAGACAAACCTGTTCACGAAAAGCAGGATTTACAAAACTGGTGAGAGATGCTGGTCCTCCACTGGTTTAGAAAAAATATATAAAAATTTATTCAGTGGTCAAATATCATAATACAAGACCAAAATAATAGAAGATTTTGAAGCGTGATGATTCTTTTTTTGGGGGGGGGGGGGTTGAAATATTCTCCTATATTTTTCTTCCGTATCAAAAATGTCCCACAAGCTGCCCAGAACGTCATCTAACGAAGCCTCTCACATGTCAGGTGATGGTTCCCCCTTCCTCTGCATCCCTCCTTTCTCCTTGTCTTCCTCCTCCACTGTTCTCTCTCCGTCCTTCTGTCCAGCGTCGCCGATGACCTTGCTCCGGGTCGCTACGGAAACAACAATATGCAAGGTCAGGTTTGAAACAGAAACTCCATGTGATTTTTCTTTTTCCCGCCTTTTTCCTCTTTGAACCTAACCTGTCTTTATGTCACTCTGCCTGCCTTTTTCCCTTCAGTGTAGCCGTCATTCCCCACCAGTCGTTTTGTCTGGATCTATCAGACACACACACACACACACACACACACACACACACACACACACACACACACACACACACACACACACAATGCAGACACACACACCAATGCAGACACACACACCAATGTAGAAACACACACACACACACACACACATGCGCACACACACACACACACATGCGCACACACACACACACACACACACACACACACAAACACACACCTGTTGTCTTTTTCCTTCTCATCGAGGAGCGGACCACTTCAATCCCATCTGACTGTCGCCCATGGCGACGCGTACGGAGCTCTTGGAACCAGTCTCCTGTCATCACCTTCAGCTGGGCCGGGTCAGGGATGGACAGACGCAGCCGTCTGGAGACAGAGAGAGAGAGATAATTAGAGAGAGAGAGAGAGAGAGAGAGAGAGAGAGAGAGAGAGAGAGAGAGAGAGAGAGAGAGAGAGAGAGAGAGAGAGAGAGAGAGAGAGAGAGAGAGAGAGACAGAGAATGAAAGAGGGACACAGAGAATGAGTACAAATCCTACCACTACTGTGCCCTTGAGCAAGGCGCTCAACCCTACATTGTTCCAAGGGGAACAGGTCTCTCTGACCTCAACGTCTAGATGAAAGCTAATCAACGAAAAGCGTAAATGTCTCCCCCCTGTGACTGCCAGTCACCTGATGCGGCCCGTCTCCTGCTTCTTCAGGGTGTCATCTCTCAGGAGCACCTCCCTGATAGCCAGCTCCTCCTCAGGGGACAGGAAGCTCAGGTCCAGCTCCTCGGCAAGATCTCTGGAGGTCTTCATCGTCGCCACAGGGCACCCTTGGAGACGCGCTTAGAACCTGTTCTGAATAGAAGCAGGACGAACCGGCATCAGAGTGCTCCTGGTTCTCGCTCAGGCTGGCGCCATCGCACATGGAAATAAAGTCAATTGAAATCCAGTGTTTTTGTTTGTTGCCTCTATTTAAAAATCTTGGCGAAGGTGATTATTTTTATTATTGGAGTCTATTCCAAAGGTGTTTTCCTTTTTTTTTGTTATTACTGGCATTGTCCTGACAGGTTCTGTCAAACACACCCTGGAGTTGTTGTTCGCATACCAGTGTGCTAAATGAACAAACCACAGAATCTTATTACTGCAAACATCAATCAATCATTGTCATTTGAATGAACATTCTTTTGCCTTTTTTGGGATTTATTTTAATGTGTTTAATTCATATTTGTTTGTTCAATTGTTTTTATTTTATTTTGTTATATGAGTGTTGTTGTATCAGACTTTGAACGTTTTATGAAGTACGAAAAGTAAAAGCACCAATTGTATAGTTGTGTTCTTTTTGTGCAGCTAAACTTAAAACAAAGTTTAGACCCACTTACCTGCACTGTGTGTGTTAGATCTTCAAACCCGAGTTAGTTTAGTCTAACCAACTGTTGCCTAGATGGCTGCTTGAGAGCGTTGACTATCTTACAAGTTGTGTCCACATCAACACACACTAACAGCATGCCAAACGAGTCCGTCTGGTTTCAATGAACAAAAATAGAGTAAGCAATCAGCTAAAAAACTGAAAAATGTTCAACATTCCTACACTATAAATATAATAATACCTGTTGCATAATAAACTCAAGGGGAAAAAATGGCCTTCAGAATTTCAAAATGCAAAGGTGTCATGGCAACCAAACAGCCATCATCCCGACATTCCTCTTTGTTTAAAGAAAATGGCCGACGTGGGAAGTGCATCCTCAATCAATTCAATTAGTTCATTGCAACCAGGTGCTTTTCATGATAAACAAGGGTGCCTTGGTGTCTTTCCAATGTGGAGTTGAACCCATCAACCCTTTCAGTGAGCACCTTGTCCCTTTTCACTGTTCCATAACTCAGGCAGAGCTTCTTCCCTTTTTGTTGATCCTGTGAGTAACCTATTTCAAATCTATTCTGTTGTGCTCTGTACAGTGCTGTGCTGTGCAGAGTCCTACTGTGCATAGGACACATACTGTAGCACTATGTGTTACAGGGATCCTATCCTGTTGGTAATCAGTTAATGATCTACACAGAGTTACTTTAAGGCATGGTCAAGAACAAACACCCTCCACCCTACACACACACACACACACAGTCACACATTTAGGCTGCTAGGACTTTGCTTCAACACAGTTAATCTCTCTCTCTCTCCTTCTTTCTCTTTCTCTACCTCTTTCTGCCTCTACCTCTCACATGTGCACACCTACACCTACACCTACACACACACACACACACACTGAGGTGTGTGGTAACATTTCCTGTATGTACATGCAAAAGAATGCTGTGACATTTCTGTTTTATTTTGCTTCATCTGGATTCTCAGCCATGCTCTTTCTCACGCGCCTATGCATATATAAATACATGTATACAGGTATGTAGGTAGGTATGGATCTACAGTGGCTTTTACAGAGTAAGAGTACATGTACTATGTGTTACTTTCTTTGCATGTGTCCTAGCAACATACTCCCTTGCTGCAGAATAATGAGTCAAACAAAATAGTTTGAAATATATATGCTAAAAACATATTGCTTAATCCTAAACAGAAAGAGAAAGAGAGAGAGAGAGAAGTAGAAAAAGAGAGAGAGAGAGAGAGAGAGAGAAACAGAGATATTATTTGCTTACCCAACCTTTTAGTCTTATTTACGAGTCCCTTGTCATCTCAGTAGGCCTGTCCTCCAGTGTAGTGAGTGACCCACTTCTACTCTCTCTGAGTCTGGTGCACCTAACAGAGTCTCTGCATAATGAGCTCCAACACATATAACAGGGAGGGAATGCTGTGGGCTACAGGGAGGGGGGGCGACGCCAGAGCACAGGCCAATGGGCAGGTATACTGCCTCACCTTGTTCTTGAGAGAGAATAAATCTTGGACTGACATGGAATCCACTGATTTGTAACCCAACCTCGGAGGTATAATAGAGCTATGCACACACACACACACACACACACACACACACATGCACACAGATTGACACGCCCCATTTCACTCCCTGTGAAAACATGCTGCGATAACCACTCTTCTTGATCACTCACTTCAAACCACCTGATAATGATTTAACGTTTTGATAATATCAAAGTGCTTCTTCAGTGAAACTGATGACATAGTGTTGCTGTTGCAGTGTAACAGGTGAACAGAGTAACTTGTGAGTTCCGCTATAGGGTGTGTTTATATATATATATATATATATACTGTATATAGACGTTGAGATTGTAGAAGTTATCAAAGTTACTTTTGTAATCCTCATCTGAAGTGAGTAGTTTTCTTATTACTGTCTACACTGATATTGTGCAAGTTGAATGCATGCTTTTCGTCTTTCCCCGTCACGTTCTGCTACTTTAGTCATAATACATAAACCTGTTTGTGCTTATCTCAGGTGTGTCTGCCTGTTGTTTGTGTGTCTGCCTGTTGTTGTTGTTTTTTTTTTTGGGGGGGGGGGGGGGGGTGACCTGGAAAATGCAAGATATTATTGTGGGATGTAATACAATGTATAATATGTTTAGCAAGATTTAATTAGAAACTATATACAATAGTTTAATGATTTTAACCAGGTGTGCACTTTTATTGCCAGTAGGTGGCGCACTTTACCTACATATCCGGCTGTCAAAATATTAATGTAAAGAGGACCGGACCACATTCTACTGCAGATTTATTTAATTTACACGAACCGAATTTATACATATTTTTCCTAGTTGATTAAAAAATGTCCTCTTTGTATTTAACCTTCAAACACCATTCGGAGTAATTATGGGTTCGCACTTCGCATGATGAAATATTAATTTATATATGGTTTGGGTCCATTCTACAATGTAATTTGCCGTTAGAAATCTGCAAGTGGGTTGTATTCAGACTGTGCTCCATTCACATTGTCTATACTGCAGTGGCCTCTGTCACTCAAATTCAACACCTTGCTCGTAAGCTTTACGGTGTCGACGTCACCGATCATAGAAATGTAAATACATAGATTACAGTGAGAGTTCTTCCCACTGATGGTTATGTCTATATGTCTATATCTGCACCAACATACTATGCTAAACCTAAACTTTGCTTCCTAATTTAGTTGATATAAATAGACAAATAAGATATGTATTCTGTTTTCATTGTAATGTGTTAGTCCGATCTATACTACAAAATCTTAACTATATTGACAGTCCAACACACGCCGATGTTTGCTAGACCCAGCAGTAATGTGATTAGTGGAAATATGTGATAAATATCGAATAACGGTTGGATTTGAACAATCTTGTAGGAGACTAAAAAAAGCATAGGCTACTACTGACATGCAATACATTTTTTATATACCCGCACATATTTAGAGACGCGCAAATATTGCAGCCAGCTGGGACAAATCAATTGCATCCCGTGAGGAGGAGTGTGGAGCTGCAGATGCTGGGATGGAAAAGCACTTCATGGTCTGTGTCAACTCGGTAAATATCCAAACCAACCGAAAATGGTGACGGGACGACCAAATTGTGTAGTATAACCTGCTTGTCGCAGGAATTGTTTACAGTGTGACCGTCGCGTATTTATATTTGTTGCGGAAGATGGCGACGGGAGCGGGTTGGCAGCAACCGTACAACACCTCGTCTGGCAACCCGTCTGTTATCACCGGGACCGGGAAACATATTCAGTCTCCAACGGGAAACATGTTTTTCGAGGGTGCTCTTACGTTGGAGTACACTCAAGATCTTCATTTGAAGATGAGCAAGAAAATAGCGCAGCTTACAAAGGTTTGTAGCTTAACTGTGAAAGCAATTTTGCTAAATTATGAGTAACACATTGAAGTACCACAGCGGTATTAATGTGCTTTGAGTAAAGAGTGTTATGCAATGAATTGGATGCAGCGGCTTGCTTTATCATTTAGGTTACACAGCTTACTGACAAGACTTACGGGCTGCTTAGGCACAAAAATCCATGTTTTTTTTAATGATTTTTGATTTGGCTGTTTTCTATTTGGTCTCAGCTTAATCATGTTATAAACACATACCACATCACAGCTAGTGGAATTCACTCATCTCTTAGTGTTACTCAATGTGAATGTGCGTTGCAGGATGTTTGATGTGGAAAATGGTGCATGGCGTTTGGGATACTGTACATCATATGTAGCACAATCATCTGGCGTTGGTCTAGTTTTAACACGCCCATTTGTTGTTGATCAGCGTCAACTGTTTTGTCACAATAAACACAGGCATATCATAAAGTCCCATCACAGATATTGTCTTCAAATTACATACATACTTTTATTGTATGATAGGCTATTGTTTGTTTTTAAATTCCTATACCTATTTAATGCAATGGATTCAGATTTCACCCTTCCTACTTCCATATAATCATTTAGATGCTTTTGACACAATACAGTGAGTCTGCTATCCAGTCTGTGGAGTTCTATAGGAACCTTTTAGTGATGTGTTGAGATGGGATCAATAATGACCCCCAAAAAATAAAATCAATTCAAATGAATAATTCAATAAGCATCTTGTTGGTGCATTTATATTACACTCCAAAGTAAGAATGCGATCAAATCCGCGTTTAAAATATGCTGCGTTTCACAAAGCAATTTTTATTAAACTTTGGTGAGTATTAAGGGTGTGAACACAGCGCTGCCATGCGTATAGCCGCTGCTGCTGAGTTTTTGGGTTGTACGTTGGCAGATACGAATGATGTCGTCATGTAGGGTGATCGGTTTGTTCTCAGACTTCTCTTTGAAATTCCAACACAGTGGAGTCGAGAGAGTATGTGACGAGCATGTGCATGCAACTCACAAACCCAGCATTGTTGCTGTTTGTTATTAGTTGATGTTATTTAAGATAAATCACAATGTAGCCGACTCTGTAGGTAGGCTGGTTGTTAACAGGTGTTTAGCACTTATTTTTATGAAGTGAAAACGTCGTCACCTTTCAAATGCTGGTGCTTGTTGAAAAATGTAACCTGAATCTGTGGGGATAACACTTGGATTAAGACTTTTTGAATACAGACAATTTGAATAAATATAACCTTAAAAAAAAGAATAGAATAGACCTTTTTTGTTGTGAATGCGATTCTGCTTCAGTGGAGACAATACACTTTTGTGCAAAACCTGCCCAATTCCTAAACACCAGACTTAAATCAGAAAAAAATTACTAATATAAAAGCTCATCAGAAACACTATAGCTCATAATGACACCCAAAACAAAACTAATGGATGAACAAAAGGGATGGATGAGTTTGAAGAGGGGGACAAGAAAGGAAGCAGCCGTTGACCTCTGACCCTTAGCCCTGACGCTGTAGGGTAGTGAAGCTGAGGCCTTTGTAGAGGAAGCGGCTGGAGATCTGAGCTGAAGAGGAGGGCCAGAGGTGTGGCTCCACTCAGGGAAAGTGGAGAGGTGTAAAGAGATACTCCGCTCTAATTTAAACGTTCTCGTTTTCAATTTAAAGGCGTTTTCTTATCTTGTTAATACAATCTCCAACCCCTTTGTCAATCTTTTTTTCTATTTAATTTGAATATGAAAAAGTGTGACATACCTAAGATTAGACCCTCTTATTAATCAATTGATAATCTATTATCAATCAATAAGCAGCATGATGAAATATGAATAACCTCATTTCTTAATTTCCAGTGCTCACCCATGCACAAAGCAAAGAATTGTTTTCTTCCTTGAGTTATTTATTAATTTACTTCTTGGACTGAATTAATGTGTGAAATGCGTGATTTGAGTAACAGTATCATTGTTTTGTACACATCACAGGCAGTGCTGTCAAGCTGTTAGATAGACACCAGATTAAAAATAGAAACCATTCCCATAACTTTGTAAGAATTTGGTTAGATTTGATCAAACAAAAACAATACTGGTCATAATTGTTGTTAATAGAACACACACAAAGCAAGTATTTTTTTATTTTACACATTGGTACATTTATGGGAATCAAAATCCCTTTAGGCTATGAAAAGGTACTTTACTGTATATTAGGTATTATAATTAGATTTTAAACTGTATATTAGGTATTATAATTAGATATTATACTCTATATTAGGTATTATAATTAGATATTATACTCTATATTAGGTATTATAATTAGATATTATACTTTATATTAGGTATTATAATTAGATATTATACTGTATATTAGGTAGTAATACAATATTTTGTTCTGACCAAATTTCAGCAAATTGGGTTATTTTACACGTAGCCCAACTGTCATTGACACAATGAACTCTGAATACATGTCTATTCTACAGCATAATGCAAGCAAAAAATTCCATTATCAAATTTAAAAAATGATATTTTTTAACTTTTTGGGGGGGTTTAATAACAATGAAATTTACCGTATTTTCAGTTCAGACTTTATTATAAACAATGTTGAAGTTCAAATTAGTTTAAACCCCAGTTTGTTTCTATTAAACAAACTTGTGCGCTTGATTCAGTCTCTAGTGAACAGAATCCTGTCATCTGCATGTGAGAGTGAATAAGCCTGTTGCGCACACTTGGCACAGAAAACCAAAACCAGTTCACTGAAGCCAACACCGCATACAACATCGAGTCCATACCAAATGGGTCTTCATACGTTGATGTTGTGTGTGTGTGTGTGTACTGTGTGTGTGTGTGTGTGTGTGTGTGTAAGCATGTGTGTGAGCATGTGTGTGAGCATGTGTGTGTGTGTTAGGCCTAAATGTTTTATGCTTGGAATCATCAGTTAGCTGTTCATTTACTGGTCACCAGTGAAGTGATTCCCTTAATACCAGTGGTTTTTCTGCTCATCTTCCCTGCTCCCCCAATCTGTCACACTATGTACACCAGAGCTGCTTATCTCAGTTAGTTATCAACCTCTTTCATCACATATGTTCCAGCAAAGGTCCGCAAAATGCCAAAGCTGAGAGATTGTTTGGTGACAATGTTTTCGGAGCATATTTTTGGCTCGTTACAGTAGGAAAGGGGACTTGATTGTATTGTGATTGCTTTCTTTTCTTCCTCCTCCTTCATCTTATCCTCTTCCGCTCCTTCTTCCTCCACTTTTCCTTACCCTCTCCTCCTCCTCCTCCTCCTCCTCCTCCTCATTTCGCATCTTCGTTTTCTGTCATTCCTTCTTCCTTTTTCCTTCCCTTCCTCGGTCTTTGCATCCTTCTTCACCCCCTTCTTTATCCTCTTCCCTATCTTCCTCTTTCTTCACCTCCTCCTCATCCTCTTCCTTTCTCTGCCCCTCCTTTATATCCTCCTTGATTTTCTCCTTTGTTTTCCCTCTCCTCCTCCTGTTCCTCCCACCCCTCCTCCTCCACACACACGAACACACACCTCCTCCACACACACACCCCCACACACACACACACACACCTCCTCCACAGGTGATCTACGCGCTCAACACCAAGAACGACGAGCACGAGGAGGAGGTCGAGGCCCTGCGCGAGGCCCATGAGGATGAGGTGCAGCACGTGGTGGCGGAGACGCGCGAGAAGGTCCTGCAGTACAAGAGCAAGCTGACGGACGAGGCAGAGCTGCGGCGCCGGCTGGCGTCCCTGGAGGACTCGGTGGAACTGCACGAGCACATGAAGCGCCAGGCGCTGGCCGAGTTCGACATGTACCGCCAGCGCATGGAGGACTCGCAGGTAAAAACGGTACCTGCTTTTATATTACGACTTTTGCATGTACGACTTTTGTTTAAGTCGACTGTTAGTACGACTTTATTAATAGTAATGATAAAATCATCTTTTGTGAGGAATACGTTTCATGTTACATTCTACCGTGTTCATTTGCCTTTTTTTTTTGTATTACGCTCAATCTTTATTTTACAATTAATAAGTTTGCTGTGGTATACTACTGTTTATTTGCCTTTTTGCTATTGTATTATGCTGTATAATAATGATATATAATATATACGGTATATCTTATTGTTTAATTATATATTGTTATATTTGCATATATACCGTGTATTTACTTTATACATATACACACATACACGTGTACATATATTTTCATGTTAACCTTTATTGATATTTCATATCATATCTGTAATTCTACTTCCAGCTGTATTTAGTCTTTATAGTATGTATAATGATACATTACCCATCTATAGCTTATAAAAAAGGGTACATGCATATTCACGCATACACATGTACATATATTTTCATGTTTACCTTTATTGATATTTCATATCATAACTGTAATTCTAGTATCCAGCTGTGTGTAGTCTTTATATTATGTATACTGATACATTACCCATCTATATCTTGTAAAAAAGGGTACATGTACATGTTATGTTTAGTTATGACATTATAATAATCATAATAATGTTATGTCTTGTAGCTTTGTATGGAGGCGCAGCACACCCAGCGTGTGGTGTCTATGTCCCGGGAGGTGGAGGAGATGAGGCGGGACTTTGAGGAGAAGCTGCGTTCATTCGGCCAGGCGCAGGCTCAGTTTGAACAGGACAAGGTGATTGGCTGTTTTCTTTTGCTCAGTTTGAACTGGACAAGGTGATTGGCTGTTTTCTTTTGCTTAGTTTGAACAGGCCAAGGTGATTGGCTGTTTTCCTTTGCTCAGTTTGAACTGGACAAGGTGATTGGCTGTTTTCTTTTGCTTAGTTTGAACAAGACAAGGTGATTGGATGTTTTCCTTTGCTCAGTTTGAACAGGACAAGGTGATTGGCTGTTTGCCTTTGCTCAGTTTGAACAGGACAAGGTGATTGGCTGTTTTCCTTGTCTCAGTTTGAACAGGCCAAAGTGATTGGCTATTTTCCTTTACTTAGTTTGAACAGGCCAAGGTGATTAGCTGTTTTCCTTCGCTCAGGTGGAACAGGACAAGCTGACTGGTTGTTTTCCTTCGCTCAGTTTGAACGGGACAAGATGATTGGCTGTTTTCCTTTGCTTAGTTTGAGCAGGACAAGGTGATTGGCAGTTTGCCTTTGCTCAGTTTGAACAGGACAAGGTGATTGGCTGTTTTCCTTGGCTCAGTTTGAACAGACCAAAGTGATTGGCTGTTTTCCTTTACTTAGTTTAAACAGGCCAAGGTGATTGGCTGTTTTCCTTGGCTTAGTTTGAACAGGCCAAGGTGATTGGCTGTTTTACTTTGCTCAGTATGAACAGTATAACGTGATTGGCCATTCTTTCCTTTGGTCATTTTCGAGGATTCAGTTTGCACAGGCCAAAGTGATTGGCTGTTTTCATTTGCTCAGTTTGAGGCTAAGTTTGAACAGGACAAAGTGATTGGCTGTTTTCATGTGCTCAGTTTGAGGCTTAGTTTGAATAGGACAAAGTGATTGGCTGTTTTCCTTTTGAGGCTTAGTTTGAACAGGACAAAGTGATTGGCTGTTTTCATGTGCTCAGTTTGAGGCTTAGTTTGAACAGGACAAAGTGATTGGCTGTTTTCATGTGCTCAGTTTGAGGCTTAGTTTGAACAGGACAAAGTGATTGGCTGTTTTCATGTGCTCAGTTTGAGGCTTAGTTTGAACAGGACAAAGTGATTGGCTGTTTTCATGTGCTCAGTTTGAGGCTTAGTTTGAACAGGACAAGTGATTGGCTGTTTTCATGTGCTCAGTTTGAGGCTTAGTTTGAACAGGACAAAGTGATTGGCGGTTTTCATGTGCTCAGTTTGAGGCTTAGTTTGAACAGGACAAGGTGATTAGCTGTTTTCATGTGCTCAGTTTGAGGCTTAGTTTGAACAGGACAAAGTGATTGGCTGTTTTCATGTGCTCAGTTTGAGGCTTAGTTTGAACAGGACAAGGTGATTAGCTGTTTTCATGTGCTCAGTTTGAGGCTTAGTTTGAACAGGACAAGGTGATTAGCTGTTTTCCTTCGCTCAGGTGGAACAGGACAAGCTGACTGGTTGTTTTCCTGGTTGTGATTGGCTGTTTTCCATAGCTCAGTTTGAACGGAAAAAGGTATTGATATAGATATAGTGTTAATACTATATTGTATGTAGTGCGGTGGAGTAGAATACTATACTGTATATTAATACTATACTGCTTCTGTATTAATAATGAAGAGACTATACATTGTTTATACTACTTTTCTATTTTTACTATTGTGTATTAATCTTATACTGTATTGTATTAATACTATACATTGTATTAATACTATACTATATTGTATTAATCTTATACTGTATTGTATTAAAACTGTAACATTGTATTAATACTATACTGTATTGTATTAATCTTATACTGTATTAATACTATACTGTATTGTATTAATACTATACTGTATTGTATTAATACTATACTATATTGCATTAATCCCATACTATATTGTATTAATACTATACATTGTATTAATACCATACTGTATTGTTTTAATCCTATACATTGTATTAATCTTATACTGTGGAGGAGATGAGAGCCTCACACAGACAGGAAGTCCAGGAGCTCCTTCACAACCAGCAGGACCAGAGCGCCAGCTCCACAGAGGACCAGGAGAAACTGGCCGAGCTGCACCGACAGGAGGTCTGTGGGTGTGTGTGTGTGTGTGTGTGTGTGTGTGTGTGGTTGTGTTTGTGTGTGGTGTGTGTGTGGGGGGGTGTGTGTGTGTGGGTGTGTGTGTGTGTGTGTTGTTTTTGGTGTGTGTGTGGGGGGGGGTGTGTGTGTGTGTGTGTGTGTGTGTGTGTGTGTGTGTGTGTGTGTGTGTGTGTGTGTGTGTGTGTGTGCATGTTCGTTTTTGTGTGTGTGACAGAAAAGAAATAAAGAAAGAAAGAAAGAAAGAAAGAAAGAAAAACTCAACAAGGTAACTGAAATAGATGTGTGAATTATACTGTGTGGAACTTTTCAAAAGTGGGTTGGGTGTGAATGTCTTGTGTGAAAAACAAAACACACAGACAAAGAGTTCTCTAGTGGTTTCAGGTTTTGTGAATAGAACCGTTGGCATGCCATGGCTTACTGAAAAGAAAAAAAAACACTTGTCATAAGAGATCAGCATGGCTGCGTTCCATGAGTCTCAGAAAGGCAACAGTGTGACTATTCTGTGACATGTACTTTGGCCAGAGAGGAGCCAGTTTAAGTGGCAGGCAAAAGAATATAAGTGACTTTTGGAATGCAGCCCATGTCTCATGGGATTCTTGAAAACAACCCGAAAAAACACACAGTAGAACAGAGTATAAAACCTTGAATATATCTTACTTTGGTAAATATCCCATGATTCATCACATCTAGAGTTAAGAGTGGAACTCTAAACAAAATCACCTCGACTTCATGTAGAAATAACTTTATTTTTATTCAGTTCTGGAAAAGAAACTATCGGGAAAAATGCCTGACCCAGGCGGAACTATTCATTCAGTCCATTAACGTTCGAACACGAGAAGCCCATTGGTTCACTGACAGCTTAGGTTCCTGCCCCGTCCAGGTTAGGGTTAGGGTAAATCAGTCTGTTGATGTTATTCGTTGAGGGCGTGTAACCCCCCCTCCCCTGGTCCAGGTGGAGTCTCTGATGGAGCGCGTGGAGGACCTGACCAAGGACAAGGTGCGCCTGGTGGAGGAGTACGAGGCCAAGCTGACGAAGGCTCAGAGCTACTACGAACGGGAGCTGGAGGCCATGAGACGCACGCACCAGCTCACTGCAGAGAACCTGCTGACCTGGAAGAGAACGGAGGTAGGTCACACACACACACACGCATACACACGCATACGCACACACACACACACACACGGTGTGTCCATTACATCGATCTTGATCGTCATCATAGTTTTCGATATTTGATCACATTTTTATTGTTTGTAAAAGCTATTTTCACAAAGACAAACGTACTTCCTGTCTGACGTAATGGACTTCCTGTGTCCACTAGGTGGAGCTGCGTAAGGAGTTCCAGGCCCAGGAGGCCGCCCTGCAGAGGGCCTTGGCTAAGCTGCGCGCGGAGCTCCAGAGAGCCCAGGAGCAGGCCAGGGAGAGCAGGGACAAGACCAACCGCCTCCAGACCTCCCTCACCAACGCCGAGGGCACCGTCAAGGTATTGCTGCCTGTGTGTGGGCGTGGGGGTGTTAAGATCCTTAGATTAGTTTGTTAGTATCTGCCTGTGTGTGTGGGCGTGGGGGTGTCACGATGCTTAGATTAATTAGTTGTTTGTGTCTGTGTGAGGGGGTGGGTGGTGCTTGTGGGTGGGGGTGTGAGGGTGTTTTTTGGTGTGTCTTTGACTCCAGACCTCCCTCACCAACGCCGAGGGCACCGTCAAGGTACTGCTGCCTGTGTGTGGGCGTGGGGGTGTGAAGATCCTTAGATTAGTTTATTTTCATTGTGTATGGGGAGGGTGGGGGTGAGTGAGTTTTTTGGTGTATGTCTTTGATTGTTGTGTTCCCAGCCCGTGTCAATTAAAAAGTGTAGACGGTTGTGTCTTCTGATTTCAATGTATTTTTTTTCTGTTGGCGTGCTTGTCCATGTGTGTCTCTGTGTGTGTATTTCTCTCTCTGTGTGTGTGTGTGTGTGTGTGTGTGTGTGTGTGTGTTATGTGTGTTGTGCGTGCGTCAGAACCTGCACAAGCAGCTGGAGGAAGCTGTCCAAGACGGAGAGATCTGGGTGATGCAGTTAAAGGACACAGAGTACGAACTGGAAGGAAGCAGAGACCGAGTCCAGCAGCAGGCCACAGAGATACTCCACAAAGCCAGTGAGATTATCACATGTTATGTTATCATATATTCCACAAAACCAGTGAGATTATCACATGTTATGTTATCATATACTCCACATAGCCAGTGAGATTATCACATGTTATGTTATCACATACCACACAAAGATAGTGAGATTATCACGTTATGTTATCATATACTACACAAAGACAGTGAGATTATCACATGTTATAAATTATCATGTACCACACAAAGACAGTGAGATTATCACATGTTATATATTATCATATACTACACAAAGCCTGTGAGACTATCACATGTTATGTTATCACATACTACACAAAGCCAATGAGATTATCACATGCTATATTATCATATTACTTTACAGTGTATTATGTACTAAGAACAGTCCTACACAAGGCCAGTGAGATTATCACATGTTATATTATCATATTACTGTACAGTGTATTATGGTCTAAAATAAATACTACACAAAACCAGTGAGATTATCACATGTTATATTATCATATTACTGTACAGTGTATTATGTACTAAGAACAGTCCTACACAAGGCCAGTGAGATTATCACATGTTATATTATCATATACTACACAAAGCCAGTGAGATTATCACATGTTATATTATCATATACTACACAAAACCAGTGAGATTATCACATGTCATGTTATCATATACTACACAAAGCCAGTGAGATTATCACATGTTATGTTACTATGTACTAAAATAAGTACTACAAAAAATACTACACAAAGCCAGTGAGATTATCACATGTTATATATCATCATATCACTGTACAGTGTAATATGTACTAAAATAAGTACTACACAAAGACAGTGAGATTATCACATTATATTATCATACACAACACAAAACCAGTGAGATTATCACAGGTTATATATTATTTTATTATTGTATAGTGTAATATGTACTAAAATAAATACTACACAAAACCAGTGAGATTATCACATGTTATATTATCATATACTACACAAAGCCAGTGAGATTACTACATGTTATATTATCATATACTAAACCAAAATCAGTGAGATTATAACATGGTATATATTATCATATATAACACAAAGCCAGTGAGATTATAACATGTTATTTTATCATATTTCTGTATAGTTTTTACATGTTGTATTATCACATACTAAACCAAACCAGTGAGATTACCACATGTTATATTATCATATACTACACAAAACCAGTGAGATTATAACATGATATGATAATGATAGATAAATAATACACAGCGACAGTTTTCTTATAGAATATCATACTACTATAATGTACGTTATTTATCACAAAGTGACATTCTGTCTTATACTGTATTGTTTGAACTGAAAAGAAGCAACATACAGTGCATCCGGAAAGTATTCATACCCCTTCACCTTTTCCACATTTTATTATGTTACAGACAAATTCCAAAATGGATTAAATAAAAAAAAATCTCAACATTCTACATACAATACCGCATAATGACCAAGTGAAAAACGTTTTTTTGAATTTTTTGCAAATGTATTAAAAATAAAAAAAATTAATATCACATGTACATAAGTATTCACACCCTTTGCTGTGACTTTCAAAATTGAGCTCAGGGGCATCCCGTTTCCACTGATCATCCTTGAGATGTTTCTACAACTTGATTGGAGTCCACCTGTGGTAAATTCAATTGATTGGACATGATTTGGAAAGGCACACACCTGTTCATATAAGGTCCCACAGTTGGCAGTGCATGTCAGAGCACAAACCAAGTTATGAAGTCCAAGGAATTATCTGTAGACCTCCGAGACAGGATTGTATCGAGGCACAGATCTGGGGAAAGGTACAAAAAAATTTCTGCAGCATTGAAGGTCCCAACGAGCACAGTGGTCTCCATCATTCGCAAATGGAAGAAGTTTGGAACCACCAGGACTCTTCCTAGAGCTGGCCGTCCGGCCAAACTGACCAATCTGGGGAGAAGGGCCTTGGTCAGGGAGGTGACCAAGAACCCGATGGTCACTCTGACAGAGCTCCAGTGTTCCTCTGTGGAGATGGGAGAACCTTCCAGAAGGACAATCATCTCTGCAGCACTCCACCAATCAGGCCTTTATGGTAGAGTGGCCAGACGGAAGCTACTCCTCAGTAAAAGGCACATGACAGCCCGCATGGAGTTTGCCAAAAGGCACCTAAAGGACTCTCAGACCATGAGAAACAAAATTCTCTGGTCTGATGAAACCAGGATTGAACTCTTTGGCCTGAATGCCAAGCGTCATGTCTGGATTAAACCAGGCACTGCTCATCACCTGGCAAATACCATCCCTGCAGTGAAGCATGGTGGTGGCAGCATCATGCTACGGGGGTGTTTTTCAGTGGCAGGAACTGGGAGACTAGTCAAGATCAAGGGAAAGATTAATGCAGCAATGTACAGAGGGATCGTTGATGAAAACCTGCTCCAGAGCGCTCTGGACCTCAGACTGGGGCGAAGGTTGACCTTCCAACAGGACAACGAACCTAAGCACACAGCCAAGATAACAAAGGGGTGGCTTCGGGACAAGTCTGTGAATGTCCTTGAGTGGCCCAGCCAGAGCCCAGACTTGAACCCGATTGAACATCTTTGGAGAGATCTGAAAATGGCTGTGCACCGACGCTCCCCATCCAACCTTATGGAGCTTGAGACAATCTGCAAAGAAGAATGGGAGAAACTGCCCCAAAATAGGTGTCCCAAGCTTGTAGCATCATACTCAAGAAGACTTGAGGCTGTAATTGCTGCCAAAGGTGCTTCAACAAAGTATTGAGTAAAGGGTGTGAATACTTATGTACATGTGATATAATTAATTTTTGTATTTTTATATATATATTGCAAAAAATTCTAAAAAACCTTTTTCACTTTGTCATTATGTGGTATTGTGTGTAGAATGTTGAGGAATTTTTTTTTATTTAATCCATTTTGGAATTAGGCTGTAACATAATAAAATGTGGACAAAGTGAAGGGGTATGAATACTTTCCGGATGCACTGTAGATAATAAACAAAGCTGGTGAGACAACAAACTGTAATATAGTTGCGGTTACGTCTAAATTGAACAACGAGCCTGTTGAGGGTATCTGCTTCAAAATAGATTGGAAATGTACTGTATAATGTTTTTTGGAGTAGTTTTTTTAGTAGTTGTGTGTGTGTGTGTGTGTGTGTGTGTGTGTGTGTGTGTGTGTGTGTGTGTGTGTTGTGTCGTGTTGTTGGCCAGTTTAAATCGTTTTTAGTGATGAAAAGATAGGCGGTTGGGATGTATCTTTGATGTCAAATGCCAAAATGTAACTGGATTGTAAAAACCATGGGAATTCTCCTGCAGTCACTAAGCAAAATGTGCCGCATTTAAACAATTATCTTTACGATGGTTTGTCATTTGTACAATATGATAAATGAAAGTATAAGTCAATCAACTGGCGGCCTCCAAGCTCTATTTCAGATCGGGTTTATGTGTGTGACTAATAAAATAGCACTGGTCGGTTCTGGGAGTTGTAGTTGACCCTTATGACCCCGGAGTCATGCGTTGGAACCCAGTGGAATGGAGTTTCTCGGCTGAAAAGAGCAGAGTACTGCTTTCTTTCACATTTGCAGGTTCAATGGGATGAATAATTTAAACACGTAAAAGCTGCATGTACTTTCTAAAAGAGGGAGAAAAAAAACTGCACTGTTTTCCCCAAAAGACAGTTTTAAAAGTTTAATGAAAAAAATAACTACAAAAACACTTCGGGTATGCCTTTGGGTGCTACCATGGTAACGCCAAATTGCTCAGAAAAGGACCCCTCCGTCGAATTGGGGGTTGAATTTAACTGTACCTAAAATAAGCTTGTTAATGCACTGTAGAGTACTACTCCGTGCACCTCTACTGGATACCCATTCTTTCAGGGGGAAAAAAGCTCTTGAGCTGTTCACAATGGCGATGGCATGCAACCAACCAAGAACATAAAATTGAAATTAAAATAATGAAACAAATGGGATCTTCATCTGAGCACACTCAAACATAGCTGATGTCGCTGGCTACAATGTTACGCTATAATGGTCCCTGTTGGAACTCAAACCCTTGTTTTGAGCTAGAAGAACTAAACCTCTGCTATTGAGCAACCATGGAACTCACCTTGCCTAAGGGAAAGAGCATACTCTTTTCAATTTGGGCATGGCTACCAAAGAGATACAAACCTCCTGAATGACTTTGAACATATTATGCCACTATGTTAAAGTCTAATTAAAGATTTTTAAATCCAAATGTAGCCGTTAGAAAAATTTATTTTATTTAATTTCGTCCCTTAATTTCTCAAATTTTATTAAGATTTAATTCAACCGTTAATGTAATGGTTTTTGTCTCCACATGACTTAATCAGTGTTCCAGATGTACTATCAGGATTGTAGGAGCCGTTTATTCGGTCATTTATTCTAATGCTTTTCTTTAGTTTTTCTGTTTGAATGGGCATGTGCCCTTTACAGGTCATAAAGGACTTCAATAAGAAAAGAACACACATGCTGACTTGGAGCACACAGCTTTTGACCTTGTGGTTGCTGTTCTCTTTGCTCTGTGATTTAATATTTAAGTTTGTATCTACTTTAATTTCTATTTTATTTATCCGGTTAAAATAACTAACTTTTAAAATCTGTAATAAATCTGGTTCTACATTTGTCATTCCATCGGACCTCATTATTTTAAGCAAAACGAGCATCAATAGATTCCCCAGTCAACACTAATTGTGACCCACAAAAGGCAAAACTAATTCAGGACAATTGGCACTACAAGGATTTTTTATTGAATTTCAGAAATGTTATAGATAGATGTCACTTTTAAATTGTCAATATTTCATTTCAGAAAAATTTCAGTTCAGATATCACATTTAGTTCCATGACTTCCATGCTATCAGTTTTTAAACATAATTACAATTGTTTTACACTGGTCCAAGGTCAGATTGTCTGGGTAGGACAGAAAATATCACGTCCCACACACAGATGCATCCCATTAGATAATTCTGTGGATACAAAATGTCAATCACTTCCCAACATTAATTCCTGCTGTCCAGATACAATAGGAAACATCCGTCAGATCCTGTGCATTTCCCGCTGTCCCCAGGTCAGATTGGCTCGCTGCAGGCCACCCAGCTGAGCCACGAGGCCACCATCAGAGATCTGGACCAGGAGCAGAGCCGCCTGAAGGAGAGGATCCAGCGCCTGGAGGAGGAGAGGGAGGGCCTGCTCAACCAGAGCCAGGCCACCGACGAGAAACACCGGCAACAGGTCCTCGCCCTGGAGCAGGTAGGGGTCACGGGGGCCACTGGAGCAGGTGGGGGTCACGGGGATCACTGGAGCAGGTAGGGGTCACCACAGCGTCACTGGAGCAGGTAGGGGTCACCCCGGCGTCACTGGAGCAGGTAGGGGTTACGGGGGGGTCACTGGATCAGGTTGGGGTCACCACAGCGTCACTGGAGCAGGTAGGGGTCACCACAGCGTCCCTGGAGCAGGGAGGGGTCACAGGGGGGTCACAGGGAGGGTCCCAGGGGTGTGGTTTGAGTCAGGGGTAAAGAGTAGGTGTACTAGAGGCAAAATAATGTTTTAGCGTGGTTTAAACCCAGTACTGCAGTGTGAGTGGTGTGAACAACCACTGCCTTCGTCTAATGCCTCCTCTTCCTCCTCCTCCTCCTCCTCAGTCTCTCCGAGAAGAGCACCAGGGCTACGAGAAGGAGCTGTCCAGGCTGAGACAGCGCTACGAGGAGGAGGCGCTGCGGTTCAAGGAGGCGCAGACCCGCGCCTTGGAGGAGCTGGAGGAGAAGCACAGGGTGGCCCAGGAGGAGGCGCAGAGAACCGCCGAGGAGGAGAAGAAACTCCTGAAGGCCGTGAGTACAGAGCGGGGGGGGGGGGGGGGGGGTGAGTACAGCAGAGAGAGGAGAGAGAGGAGGGGGAGTAGTGTAAGTACAGAGAGAGTGGGTGGTTTTGGAGGGGGGTAGTGTGAGCACAGAGAGAGGAGGGAGGGGGGTGAGTACAGAGAGTGGGGGTGAGGCGGGGGGTAGTGTAAGTACACAGAGAGAGGGGAGGTTTTGGGGTAGTGTAAGTACAGAGGGGGGGGAGGGTGTTAGGGGCTAGTGTAAGTACAGAGGGGGGGGGGCGTTAGGGGGTAGTGTAAGTACAGGGGGGGGGCGTTAGGGGGTAGTGTAAGTACAGGGGGGGGGCGTTAGGGGGTAGTGTAAGTACAGGGGGGGGAGGGTGTTAGGGGGTAATGTAAGTACAGAGGGGGGGGGGTGAGTTCATAGAATGGGGGTGTTTTTAGTATGGTATTGGTATGGATTGAGGCTTTGCGTTGCTTAGATGTGCAGGACAGGGTGCCACTGTAAAAGATGTAGAAGTCAATGGTTTTAAGTGGGTAAGGAACAAGGGTTTAAGAGCACAGTAGTGTGTTATTGGACAAGGTGAAAAACAACCTTAGAATTCCTCCCTTTGCAGATGGCAGACAGCTTTAATCGAGAAGTCAGTGTCATTTCCACAGAGGGTTGTTAATTCTTAGAAAGGACGGCAGCCTTGTTCTGTCCCGTTACCATGGCTGCTGTCCAACGCTCCGGAGGAGCCACAGAGCTAAACGAGAGTCTGTCCGCCATGTTGTACGGACAACACCTTCTCCTCTGCTCTGTCACTCACTGCTGGTTTCTCTCTGTAGTTGAGCCCGTCGCGTGGCCGAGAGCTGAAAATGCTGTCCTCTGTCTTTCTTTCTTTCTTTCTTTCTTTTTTCTCTCTATCTCTCTCTCACTCTATCTATCTCTCTGTCTCTCTCTCTCTCTCTCTCTCTCTCTCTCTTCTTTCTTTCTAGCCCTCCTAGTAAGCACCGTTCAAACTCTTACCGTCTCTCTCTCACGCACACAAACACACATTCAGTTGATTACATAATCAACATCAAATTAAACTCTCTAATTGTTTGCTGTTCGCCGTGTGCCAAAGCAAAATAAGTTCCACATCCAGGGGACCGGCAGCAGCACCGTTAGTGATTTCCCTGATTTAATTAGGTCAACGTGCAGGACTTCCTCCTTCATGTTCCTCTGCTCCGAGCCAGCCACCGTCTCTATCTCTCTCTCTCTCTCTCTGTCTGTCTGTCTGTCTGTCTGTCTGTCTGTCTGTCTGTCTGTCTGTCTCTCTTTCTGTCTGTCTCTCTCTCTCTCTCTCTCTCTCTCTCTGTTCTCTCTCCTTCTGTCTCTCTCTCTGTCTCTCTCTCCTCTCTCTCCTGTCTCTCTCTCTCTCTCCTTCTCTCTCTCTCTCTCTCACACTCTTTCTCTCTCTCCCTCTCTCTCTCTGTCTCTCTCTGTCTCTCTCTCTCTCTCTCTCTCTCTCTCTCTCTCTTTCTCTCTGAAGATTTCACATCACGTCTCGTTGAAGCAGGCTCTCTCTCTCTCTCTCTCTCAGCAAGGCTGTCTGAATTGTATAACAATAGAGCGTTCTCTCTGTTGTTTGGTGTCAGTCTGTCTGTCTGTCTCTCTCTCTTTCTCCTGTCTCTCCTCTCTCTCTCTCTCTCCTCTCTCTCTCTCTCGGCTCTCTGGTCTGTTTCTCAGAAATGTCAA
This sequence comes from Galaxias olidus, assembly GCA_026901105.3. NCBI lineage: Eukaryota > Metazoa > Chordata > Actinopteri > Galaxiiformes > Galaxiidae > Galaxias > Galaxias olidus. The sequence goes on along the minus strand of JAPMUY010005144.1, from coordinate 7,258 downwards.
TGACTGTCTCTCTCTCTCTCTCTTCTCTCTCTCTCTCTCTCTCTCTGAGCTCTCTCTCTCTCTCTCTCTCTCTCTCTCTCTCTCTCTCTCTCTCTTTCTCTCTGAGATTGAAGAGAGGAGAGAAGAGGAGTTGAAGCAGAGCCTAGGAGAAGTAAAGAAGAGAGGAGAAGACAGAGGAGAAGAGGCTGTCTGAAGAGGATAGACAAGGAGTGAGAGAGGAGAGAGGAGTTTGAGAGGAGTGAAGAGAGGAGAAGAGAGGAGAAGAGAGGAGAAGAGGAGAGGAGAAGAGGAGAGGAGAAGAGGAGAAGAGGAGAGGAGAGGAGAAGAGAGGAGAAGAGAGGAGAAGAGAGGAGAAGAGAGGAGAAGAGAGGAGAAGAAGAGAGGAGAAGAGGAGAGGAGAAGAGAGGAGAAGAAGAGTGAAGAGGGAGAGAGAGGAAGAGAGGAGAAGAGAGAGAGGAGGAGAAGAGAGGAGAAGAGGAGAGGAGAAGAGAGAAGAAGAAGAGTGAAGAGAGAGAGAGGAAGAGAGGAGAACAGAGGAGAACAGAGGAGAAGAGAGGAGAAGAGGAGAGGAGAAGAAGGGAGAAGAGGAGAAGAGAGGAGAAGAGGAGAGGAGAAGAGAGGAGAAGAAGAGTGAAGAGAGGAGAGGAGTGAAGAGAGGAGAAGAGAGGAGAACAGAGGAGTGAATAGAAGTGAAGAGGAGAAGAGGAGACGAGGAGCGAAGAAGAGTGAAGAGGAGTGAGGAAGAGTGAAGAGCACAGTAGACAGGCTGATTGCCTTTTCAGACGGTTGATCTCAATTGATATCATTCGGCGTTTTTTTTCCATCCCTTATTTCTCTCATTCAACTCATTGAAAATTGTCTTTTAATACCAAACGCTACAGTGTGGTTATCAGTGCAATTTCCTTTGTTTAAAGTCACTTTAAATATTTTCATTGAAGTAGAAGAGATCCTGTTTGTCTTTGTTCCAATCCCAAACATTGCCAACCAATCGTCTGTGTGCAGAAAATGCTATGCCATAAAGTGAATGCCATACATGTGCACTTTACAATACACTAAGTAGATGTGTGCACCACGTGCGTTGGTAATACCTGGAGCAAAGAGGCCATCTTCCTTAAGTTGTCCTATACAATGTTTTCCGTCAGGGTGGTGAGAGAGTCGAAATCACCATGGCGACAGTTCCATAGCCGTAACCATTCATTCTAATTCCAAGGGGCTTTGCCACAGTTCCGTTTCGGAGTTACGTTGGATTCAATACTGTAGTTTACATGTCCAGTGAGTTAGTTATGCTCATTGTGTCGCTGGCAGTGTATCACAACAGTGTTCCCTAACACAACGTCCTACACGATGAGAAGACTCATCGTTATGGCAACACCACGAGGTGAAGGAACACCTTAATCTTTGGAGTTTTGTAAAATACTATCTGGACGAGGCGGGACCACTTAGGGAGACATGGGAAAAATGGTCAAACTTCCAAAATGGGGAACTATTCATTTAACGTGTACACACACACACACACATGCACTCACACACGTACACACACACACACAGTGGGATTTAAGGCCTCACACACACGAACGCACACACACACACACACACACACACACACACAAACACACACACACAGTGGGGTTTAAGGCCAGTCTCATAGAAGACGTTTGACCAAAGTTGAGCTGCCACCTCACGTCTTCCTCTCCCATCAAACAGGAAATGGGGCAGGAGTTTGAAATCAAGAGGCTCTCATTGGAGGAGCAGAGGAACCGCCTCCAGCTGCAGTTGGACAACCTGAAGGAGGAGCTGTCGGCCAAGCTCAACATATCCAATCAGGAGGTAGGAGTCTTAACTGGCCCCGCCTTCTTTTCCATGTCTTATAAGGAGCTAACCTACTCAGCAAGACATTGTACTGTCAATAAATAATACAGTATCAGTCAAAAGCTTGGACACGCTTCTCCATTCAAGTTAATGAGAAAGTGTGTCCAAACTTTTGACCGGTGCTACATGTCTCAGAAAGCAAGAACTCTATATATATTGATTTATATATATAATATATATATATATATATATATATATATATATATATATATAAATATATAATATATAAGATGCAATGGATTTTATATATATATATAAAAAAAAATAAAAAAAATAAAAATGTATATATATATATATATATATATATATATAATTATTATTATTATTATCTTTTTTTTATATATATATAAAATCCATTGCATCTTCATGTCCATCTATACGCGGTAGTCCACCTGTGGCGTCACTCTGATATTTACACTGTGCGGTTGCGTCACAGGTGTCCCACCTCCAGGAGTTGGTGAAGGAAGGGGAGCAGAACCTGGGCTCGGCCCAGACTCAGATCACCTGTCTGAGGGAGACCCAGGAGAAACTCAGGGTGGAGCTGGACGCCACCAGGGCTCGGGTCAGAGAGACTAGCAACCTGCTCACGGACCTCCAGGTAAAAAAGAAAGAAAGAAAACTGTTGTGGTGCTCCAAGCTTCTGGATGGACCTTTTACAATAGTGTTTATAAGATGCAATAAAACAAAATACAACTTTTAAAATAGTGCTTATAAGATCAAATTAGTTGGTAGGTTAGTTAGCCTGTGTACTAAAGTCCAGATGTCCCTCATAGAGGAGAGAGGTTGGTAGGTTAGTTAGCCTGTGTATTTAAAGTCCAGATGTCCCTCATAGTGGAGAGGTTGGTAGGTTAGTTAGCCTGTGTATTTAAAGTCCAGATGTCCCTCATAGTGGAGAGGTTGGTAGGTTAGTTAGCCTGTGTATTTAAAGTCCAGATGTCCCTCATAGAGGAGAGAGGTTGGTAGGTTAGTTAGCCTGTGTATTTAAAGTCCAGATGTCCCTCATAGTGGAGAGGTTGGTAGGTTAGTTAGCCTGTGTACTAAAGTCCAGATGTCCCTCATAGAGGAGAGAGGTTGGTAGGTTAGTTAGCCTGTGTATTTAAAGTCCAGATGTCCCTCACAGTGGAGAGGTTGGTAGGTTAGTTAGCCTGTGTATTTAAAGTCCAGATGTCCCTCATAGTGGAGAGGTTGGTAGGTTAGTTAGCCTGTCTATTTAAAGTCCAGATGTCCCTCATAGTGGAGAGTAGACAGCTGTTGAGCTCCCAGTCCACTCAATAGCGAAGGAAAGAGAGAAAGAAAAAAATTAAGAGATAATCAGACGATGGAAGAAGAGACGGAGAGAAAACCGAGTGAGAGAGGATATAAAAAACGGAAAGAGAAATGAAGAGAGGAAGAAAGGCGCGATGCGGGATATAGCTAGAGAATGAGAGAGAGAGAGGTAGAGAGAATGAGAGAGAGAGAGAGAGAGACAGAGAGAGAGACAGAGAGAGAGAGAGAGAGAGAGAGAGAGAGAGAGAGAGAGAGAGAGAGTGATAGAGTGAGAGAGAGAGAGAGAGAGAGAGAGAGAGAGAGAGAGAAAGATAGAGAGAGAGAGAGAGAGAGAGAGAGAGACCCGCTGACAGACTGAAAGAGAATCTGTGAATGATGTGTAATTATATGGAATTAGGCTGCAGTTCCGCCTAGCGACAGATAAATACTGAAATGTGACGGAGCACAGACATGGATATAAATATTTAGTTGGTTATGGATGACAGACTGTGTAGTTTGTTGACTTATGATTCTAATGAACTGAAGTTATTATCCATAATAAAGAATGGATTCGTAACTATGACAACGATATCTTGATATTTGGAACTGGTGTCATGGATTTAACTGTCAGTAAATTATCTGTTAAGATCTTTTGTTTGTTATTTTTATTTTAGGGTGGTGGTTTTACCCTCATTAACAATTGTATTTCACTTGCAACCTAAAAGTCTAAAAACAAAATTAGCTAATGGTAAATTGACTACCCCACTAATGTAAAGAGGATATTTATAATAAGTAAAAACTTGATTAATTAAGAGTTGTATTTTTGAGTATATCTGTTTTCACAGGAGAAAGATTGTGAGGTCAATAACATATCCAGTACAGCAGGACAAAACCTCACTAACAGGACTCCATGCCATGAATATTTAAAGTGGAGCCTATTCCATTCTAAATGTGCGTGCGTGTGTGTGTGTGTGTGTGTGTGTGTGTGTGTGTGTGTGTGTGTGTGTGTGTGTGTGTGTGTGTGTGTGTGTGTGTGTGTGCGCGCTGGTGTGTGTGTGTGCGTGCTGGTGTGTGTGTGCGTGCTGGTGTGTGTGTGCGCGCTGGTGTGTGTGTGTGTGTGTGTGTGTGTGTGTGCGTTGGTGTGTGTGCGCGCTGATGTGTGTGTCCGCTGGTATGGGTGTGTGTGTGTGTGTGTGTGTGTGTCTAGGAGGAGATAGAGAGTGAGAAGCAGCAGCACGAGGCCAGAGTGATGTCCATACGCACCGAGGAGAAACAGAAGATGGACAAGATGGCCGACGACCTCGACCAGAAGTGGACCGACGCTCTGAGGTTCATCCTGCCTTCTTCACCTCTACTTCTCTCTTTCCATCTGTCTCTTTTCTCTCTGTTCTTTGATGCTGCACTTGTCTTTCATCTTTCTCTCTTCACCTCTACCTCTCTCTGTCTATCCCTCTCTCTCTCTGCCCTTTTCTCAGTCCCTTTCTTTGGTCTGTTTTGTCTTTATTTCTGTCTGTCTGCCTTCAACTCAGTTACATGAAATACTATACAACTCAGTAATATGAAATACTATACAACTGAGTTACGTGAAATATTATGCAATAATGGCAGGAATCAAACGCAGGGAACAACAGTTTGTCAAAACGCTACAAAGCCAAGTATTCTCTCTCTCTCTCTCTCTCTCTCTCTCTCTCTCTCTCTCTCTCTCTCTCTCTCTCTCTCTCTCTCTCTCTCTCTCTCTCTCTCTCTTTCTCTCTCTCTCTCTCTCTCTCTCTCTCTCTCTCTCTCTCTGTCTCTCTTTGTCTCTCTCTCACACCTTGCAGTCTGTGGTACGTTCCTCTGAAAACGCCGGCCGTCTTTCTCTGTCCTCCGCCCACGCTCCATTTAATAGCTCATTACCTTCATCGAGGCCGTCTGGCTCCACCGTCAGACTCAGTCATTAATTCCTCAACAAAGGAACACAGGAAGTCTCTACGCTAGTTTTTCGGTGGGGTCTGTGTGTGTGTGTGTGGGAGGGGGGGCACTGCAGCACCCCTCCCTCTATTGATTAGTCCGTTAGTTTGTCGTGAACATCCTGGTGCTTCATCCATAACGGTTCGTTCCTTAACGTAAATCAAACCGTCTCCATTCTAATTTCAGCCTCGGTTGTTAATCCCTCCAGACTAGATGTTAATCCTAGATAATAAAATATTTCAAAAGTAGTTCAATAAGAAATAACCCCCGTGTGTGTCTGTTTTCCTCTTCCTCCTCCTCTTCTTCCTCCTCCACCCTCAGCATAGGAGTTTGTTTCCTCCACTGCTACAAAATCATATTCCCACCATCACTCTTTTGGTAGTTCGTTACCAGAGGCAGTTTATCTGTAGGAGGTGATTTTGGCGACCCCTACAGTTTGCTGAGTGTATTTATTTTCCCTCACCGTCACAAAGAAGACATGCAGAAGGCTCGTTGTCGCCATGAACGATCAACGACTATACTCCAAGTACGGGCATCTTTTCCTGGTTTATTTCCCAATTATTATCCCAATTTATTTTCCAATTGCCGTAAAGCAATTCGTCAAAGTCTCGCGGCTGATCGCACTTGGTGGCGGACAAAATGAGTGTTGAATGTCGAGACGTCAAGGGGACTGATCTGAACCGCCACGTTCTCGTTCTCCCAAAGACATCACAATGTGTTTTCAGAAAAAACGTATTGATGATCTGTCCATATCAAAAGTGCTCCGACTGTCTTGTCCTGTCCTTCAGATAATAACAGTAGATGAATGACGTTTTCAGGGAGGAGCTGCGTCTGTTGAAGGAGGAGCTGGCGGAGGAGTACGAGGCCGACCGCCAGGCCGCTCTCAACCAGCTGGCTCAGCAGAAAGACCTGGACATGATGGCGGCCCGCGAGGGCTGGCAGAGGAAGGTGGAGGACCTCCTGGAGCAGGTGGGACGCACACAGACACACATAGATAGACACACACACACACACACACACACACACACACACACACACACACAGGTACACACACACAGATACACACACACAGAGGTACACACACACACACACACACACACACACAAATAGATAGACACACACACACACAGAGGTACACACACACACACACACACACACACACAAATAGATAGACACACACACACACAGAGATACACACACACACACACACATACACAGATAGATAGACACACACACAGGGAGCCACACAATCTCACACAGACAGACAGACACACACACACACACACTGACACAATAAGCCAATTATGTTGCTTAATTGCAGCAGAGGACAAGGCTATTTCTCTAATCTTTTGTGAAAGGCAAATTAATATCCATTCCCACACACCTAAAGTTATGAACACCCTAACACATGCGGAGTGCATACACAGAAACACAAGCACGAGCGTGCCCACACACACCCACCCACCCACCCACCCACCCACCCACCCACGCACACACACACACACACACACACACACACACACACACACACACACACACACACACAGATACACAGACACACACACACACAGCCACACTCGGGGTTACGGCCCCGCCTCCGTTAGATGCCATCTCACCCCCTCCCTCCATCCCTAATCCCCGAGCAGCTGTCCGTCACACCGGGGCTGCCTGCTCCACTGAGCACACCTGTCACTCAAACCTGTCCCTCACGCCACCTGTCAATCAAACCCGCTCGGAACAAAGACAGTACAGTTCCAGAGAGAGAGAGAGAGAGAGAGAGAGAGAGAGAGAGAGAGAGAGAGAGAGAGAGAGAGAGAGAGAGAGAGAGAGAGAGAGAGAGAGAGAGAGAGAGAGAGAGAGAGAGAGAGAGAGAGAGAGAGAGAGAGAGAGAGAGAGAGAGAGAGAGAGAGAGAGAGAGAGAGAGAGAGAGAGAGAGAGAGAGAGAGAGAGGAAATAAGAGATAAAGAGGAGGCAGAGACAGGCAATGTCATGAAACAGATGAAGAAATGAGATGGAGAGAAAGATGAGAAGAGAGAGAGAGCGATACACCACTGACCTTACACGCTGACTAATCCTCTCCATCTCTCCATCCCTCCATCTCTCCATCTCTCGATTTGAAATTGGTCTTTCTATTTTCTATCTTTCTCTTTTTTTAATCTCTTCCTCACTCTGACTCTCCGTGTAATATGATAAT
>JAPMUY010005142.1:20000-25000 GCA_026901105.3 Galaxias olidus | reverse complement strand
CTCATCTCCCCCCCTGCTCTGTCAATCTTACCTAATCTGTTCTTCATCTCTAAGTTTTGTACCAATGCTCTGCACCCCCATACGCTTCTGTTGCCTCATCATTTTCTCTGTGTGGTCCCCTCCGTTAACACTCCCCCCCCCCCCCCCCGTCCAACACAAACACACACCCCTTTTTTCTCTGGGAGGCGTTGCCCAGGCGACCCCTCAATCTTCAGGCCTCTTGCTGTGTGTCAGCTGCCCCCGCCCAGAAAAACACACAGATGTACCATGTGTAGGGTATTACACTCATTTACATGTGTGGAACACACACACACACACACACACACACACACACACACACACACACACACACACACACACACACACACACACACACACTCGGATATGTCCTAAATCATTCCTTCTCCATACTCCGCCCCAGGGTAGGTTAGCACCAACACCACACACACACACACCACACACACCACACGCACACGCACACGCACACGCACACGCACACACACACACACACACACACACACACACACACACACACACACACACACACACATAGAGGAGTCTGGTGCATCTCGGAGCTGGGCTGGGCTTCCAGGGTGGAATGTGAAGTAGCTGTGTGGAGGTTGCCTCAGGCTCTCCTCCCAGCTACTGATGTAAGATGGAGCCAGGCGGCTGATCTCCCCTTCCTGACGGCTGGCCACCCGTGTTAGAGGACCTCCCTCAGCAGACCAATCAGTCCATGAACACGTGCACCAACCCACACGTGAAGGAATTCATAAATGAATCGACTGGCACGTGAATGAATTAATGAATGAATGAATCGACACGTGAATTAATTAATAAATGAATGAATCGACACATGAATTAATTCATAAATTAATGAATTGGCGATCGAATTCATAAATGAACGTATGAATGGATGGATGCATGAATGAATGAATTAATGACTTCCTGAATGGATGAATGAATGCATTCAGGGGTGAGTGGATCGATGCGTGGATAAATAAATTGGACATGGTGAGGCAGACCCAGGATATGGACATATGGGAAGTAAATGCAGCGTGCCGTATCACACGATGCGACGGTATGATCTCTCTGCTGGACTTCCTCAGCGCCTCCTGGCGCGTGGGCGGACGTGGTGCTGACATGGCGTTCTGACCGTGGCCGGGCCCTGGACCCTCTCTCTTTGACGTCGGGTCCCGTGCGAGGGTTTCCCTCCAGGACGTCCTGTTCGATCCCCCTCTCTCCCTGAGCCGTGAGGACCCCGGACATCAGCCGTCGTAGCTGAGGCGCTGTGGAGTGAGAGTGCGACAGTCGTTGTTGTTTATTCTCAAGGACCCCCCCCCCCCGCCTCCTAGAAGGGCCTGCTAGTGTGGTCGCGCCGAGGAAGTTGCGTAAGAGGAGAGAAGAGATGTGGCCTAATTTGGACCCCCTCAAGGGAGGGGGGCGTCGGGGTGTAGGGAGGGAGAAAGAGAGAGAGAGAGAGAGAGAGAGAGAGAGAGAGAGAGAGAGTGGTGACGAAAAGATGAAGGGCCCCTTGGGAATGCGTCTCTCCCACTTCGTTTGTTCTTCGAGAGAGAGAGAGAGAGAGAGGAGGAAGAACATTTAAATAGGAAGTGTGCTCACAAAAGGTTACGGAAAAGGACAGAGGTCGAAGACGACGGGACAGAGGGCCGAGCCAGTGTTTTGTTTACTTGTTTGTTTGCTTGTTTGTCCCGTGAACCGGAGGCAACAAGGTGTCAGTGAACAGCCTTCTTACAGGATACGGCCCACGGCCTCAAGTAGAAGGAGAGTGTGTGAGCGGGACTCTGCCTCGCTATGACTGCTGTGACCCCTGACCTTAGATAGGCGTCACTCAGACGGCGTCACTCAGGTCACCACATTACACCCGGCGTGTGTGTGTGTGTGTGTGTGTGTGTGTGTGTGTGTGTGTGTGTGTGTGTGTGTGTGTGTGTGTGTGTGTGTGTGTGTGTGTGTGTGTGTGTGTGTGTGTGTGTGTGTTGCCGGTCTGTTTCGACCCGTCTTCCCTGGTGCACAGGTATGTGCTTATGCAAACATTTGGAAATAGATTTTTCCATTGAATGTGATCCGGCACGTTGGGAGTCATTTATAAATCTAAATATAAAATGGTAACTTTTACCACACGCACACACGCACACACACAAACACACAAACGCACACACACACAACACACACACGCACACGCACACGCACACGCACACACACACACACACACACACACACACACACACACACACACACACACACACACACACACACACACACACACACACACAAACACACTACTAAAGGGCAGTGTTTCCTGTGTGTTTTGAAACACACACACACACACACACACACACACACACACACACACACACACACACACACACACACACACTCGGGGGACCCTCTCAGAGGCAGCCTTGTGATGGAGGGTCCTATCCACACACAGACGTTGGAGAACCAGAGGTGTTGGGCTGTGTTTAGGGGGCCGTGGACGGGGGGAGGTGATGATCCGCTTTCTGGAGACGCGGGAGCGGAGCGGGGAAGTTTGGGGATCGACGAGGCCGCAGCACGGCATTTCAGATCCGATTCTTTGATGAAGAATGGATGACTGCGCTCCACTTCTCTTCCTCTCCCTCGCTCTTCCGCTCTCACTCTACCTCCCCCTGTGCTTCTGTGGGAAGCGGAGCGCGGAGGCAGAGACGGAGAGAGGGAATAGGAGGTGAAAGAGAAGAACTACGGAGAGACGAGAGAGGAGAAGAGAGCGGGAGAGGGGAAGAGCCTCGGATGGAATGAGCGTGTGAGTGAGGGAGTGATAGAAGGAACGAGGGATGAATGTGGTGCCGAAGCAGCTAGGTTCTTCTCCTTCATACCCCCCCTTCCCTCTTTATCTCTCTCTCTCTCTCTCTCTCTCTCTCTCTCTCTCTCTCTCTCTCTCTCTCTCTCTCTCTCTCTCTCTCTCTCTCTCTGTCTGTGTCTCTCTATGTCTTTTTCTATATGTTTCTTTCTCTCTCTCTCTCGTTCTCTACGTTTCTTTTTTTTTCTCCGCCTCTCATCGTCTCTCAGCCAATGGCAGTGCGGCACGGCCGTATTTGGGTCATGGCGGCGTGCTGCTGTTGCGCGGCTGGCAGATGCATTGTGCCGTAATCCCCGAAAAATAGGCTGAGGGGGGAGAGAGAGAGAGAACGGGGGGAGACGGGCCGGGGGAGAGCGAGAGAGGGGAGCTTTTTCGACTCCTAAAATGTCCAGCCGACTCTCTGATTTGCTCTCCCTCCCCGCTCCTTCTCTCTCCTTCTCCAACTCCCCCGTCTCCCCTCGCTCTTCGCCTGTCAGCTCCGGGGCTGTTTGAAGCGCTGCAGCTGTCACAGGAAACTCCCTCTCCTCTCCTCTCCTCTCCCTCACTCCCTCCCTCCCTCCTTGGCTTTGAGTTGGTGAGTCCATGCACACTTTGGCCAAATCCATCGACGTAAAAGGAGCTGAAGACGGGCCCGCACCTAAAGTTAAACAGACGCGCGTTAGGAAAACATCCGACGTTTTGAAATCGACGTCTCGCCCACTGCTTCGCTAACAGCCGAGAAGACGCAGACCGTACGCAGTTCTCCTAGCTGTCGACGCGCCAACAGGTTGAGATAGAGGGAGGAGAGAGAGCGAGGGATGAGAGGAGAGAGAGAGAGAGAGACTGACTGGAGGAGGGGAGAGATGCAAATAGCGGCGTAGCACCTGTGGAAGACGGATGGTGGAGGTTCTTCCAGGGCCAGACGTCCGTCGATATGTTCCGGCCCCCGTCCCACTCTGTCTCTGGGGCCGGCCCCCGTCCCACTCTGTCTCTGGGGCCGGCCCCCGTCCCACTCTGTCTCTGGGGCCGGTGGACATGTCTATGCGGACGGAGCTGTCTACACCAGCACCCTGATCTCTCTCTCTCTCTCTCTCTCTCTCCTCTCTGTATCTCTCTTTCTCTCTCTCTGCCCCTCGTCTGATGTGAGGTCTAAATGGGTTTAGGGTCACACACCAGAGGGCCGCGCTGCCCGGTAGTCATCTTCTTCTGCACTTGCTCTCCGAGGCGCCGTGGGTTGCCCCTGACGTCTGCTCCACACACACCCGTCGCGCTCGCTAACGTGTCAGAGGTGCGTGGCGTTAGCCTCGAACATCAGCGAGTGAGGGAGGGAGGGAGGGAGGGAGTCGCGTAGAGTGTGCACTGGGCACGGTGTGAGTGTTAGCGCGCCGCGTGTTTCACGTGTGTGTTTGTGCGCGCAGTGAGTTCTTGGAGAGTGTGTGTGTGTTGAGCTGGAAAATAATGTTCCCCTGAAGGCTCCTTCATGCAGTTTATTACACATCACTCCCCTAACTACTGCTCCCTCTCTCTCTCTCCCTCTCTCTCTCTCTCCTTCTCTCTATTTCTCTCTCTCTCTCTCTTTATTTCTTCTCTTCTCTTTTAACTAGCTCGGGCACTTACTCCCTCATGCACGCACGCACACTTAAAATACAGCAAAGAGTCCTTTTGGGGGCACTTGTCATCCCCCTTCATTGCTTGTGTAGGTGTGTGTGTGTGCTTGCGGGTGTGTGTGTGTGTGTGTGTGTGTGTGTGTGTGTGTGTTTGTGTGCGCGCGTGTGTATGTGTGTGTGTGTGTGTGTGTGTGTGCGCGCTCTTTCTACTAAGGTGCTTTCATGTTAATGTGTTGCAGTATACGGCCACTGGCCTAGTCCGTGTTGTTCAGACTGCCTTCCGCACTGAGGTCTGAGTCAGTGGGGCCCTGCGGGTCTGTTCCGACCCCGGTTCCACCCCACCACCTCTGGGGTAAAGCTCTCCTCGCGGGCCCCCAGGGGCCTGGAGGCTCCAGCCAGCTGTATCAGGACCCTGTGCCTTTGCCTCAGCCTGGGGAGACCTGGGGTCATTGCGAACCCATTAAACGAGGCGACGGAGTTTTCTAAACTTTCTTTCGGAAAAGCTTTCATCCCTCCCTCTCTCAGCAATCGACCCGGAAAAACGGGGGGCCTGA
>JAPMUY010005142.1:10000-15000 GCA_026901105.3 Galaxias olidus | reverse complement strand
AGGGCCAGGGCTGTCTGTAGGACAGCGCAATTACTCTCCTCTCTGTGCGCCCGCCTGTCTGTGTGTGTGTGTGTGTGTGTGTGTGTGTGTGTGTGTGTGTGTGTGTGTGTGTGGGAGATCCTTTGCGTGTCCATGCGTGTGTGTGTGCGCGCTTGTGTAGGCGTGTGTGCCTGTGTGTGCCTATGTGTCTGTGCCTGTGTGTGTGCATGTGTTTGAATGTGTGTTTGAATACGTGTTTGACTTTGTGTATGTGTGTGTGTGTGTGTGTGTGTGTGTGTGTGTGTGTGTGTGAGTATGTGTGTGTGTGTGTGTGTGTCTGCCGCTGCCTTTCCCTGTCCTTGCTCATCATGTGATATCTCCACAGGGGGCCCGGTCATTTGATCTCCAGTAACCATCCCATCCTCCTCCTCCTCCTCCTCCTCCTCTTCCTTCACACCCTTTTGCACTACCCCAGAGGCTCTCTGCGTTAGTAGTCATGTTAACACACACACACACACACACACACACACACACACACACACACACACACACACACACACACACTCCATGTTAATACCTTGACTACTGCTGTGTGTGTAGCGGTTCTCCCCTACCTCCTTACTGTCCTTCCTCAGATCAGCTGCTCCACTTACATAGCCCCTTTCACAGTCTCTCAGTGTGGAGTGGAGCGCTTGGTTTCCCCGACAGGTTCCTTAAACAGGGTGGAGGTGGCTGTGGGTGTCGACGCTACCTCCCTCCCTCCTACCTCCCTCCCTCCCTCCCTCCCTCCTCCTCCCACCTCCTCTACGCCGTCCCCATAACTCCCCTCATTGATTTCTGACCGGACCATTCGTCAGCCACTTACTGGAGTCACTGTGAAACGCCCCGTGCAACGTAAACACAATCGATTTGTAAAACAAAAAAAAAAAAAAAAACTCCCAAACTAAGCGTAATGAATATGATGTTTATCGGAGGGAAAAAGCCCTTGTGGATAGTTGGATGTTTGGGTGGAATTAATGGGAAATTTCCGGCGTGGCAAAGCGTGAGTTATTTGCTCTGCGTGTGGATGGAGAGGGAGTGGAGCCACGGGGCTGGTATGTTTCATTTACATTAGCGCCAGTCAGTGGGCGAGTGGCCCCGCGCTGCGGGCGTGCACACGCACGCAAACCGAACGCCACAGACGCACACCGCCACACACACACACACACACACACACACACACACACACACACACACAACCACACACACACACACACACACACACACACACACACACACACGTCCTGCACGCGCGCGCTACTACATTCCACATTACAAGAAAAAGTACATCCTGTAACCATCATCATCCTTTGTTTGAATTCACGCTCTTCAGCAAACACACACACACACACACTCACACACACACACACACACACACACACAAACACTGAAGTTGTGCACCATAATTACGCAGGTGTGATAATTGCCATTAGTCGTGGAATAGACTCCAAAATGTATTTTTCTCCAACCCTTCCTGTTTGCATAAAACTGGGCTGATTTCCACTGACTAACGAGTCAGGAGAATTAGGCAAGGTGTTGTGTGTGTGGTGTGTGTGTGTGTGTGTGTGTGTGTGTGTGTGTGTGTGTGTGCGTGTGTGTGTTTGCGTGTTAATTTGTATGTGTGAGTGTGTGTTAACTTGTATGTGTGAGTGTGTATGTGTGTGTGTGTGTGTTAACTTGTCTGTGTGTGTGTATGTGTGCGTAAAAACCCAAAATGCGTACTCTGGTGCGATGCCGGGGTAAAAAGGCTGAAACAGGAACTCTCAGCACTTCTTCTGGCTCCAACCCCCTTCTTTAGAGACAAAGAGAGAGAGCGAGAGAGAGAGAGAGAGAGAGAGAGAGAGAGAGAGAGAGACATCAATGCGCGCACACACACACACACACACACACACACACACACCTTTTTACACACACACACACACACACACATGCACCTTCTATGGTGTGGTGAAAGAGGTGCTAATGAAGCCCTTAGCTGGAGTGGTCTTTCTTTATATAAGCTGCCAAAACGTGTGAAGCCCCCACTCTCCATCCCTCCACCCTCCTCCCTCAGCACAAGGGCCCCCATTAGAGACAGTTAGCCTGGGCTCTCAGGTCCTAATGGGGACCCTCCCAGTGGAGGCACACACACTCTCTCTCTCTCTCTCTCTCTCTCTCTCTCTGTCTCTCTCTGTCTCTCTCTGTCTCACTCTCTCACTCTTTCACTCACTCCCCCCCTCTCTCTCTCTCTCTCTCTCTCTCTCTCTCTTACACACACACACATGCGTGCACACTGAGAGACAGAGCGGACGGAGAGGAAAATGGTGGCTAATTGGAGCGCCGAGAGGCTGAGTGCTGTGACTCAAGCTCAGGTGGAGGTGACGTCATGTGGGCCGCGGGCTGGTGACTGTGGGGAGCTCCTGTCGTCGGGACATAGGGGCCCCACAAAGAGCCTCCTTCCAGGGCCACGAGTCCTCCCCTCACCCACTGTCTCTCACGAACCTTACACCTTAGGGAACCCAGCTTCTCTCGTGGTGCTGATGGACCTTACACCTTAGTGAGTCCAGCTTCTCTCATGGTACTGATGGGTTTTAGTGAGTCCAGCTTCTCTCATGGTACTGATGGGTTTTAGTGAGTCCAGCTTCTCTCATGGTGCTGATGGACCTTACACCTTAGTGAGTCCAGCTTCTCTCATGGTACTGATGGGCTTTAGTGAGTCCAGCTTCTCTCATGGTACTGATGGGTTTTAGTGAGTCCAGCTTCTCTCATGGTACTGATGGACCTCAGTGAACCCAGCTTCTCTCATGGTACTGATGGGCTTTAGTGAACCCAGCTTCTCTCATGGTACTGATGGACCTCAGTGAACCCAGCTTCTCTCATGGTACTGATGGGCTTTAGTGAACCCAGCTTCTCTCATGGTACTGATGGGCTTTAGTGAGTCCAGCTTCTCTCATGGTACTGATGGGCTTTAGTGAACCCAGCTTCTCTCATGGTACTGATGGACCTCAGTGAACCCAGATTCTCTCATGGTACTGATGGACCTCAGTGAACCCAGCTTCTCTCATGGTACTGATGGGCTTTAGTGAGTCCAGCTTCTCTCATGGTACTGATGGACCTCAGTGAACCCAGCTTCTCTCATGGTACTGATGGGCTTTAGTGAGTCCAGCTTCTCTCATGGTACTGATGGACCTCAGTGAACCCAGCTTCTCTCATGGTACTGATGGGCTTTAGTGAACCCAGCTTCTCTCATGGTACTGATGGGTTTTGGGGAGGTCCCTTCACGGTGTCGCGTTCGAGGGGAACCGAGGCTCAAACGTGTCGCCCTCCATAAACCCAGACCCCACCACCTCAGTGGGTCTGTCTACAGCAGGAAACCAGGACCACCGCTCGGGTCCGGTCCCGCTCCCGGCCCTGCGTCGGTCGGAGGGCGACGCGTCCCACCTCAGAGCTCTCCCTCGACCTTGGCTCGGCCGACTGAGAGGGGCCAGGGTGTCTTTGCGGAGCGATCACACACACGCAGCGTGACATCAGGGCAGGGCAAAGCCAAGAAAGACGGGTGTGTGTGTGTGGCGGGGGGGCGGGTAGCGGAGAGTGAGGAGGAGGATGAATGCTGAAGAAAATGGCTGGGCGATGAAGAAAGATAAACTTGAAAAGAGATAGATGGTAGGGGAATGGGGGGGGGGGGGGGGGGGGGGGGGGGGGGGCTGGGGGAGGGAGGGGAGAGATAAGCAGTGTGAGGGCAGTGCCCCGGAGAGGGGGGGGGGGGGGGTTGATGAGCTGGAATCACCAGGACAAGAGGAGGGAGATGGATACGCAGAGATAGGCTATTGTTCCCGTGCCGCGGCGCCACAGACTGCTAATAGAAAAATGATGAGCCAGGAGGGGCATGGCACGGCCCTGTTTGGCAGGGGCCCGCTCTGTGTGCGTGCGCGCGTGCGCGCGTGTGTGTGTGTGTGTGTGTGTGTGTGTGTGTGTCGGCGCTGTGATAGCCGGTTCAAAGCAGTGGTGTGGTGCAGAGACAGCATGGGGAAGGAGACTAAGAAAGGAAGTGGCTGGAGAAAGACAGAGAGAGCCACGTAGCACAGCCTGCTACAACAGTACACAGCACTGTGAGGTGTATGTTGCTCTCTCTGTGTGTGTGTGTGTGTGTGTGTGTGTGTGTGTATGGGTGTAGTGTGTGTGCCTTGATCGATGCTCCTTTTGCGACTGGCCTCCTTTTTAAATGTCATTAGCGTAGCGTAGCGGGGGGAATCCCGTGCACATGCAGCGGTGGTCTGTACTCTCCAGCGCACCTGAGCCCCACTCCCAGCCAATCAGCTGTTCAGGATTCGGGTCAGCCGCCTCTCTTCGGGTGGCCTAGCAACAGCGCAACTAGCTTTCTCTGACACGCACACACACACGCACACACACACACAAGCACACACCCACACACCAAACACAGCGCATCTAGCTTTCTTTGACACACACACACACACACACACACACACACCAAACACATATTCTTTATAGAGCCTATACTCTTCTCCATCTGGTACGTTATGGAGGAGCAGACTGCAGCGTTGGTTGGCAGTCATCCACACTACCCCCACCCCCCACCCCCCCCCCCCCGCTCTATCACAGCTTTAGCAGAAAGGATGCCATTGTTCCAAGTCATTTGTCTTTAATGATGTGTACAAGACCAAGACAAATGGTCAGACAAATTATATTTTACTGTGGTCTTTCCAGAGATTGTGCTTCTTTTTGTTTTTTAAATTCTTTTTGGGTGTGGGTCTGTGTGTTTAGTGTCTGTGTGTTTTGCATGTAGGTGTGTGTGTGTGTGTGTGTGTGTGTGTGTGTGTGTGTGTGTGTGTGTGTGTGTGTGTGTGTGTGTGTGTGTGTGTGTGTGTGTGTGTGTGTGTCAGTGCGGGCGGCATGGCTCACTGCTCTGACTGGACAGGGGCCAGCCTCACAGCTACCAACCACCATAGCAGTATCTCTGGTTGACCAATGAAACGGCCAGGCAG
>JAPMUY010005142.1:0-2500 GCA_026901105.3 Galaxias olidus | reverse complement strand
TTTCTGGAGGTTTCGGGTGGGCTCTCTTGAGGTTTCGGGCAGGCTCTCTCTGGAGGTTTTGGGTGTGCTCTCTCTGGCTTTACACCCACACTTGCCGTGGGTACCCCAGCCCCTTTTCATGTACGTAATGCCTGGTCACGTGTTCCCTCTCCCGTGATCTACAACACGTAATAAGCATGTCAGGGATCTCTCCCGTGTTCCTCCGCTCTGCCATGACAGCCGCCCGACTATTAAAATGATATATAAAAGACATCATCACGCCTATGAATATGATGAATGCCTTCGCACTGTCTGCCTATTGACCGTGTGTGTGTATACGTGTATGTGTGTCTGTGTGTGTGTGTGTGTCTGTGCGTGTGAGCGATTCTTACGTCCTCCGACTGATGTAGAACTCATTTCACCCGCCCCTCCACACACCCTGCCTCATCAAACTCAAGCGATCGTGTGTGCGTGTGTGTGTGTGTGTGTGTGTGTGTGTGTGTGTGTGTGTGTGTGTGTGTGTGTGTGCGTTGCGGGAGGAGGAGGACGAGGGGATCGATACCACTTCAGCGGCTCTGGCGGCCCTGTCGTTATCATTTGAGCAGCTGCAGTATTTTCTCCTCTGATGTCAGCCTGGCTGGAAGCGGGGAAGGTCACGAGGGCCACGGCTGCGGCTGCGACCGGCGGGGTCAGGGGTTATGGGGGGTGGGGGTTTTGAATTTTGCTGATGAAGACGAGGGCACAGGGTGTCCTCCGCTATAGCTGCAAGGACACACCTTAGATGTCTTCGTAGGTCACCTGAACCAGATGACATACACACGTCTCTGTGACGAGGACCCGGCAAAACGGCCCTCGGGTCCAGCTTGGATTCGGCGTGGCCCCTTGTCCACTCTGGCCCCTCGTCCACTGTGGCCCCTCGTTGTTTATGTAACACACACACACACACATGTCCTTTACGTCATGCCAGCGGCCTGAACCCTCTCGTTGGCCAGCGGGGCTTGTGTTCAGTGTGAGCGGGACAGAGTGTGCTCCTTGATGATAAGACAGAGGGGGATCATGAGAGCCACCCTCCCCGCTCCAACAGGCTCTCAGACTGGGCTTTAGGATGCCAGGGGCAACCGGAGATGACGGGTGGTTGATAGGGTTCTCAGCACCGGGAAATGACCCGATAAGTCAATATGAAAAACCCGCTATATGGACGAAAGACACTTGCAGGGTAAGGTGATCTTCGGTTTTCCTGTTTGCTGGTTTGTTTCTGAGAGATACTGCGTTGGAGAATGTGTGTGTGTGTGTGTGTGTGTGTGTGTGTGTGTGTGTGTGTGTGTGTGTGTGTGTGTGTGTGTGTGGTCTCGGGTTCCCAGGGTGTGTATTATCCGGCGGCCCTGTGTGTGGTGACAGGCAGACATCAGAGTAAAAGCCCCCTGAAGTGGTGTTGAACAGATGTCTATCTCTCCCTGGTGGAGCAATATGAGCAGGGGGGGACCACTCTCTCTCTCTCTCTCTCTCTCTCTCTCTCTCTCTCTCTCTCTCTCTCTCTCTCTCTCTCTCTCTCTCTCTCTCTCTCTTTCTCTCTGTCTCTCTCCATTCTTACCCGCCCGTTGCTTTCCATTCCCTCTGTATCTCTCTTTGTTTCTCTTCTTTTTTTCACCTGGACTTTCTCTCCGTTTTCTCTCTGTTTTTACTTCCTCCACCGTCTCTACTTCCCATCCCTCCCTCCTGCCAGCCGTTTGTTTGGGCCTCCCCTCGTTTATTTCTGTTTTTCTCTCCGCTTTGGGGCCAGGGGCCAGGGGCCAGGCAGAGGGGAGGATAGAGGCCCTCGTTGGGGGGACGCCTTGCAGTGTATCGGGGGTTGGTGAGCGGCTGGCGTGTGTGTATCCACGGAGAACGGGGTGTGTGTAGGCGGCAGTCTTCCCAGTAACGTGGGCTCGTCCTTTCAGAATGCAGGCAATCAGGCTTTTGGCCAGCTTCCAAAACCACTTTCATCTCCGCTCACCAGCGGGATGTTAGCCACTGGAACACGCGTGCACAGATGTGCGGGAGCACACATGCACGCACACACACACACACACACACACACACTCACACACACACACACACACACACACACACACACACACACACACACACACAGGGATTTGTCAGGTTTCTACCGTGCTTTCTTTGAGCTAGCTCCTCTCAGAGTCTCTCTGCCTTTCAACACCTTCCCAGCTAGAGCCCTCTTACCTTCACACACACACACACACACACACACACACACACACACACACACACACACACACACACACTCACACGCAGTGCATTCACAAATGATGATGCAACCGCAGGGCCATCCCCCTGCCTGTCCCTGGAGAGAAGAAAGGACGAGGGGGGGGGGGGGCACAGAGGCATAGCAACAACAACAACCACAACAACAACAACAACAACAACAACAACAACAACAACAACAACAACAACAACAACAAAAGGGAGACTGAAGGGGTGACAGATTGACTGCAGAGAGGGAACCATAAGGAGGGAGGGT
>JAPMUY010005140.1:7500-36530 GCA_026901105.3 Galaxias olidus | reverse complement strand
TTCCCTCCACTTTCCACCACACTCCTCTCT
This sequence comes from Galaxias olidus, assembly GCA_026901105.3. Lineage (NCBI taxonomy): Eukaryota > Metazoa > Chordata > Actinopteri > Galaxiiformes > Galaxiidae > Galaxias > Galaxias olidus. The sequence continues at coordinate 36,500 of JAPMUY010005140.1, read as the reverse complement.
CCCTCGTCTTCGTGTCCTACTGTGTCCGCGTGGGACCCCCCCCCCCCCCCCCCCCCCCACAGGGAGGCAGGCGGACGGACGGACAGGAGGGCGGACGGACGGACAGACATGTAGACATGCAGACAGACATGTAGACAGACATGCAGGCAGGCAGACAGGCAGGCAGGCAGGCAGGCAGCAGGCGGACGGACGGACAGGAGGGCGGACGGACGGACAGACACAGATGCAGACAGACATGTAGACAGACATGCAGGCAGGCAGACAGGCAGGCAGGCAGGCAGGCAGCAGGCGGACGGACGGACAGGAGGGCGGACGGACGGACAGACATGTAGACATGCAGACAGACATGTAGACAGACATGCAGGCAGACATGTAGACATGTGAGAGACAGACAGACATGCAGACAGCCATGTACACAGACAGACAGACATGCAGACAGACATGTAAGATCAGGCCGGAGACAGCCACAGACGGACACGCAGGCAGAGAATGGACGGTGGCTCGGGTGGCTGAATGCTCTCCCCCGAGGCCTTTCCCCTGACTCTTGACTCCTGAACTTCTCCGAGGAGGAGAGTTTAGTATGTCAGACCTGGCTGCAGGCTGCCTGGCTAGCCCTCTCTGCTCCTCTCTAACCGCGGGTTAGCACAGTTCAGCTGCCATGATAACGGCCTCGCTTCCGCCCGGCCCAGGAAGCTGGGGCTAGGCCGGGGCAGCGTTTCCCCATTTCCCAGCAGGGCAGAGATAAGGTCCAGGCTGGTGGAGTTAGCGTTAGCCTGTAGGCTGCAGGGCAGTGTTTTTTTAACAGGCCTGCCATGTCCCGAGGCAGCCAATAAGGCGCGCCGGCGTTCCGCCGTTTTTATCCACGGCAGCGGTGGTCGTGCGAGGGAAGGCTCCTCTTTCCAGGCCGCACCGAAGGAAAGGGTTTGTTTTAGAACGTCTCTACTTCTTGCCTCGGAACGGGGGGTGAGGAAGTCGAGTACAGTAGTCCGTCGTTCCTGAAAGTTCACATACTTTGGAGGATTTTTCCTGTTCCGAGTCATCTGAGGGGACGCAAGCAGTTCTCTGGCTGAACTAGCTGTGCTCTCTACTCTAGTCTCCAGTATTACCCCTGCTTACCAGACTGGCACTGCCGCAACACTGCGTGCGTGCGCGTGCGCGTGCGCGTGCGCGTGCGCGCGGGTGTGTGTGTGCGGGTGCGTGTGTGTGCGTGTGTGTGTGTGTTACTCCAGCCACGTACCACATATCATACTAAGTGGTCGGGGCCGCTGTATGCACCTACGGTGCACGAGGGGAAGGTCACGCGTGTCCTAAGCGTGTTCACGGCGGTGTAGGACGTGGCGGTGTAGGACGTGGCCCCTGGCCCCTGGCCCGTTGTCACGTGAGGAACGTCAGTGAGGGACCACTGGGCTGGGTGACTCACGGTGCCATGGTGGTGGGGGGGTGTGGGGGGGTGTGGGAGGACAAAGGGCGGGGTGGGGTTAAAGCCGCCCCACAGCGCCCCGGCGCTGCCCCACAGCCTTCCCTGAGTGATGTCATCGGCGCTCCGGCAGTGTGTATGCCCTCCCCCCCCCCAGGGTTACAAAACTACAGAGTTGGCGTCATCGTGGGGTATGTGCTTTGATGGATGGTTGCCTGCCAACAGCCCCGTTCAGTCAATGTCGCTGTGTGTGTGTGTGTGTGTGTGTGTGTGTGTGTGTGTGTGTGTGTGTGTGTGTGTGTTATTAAACCTTTATTTAACCATGAAAATCAAGTTGAGATTCAAAACCTCTACTTCAAGTGAGACCTTAGCGTGTGTGTGTGTGTGTGTGTGTGTGTGTGTGTGTGTGTGTGTGTGTGTGTGTGTGCTCTGAGGGAGAGGAGAAGAGCTTCAATTGCATTTCCCTGCTCTCCATTTAAACTGGATATCTGCCTGTTCCTGTGTCTCCGGCATCTCCTGCACCCAACCATTAGGACTGCATAGCCGCCCACACCTCTCTCTCTCTCTCCCTCCCTCCCTCCCTCCCTCCCGCTGGCCTGGCCAGCTGAATTTACGTCCGTGGCGTGGATGGAGAGATGATCGCTTCATCAGGCCCAGCGTAAATCTGGGAACATTTAACGGCTGTCGGCCTCGTCCATCAATCACTGCTCCCCGGGGCAGCAGCTGCATGCAGAGGGCTATACACTGGCTCACACACACACACACACACACACACACACACACACACACACACACACACACACACACACACACACAGCATGATCTATACGCAGACACACACAAACAAAAACTGCATTCAATGCCCATGCACATTAGCCACAGCATTGAATTTACGCATGCAGACGGCCGTGCTTGAGCAGCTAAAAGTGGCTCCCGCTGTGCACACACAATGGCACACGCGCCCCCACCAATACGTGCCCCCTCGGCCCCCACGCGCAATCATTTACTTTAATAGGCCTCCGTCACTTTAGAAAAATGTCGCTCAGCGAAGACAGAGAGGACCCCCCCCACCCCCCCCACCCCCTCCACACACACGTCATCTAAACCCCCTCTTCACCCCCCCCCCCCCCCCCCCCGTGGGGCTGCCGGATTACATCCCATTAGGATTATATACTGCCCGAGATGCCCCCCCCACCCCCCCCCACCTCCAACCCCCGGTCTCCGCCATCTCCCTTACTGTGCAGCGATCGTCTGCACTACAATAGCCTCTTTGTGGGAGAGGCTCCTGGGGGGATTGCCTGCGCTGTCGTTGTGGGCCGAGGGAAAGGGCTCTGCGTTTCCGCACGGCTGCTCCCCGGGATCTTTGCCCGCGCGCACCGCGTCCCAGGGCCGTGGATCGTGCGCGCACCACGGAGGATCACGGCAAACGCGCTTAAGGGGGCAAAAAAAAGAGGCTGCGGATGCGCGCGCGTCGGCTCCCACGCCGGAACGTACGATTAAAACCTTTTCGAAGGCTGGAGGAGAGGGGGACCCCGTGTGTGCGTCGTGTCAACGCCCCAAGACGCCATCGTGTGATTCGGGGCCTGCTGGGAGGCTAGACGTACCGCTCCTGGCATGAGCCTCCACGCAGAGCGGGGGGGGGGGGGGATGTCATTGTGCATAATTCACCGAGACCCCACTGTCTTCCCACTGTGCTGTTTCTATTGCTGGCTGTCTGGTAGCATAGAAGGCTAGTAGGCGGTTCACTTCCCCTGTCTGCTGTAGTAGCACCACCGGGGGCTTCAGGCTGGGAATCTGTGCTCGATGGATTTTGATCCTGGAAACCAGTGGAATGGCTCAAAGACCAAAAACAAACACTCCCATTTAACATGTCAGGGAGGCTAAAGCTGTGTATCCCAAAAGAACTCGATTAGAAGTTACAGAGCATGCTGTTTATGGTGACCGGGCGTTCAGCATACAGTATCATCCAGTGCCATAAAACGGAATAACTGAGGAGTTTGGAGGCTTCCGTCGTTTTCTTCTCCATGTTTCTCTCCCGATCCCTCCTCTCCCTGGGAAGGCCTGTTCAATAACAGGCATGGCGGCGGTGAGAGTCTTGTCCCCGTCTTGGCTGCGTTAACTCAGTAACCACAGCTCACTGGCCGGGCGCCCTCTGGTGCCATTTTAATGACGACAAATTCCCAACGTCACGTTAACAACCAACAAGCAGAGAAAGGGAGAGAGAGAAAGAGGGAGGGAGGGATGGAGACAGAAGGAGGGAGAGAGAGAGGGAGGGAGAGAGAGAGAGAGAGAGAGAGGGGATTGGAGGGAGAGAGAGGGAGGGAGGGAGAGAGAGTTGGAATAGAGTTAATCGCAGCTGAGAAGTATTTTTGGTGGTTGCATGGGAGTGGGTATGGGATTGGGATAAATTCAGTTTAGTTGCATCACTTTCAGCAAAATACACTGCTTTGAGGTCCTACAGGCGGCTCGAGAAAATTGCCATCATTTGATATTCAAATAAAAATGGCCCATACTTGCGTTCCCCTCTGGCTTTGCACTCCCTTCCTCTTTCTCTTCCTACTTCCCTTGCTCCCTCCCTCTTTCCCTCCCTCCCTCCCTCCTTCCTTCCGCCCAAACGTTTTCTTTCTCTGCTTCTCTCCTCCCCCGCTGTTCCTGTTTTTTTTTAAAGACAGGCTTATTTCCAGGCAGCTGTGGCTCGGGGCCTATTGACTGCATCACGGGCCTGCCATGATGGCTGTGTTTAATTGTGTCGCACGCCACTGGGAGTGCTTAAGATGATGGAGAGAGGGGGCACTGGAATTCTCTCTCTCCACTTCATCTCTGCCTGCCTCCGACTTCTTCTCCCCTCTCTCTGCTCTGCCTCGGTTCTTTCTTTCTTTCTTTCTTTCTTTTCTTTTTGCTCGACGTTACACCCCCCTCCCCCCTCCCCCCTCCCCCGTTCCGGTCTCTTTCCCTCCGTCTCCTTCTCTCTCTGCCCGGCCTCCTCCCCCCAGACGCTTGGCTTGCATCTGTCGATTTGAATCGTCTGCCTCGTCCACAGTCCCCCTCCACAGTCCCCGCACCCCCCCGGTGGCGGTCCCCACGACGTTCATCAAACTGCCTAATAGCCCGAGCGGGCGGGTGCCAGGACAAATAGTGGCGACGTCCCACGCGCAGCGCCGCCGCTTTTTGGCCAGGATGGGAGCCCAGAGCACAGATGGAGAAGGAGAGGGAAGTCTAATTACCGCCCAGTCGGCCCGCGCTTTGTGTCCTTGGCATACCGGGATCGCCATCACTGATTTGCAGTTCCTTTAGGCTACATAAAGCACGTAGCAAGGGTCTAGCTGTGGAGTCATCGCAGGAACAGTGACGGGGAGGAGGGTGCTAGCATCAAAACGTGTTATCTAGTTTGTTTCTTATGATTCCACAGAGTGCACGGCTACCCAATAGTTAACGTCTTTGTCCTTCTTTTTTTATCCATTTCGTTTAGCGGAATACAGAACACACCGCCTTAAAGAGGCCATTAACACAGACACAGCCAAATGCCACAACAGCTCGTTAGACAAAGAACAGATTTCCAAATCAGCCCTCGTCCCAACGAAAACTTTTTTAATATCCATCGTGAACAGGGATATTTATGGACAGGGAAAATATAATTAATGGTCCCTTTGTTTTCAATTTCACAGCAGATGTATTGTCGCCACTATAAACGCTGCATATTTGTCAGCCATAAAGGGAACCGTCATGAGAGACTGAAGAAAGGAGACCGAGACTGAGACTGCGAGAGATGGGGCTGTTTATTCCTTATTAATTGATGTTTGTTTTCCACACTGTCTGGCATTATGTGACTGTGCTTGCGCGCGTGCGGCGCTTTGTTTGATCTCGGGCAGAGCCAAAAGTATCAATGGGGTCACTGACTGGGTATGAGCTACTGGACACATTACTCTAACATTATTCTAAAAGTATTTGTAATCCAGTGAAACATTACTCTAACAGTATTTGTAATCCAATGAAACATTACTCTAACAGTATTTGTAATCCAATGAAACGGTCTCTTCCTCCCTCAGCCAATAAATCTATCACCTGCTCATTAAATCAATTAGCAAATAAGGTGATCAGATTGCATCAATTAATTACCCTGGGTTGCGTTTTAGCCTGATGAAAAAGCTAATTGAGTACTTCGCCATGGTGACCAATTGTGACATGGATTTTTATCTGACTTGCAAATATAGAAAAATATGACCTCACTTGGCTCATTTTGAACTAAATCCAAACGCCCATTCCAATTGCTCCAGCGAAATGCTGATGTGAGGTTTATTCCACATCGTCTTTTAGCATGACTCAAGTGTGTCTATTGATTCTGTCTGATGTTCTGATGTCCGTAATAGACATTGGACTTCAGTGACCCAGCTTCCAATCCGGCCAACTGAAGACGGGCCAAACCCTGAGAGGAATCACTCACAGAAATGGAATATATCTTAGGGTATTGATATTATATCTATAATTTATTTTGAGTTTGGCCCATGTCATTTTTTTTCCCTGCTCGGGTTGCTCAGGCTCTTATCAGGACGTGGCATTGGGAACTGGGAGAAGCTATCGATCCCAGTCTGTGTGTCAACACTGACTGATCCAAGGGAGGAATGAAGAGATAGATGATAGAACAGAAAGGAAGGATTTGACAAAGAGGGAATTGACAAAGAGGGATTCTGGTAAGAAGCTTGCCTTTTTGGGTTAGCATAGCAGATTAGCGTTTGGCCGCAGCGATGCTTACCAGAGCTGAGAAGCTGAACTTTTCAGTGCCATATTCCCCCCGATTGATTTTGGTGGCTCGCTTTTTCAAAAGGCGTTAGCTGTCTTGCCGTATTGAATTCCCTGCTGTACTTCATTAATCACTGTCCCCTGCTAGCCTGCTAGTAGTTAGCTCGAGCTTCTCATACATTTTAGTCATTCAATATGGGCCAGTTAACTGGCCAAGTTTAGGCATAAATGTCATTGAAATGCTAGCAAGTTGACATTTATCAATATTGCAAGCAGTGAGGTCAGTAAACTGTGTTGTAAGTTAGCAACTTGCACTACCAGCACAGATGATTTACCTCAGAAAACATCGCGTTTCTTGTTTTCTATCTGGGTGACAGATTAGTTTGATGACTCCGTTTTTCAGATCCAATGCGTCTCACAAAGATAACAATATTGGTGTTTTGTCTTTCATTGGTTATGTGAGTTTTGTTGTCTGGTCTGAGTTTCAAAGGAGGAACGTGTTATGAAGTAAAAGTCCTGTTCCTTCAACTGATAGCCACCTGTTGTCTGTTAATGTGCCTCTCTCTGCCGTCCCACCCATTCACGATTGTCTGTAATTGTTTAAATGGCTTTTTTGCCGTGTGTGTGTGTGTGTGTGTGTGTCGGCACGCTGAGTCACCCTCTGCCAATCACACGCTGAGTTATTTATGATGGGATTGCTGTGCCTTTGAACCGCGGAGAGGAGAGAGAGAAGATTACATTTAAAAAGAATCACCTTTTGTCTCCCGATCAGTCTTTTCACCGTCTGCCTCGTATCCCATTCTCCCGCTCCCCGCGCCTTTATCCTCTCCGCGGGGAATTGTGTATGCCATTCAGACGCAGACCTGTAAATCCGTGGCATCCTTTAATTTCCTCCCTCCTGGAGAGGGAGGGAGGGAGGGGGGGGGAGAGAGAGAGAGAGAGAGAGAGAGAGAGAGGTTGAGTGGTGTTATCCTCCGCTAGCCCGTCATTATTCTCCCCAGGGAAACGCTGGCTTCAGCAAATGGCTCTGTTTGCGAGCCAAAATGGCAGACATGCCTTCTGGCTTGGCGACATGAATAAACAATAGTACGATGAACTGTTTGTGTCTGCGCTTCCAGAGGCCCGGCAATTATAATCCTCATAATAGCAATTGCGGTACCGACTGTGTCCCGTCTCCACGCTGTGTAGCGGTTGTTTACCTGTGCAATCTCACCCCAAAAGTGCCTGCGTCCAACCGGTTGTTTGGTTGTTGCTATTGTTCGTTTTTTCCCCCTCTCCTGTCTGTTTGGCTGGGTAGAGAGCTCCCGCTGTCAGAGTCCTTTAATTCTGCATCGCCAGACTATGAGTGAAGTCCCGTCACTCCGTTCCCCCGCGTCTGCGTGTCGACCGCGAGCTCCGGCCGCTCCCCCGGCGCGATCGACGTCGACGTGGCCGGGGTCGGGGCGAAAAAGGCCGCGGTCCGACAAACCGATCGCCCCGGAGTCTGGGGCCGGCGTTGGGGAGCGGCTCCCACGCAGCGGTCGGCCCGGAAGTCCGCCATCGATCCGGCCGTCTCCTTGCTGACTCAGGCCTCGTCAAACGGGCCCAGTCGACACGAGCGCCGCGCAACATATGCCATGCAGAATCGATGTCCCTATTGAGTCCGCATTCCTCATAGAAGTAACCGAAGACAAGAGGCGTTGGATCCGCCAGGATCACGCGGAACAGTTTTTTTTTTTTTACCAGGTAACCACCTACGCCCCGTTTTGCACCCTGCAAATGGGACACATTGTGGACCTGAGGGCAGCGGCCCTCTCCCAGATAGACGGGCACTCAGCGGGGCTGCTGGCGGATCGAGGAAGCCTCTCAGAGTGAGGGTCGGCGGATCATTACCACCCTAGTGGAAGGAGAGAAACAAGCCTGTGACGCAGTTAGCCAGAGAGCTCTCCTCTGACCTCTGACCCCTGTTCAACCGGCTGCCTCCTACAGGCCGCGCATAGTGCTGCAGGTAGGGGCTCAACACTTTCACCTACAGCCGTTCTGCACTCACAGGAGGCTCACGCCGATTAAGATCCGCTAAGGATGGTCCCGAAACCAACCCGGTTACGCTGTTAGGCTAATCTGCCCGGTTACGCTGACAGACCGTCGTTAGGCTAATCCGTCCGTCTTGTTTGAATATTGACGTACGTGTTGCTGATGCACTGGGGTTGCTTCGCAGGATTTTCTATCTTCATTCACCACTCAAGGAATTCAATAGTGCAGAATTCTCCGTGTTTTTTTCTCTCACTGCAGTTCTGTCGTGTGTCTAAAGCTCTTACCTACAGTCTGTCAGAGATGGCCACCTAATGAACTCCACATTTGAATTATGTTAGTTTTGACTGAAAATTGAAACTACACATTTTGCTAATTATGTTCATGTGTTGACTCAAAACTTAAACCTTTTGTTCTTGTGATCAGCTGGGGTCAAGTTGAGTGTGACTATGACCTGTGTCAGTTGTAGTGGTAGCATACTTAGACCTGGTTGTGTTTGGCTATTCTAGGGGTTCCCATCAAACCGACTTTAAATGCTGTTGATTTATTGTTTCTTCAACACAAGATATCTTTTTGGTTTGACTTACTAATAATTAAAGTATGTTAATGTCATTAAACACAAACACATATGTAACTGTCCTATGTGGATGTTTCTTGTGTGACACCATGGTCATGAGAGACCTTTTTATAGGCCATCAGCTGGGACTGAACCAGCTGATATTAATTTCCACTGACAAAGGGCAGGATTGCTTTCTAATTACTGATAGATTTCAGCTGGTGTCTTTGCTTTCCATGCCTTTTTGCACCTCCCTTACATGTGTTCAATACTTTTCCCCCGTGTCATTCCATTTTATTACACATTCATAAATAGCCTATTTCACAGTAAAAGTCCAGATTAGAAGGCCTACCTATGTAGTAGTGTCAACATGCAATATTTTTCTATCCAGTGGGAACTAAGGAGCTCCAGTGTTTACAACACTGGTCAATGACATAGAAGGGGAAGAAGGGACAGTCTTTGCTCGCCCAATGAAGCCACGACTATGAGAAAAGAGAAACATACAGAACATACAGCAGACTACACATACATAGATAATGCTGTCATGCTGTGAGTCTGTGACTATGAAACCACACACTTCCTCTCATCAATTTAATACCAGGTTCGTTTCATTACAAGGCACAAGAATGCCACAAATGAGTTGAATGCATTTCCTTTTTCTTTTTTTTCTTTTTTTACAATTTACTCTTACATATTCAACATTGAATAACTCTCAGTACTGAGAACATCTTGAAAAATTCCTTTTGTTTAAATAAATCCATTGTGGATGATCAAACCTTTTAAATGAGTTAAATATAATAAATGCATATTATGTTCGCTCCAGCCAGGGCTGTAACGTACGTAAAATGGTCACAAGATGAAGCTGTTTAGAAATATTCCACACAAATAAGCCCAGCCATAAACATGTCATGGACCTGTTGAAGAAGAAAGCCACTTTATTTTTCATTCCAACGGTGAGTCTTAAGAAAGAAAGGCTATCAATGGTCACCATTGCCTACTAGAATTATAAGCCGAACTGACTTTCTGCAAAAGGCAATTTGCTTTCATTCACTACACAGTATCAATGTAGTACACTGACATTGTGTTGACTGAGACAGAGTTAAAGAATTTTGTTAACTAGCTAGCTAGCTAATCGAAGCTAGCGTAGCTAGCTAACCAACATGAGTGCTTTATTTTTAATTAGAGGATATGTTGGCGTAGACTACCGTAGGATTAGCGATAGCAACATTTTAAAGCGTAGTTGGACGTGTCTTAATCACATAATTGAGTTGTTTTGTATCTAAGTAGAAATGTGTTGAATAACATAGCTAACAAGCTACATGCTGAAGTGGTGGGGCTGCGCCTTTTTTGACCAATGAGATAACTATGCGTGTTCCTATTTTGACCAAAGAGATGACTGCGCGTTTCTATTTTAACCAATGACACTCGAATAACGTTTAGCCCCTGTTATGTTTAAGTAAGCTTCTAGTTACCCTTTCTTTCTTTTATTTTATTTTCAGAAAAAGATTAAATGAAGAACAAGGTAATGTTCAATTGTCTTTATGATTATTCTGCCTTAACAATTGTTATTATTCTGGGTTTTAGAGGGGAAAGGCTATAACAATCTTGCCAGAAACATCAAAATGCACTTAAACATGGTTGTATATTATTCATAATATTGCTTTAATTGCTGTTAATAATATAGCTCAGATTGTCTATTAAATGTCTTTGTTCCCCCAAAAAGTTGCCATGTTGTGTCCCTTAGAGATTATGTCTAAAGATTAAAAGTTTGAAGTTTTGTGACTGAAGCTCTCATTTTGATCATAAACTAATGTATAACTAACAATGTCTCACATTATTTTCAAATAGGATGCCTGGCTCCACATTAAAAACGTGCAGTTCTTGCCAGGCAAAAATTAAAGTAGCCTGTAAGATCTGTGGTTTGTGTGGGTCAGCCCAACCCCAAAAAGAACTACTCGATGCATCTCGGGAGAGATATAACGAAAGCTAGGCCAAAGAATTAAGAAAGGGGAACAATGTCAATAAGGTGATGGATTCTGCCAAGCTACTGGTAAGCTACACTATGTAAGATAATGTATTTTTTTATTTACGTTATGCTTGAGTTTCCACAGGCAAATGTTGTGGATGGTACGGAAGATAACCGTTCCGTTCCGCTCTTCGCTAACCTTCTGTTGAGGTTCCTAGTAGGGTTGGGCGATATGTTATATCTTCCACCGCCTGGCAAACAACCGGCAATTTCCATAATGTTTATGCAGGTATGTGTGCAGCGTGCAAAGGGGTGGGGTATTCCCCACTATGTTCCTGATGTTTTTACTCTGTCGTGATCAATACTACGTTACGCTTTGAACCCCACCGGCACCGGATCACTGGAGGCTCCGAGTCTGGAGACGGAGAGAGGGAGAGAGGGAGGGTTGGGAAAATAAACAACAAGAAAAGAACACCAGGGACAGCATTCGAGAAAGGAAAATTAAAGAGGGGAGGAAAACGAGCCAATAAACCCAAGAAGAAACCCCACGTGCGCGCACACACACACACACACACACACACACACACACACACACACACACACACACACACACACACACACACACCGACATTGGCCTGCTACTTGTTATCACTAAGGGAGTTACCGTGATGTCATTTCATTGATCTGACAGGAATGTTCTGTGCATTTCTGAGCATACATTACCACTCTGAACAAAACACATGAGGCATGAAAATATTATTACAAATGGTGGTGGTGCTGCTGCTCATTCAGTTACCTCAATATCATCAATCAGCTGTCGTAGATCCTGAAGGTGCGCATCTGTTTCAGAAAGAATCAAGAAAAGAGAGTAGGCAGTAGGACAGCAACCGTATTCCCTTCCAATGGCACACTTTTTGTTGATGTGTCTGATTAATCTGATGACTTTAACCTTAACAGTGGACCACTGCAATTTAGCATAATGCTACTAAATTGTGATGTTCTTAACTTTATCATGGAGTATGCTTAAATATACAAGCATTAGGCCTACTTGCTTATGATTTATATAATGTGCTAAAGACTAGAATCTGAACAGTATAAAGATTTTAGAATTTTACTCACCAAGATCTTTTTTGAGGAGGAATCTCATCGGACTCTGTAATATTGTGATAGCTTAATCTAGGCCTAGGATCTGAAAAAAGACATTGTGAAGAACAGTCCGCCCCTCCCTCCATCACAAAACAACTACGAACAATTTGAGTACAAACAAGTACTTAGTATATCAAGTAGAAGTGCTAGGTAGATGCAATGTTGCAATTAACAGCTGAAGTGCAGTCGAAACAAGTGAGTATTTTAAGTTTCAGCGGAAAGTGTACAAAGACATTGTGGTCCTATGTTCATGGGAAGGTCAATCCACCACTGAGGGACAAGGATAGAGAAAGGTTGTGAATGAGGTGCCAGGCTGTCCCTTTCACGAAGTGAGGGGTCAACAAGGCGTCCTCCAGTGACAGTGGACGGGATGGGGTGTAGGGTCTGACCATCAACTGTAGGTAGTAGGGTGCAGTTCCAGTTATCGCCCGATAGGCTAAGACAAGTGACTAGAATTTGATGTGTGCTGCTACCGGCAGCCAGTGCAGTGTGTGAAGTAGAGGAGTAGTGTGAGTGAACTTAGGGAAGTTGAAAACCAGACGAGCAGATGCGTTCTGGATGAGCTGAAGGGGATTGATGGCACTCGCAATCAGCCCAGCCAAGAGGGAGTTGCAGTAGTCCAGGCGAGAGATGACGAGGGCCTGGACTATGACCTGCGCAGCCTCTCGTTAGGAAGGGCCATATCCTTCTGATGTTGTTGAGAAGGAATTTGCAGGAACGCGTTACTGCCGCAATGTTAGCTGAGAAGGACAGCTATTCAATGTGGTATTCCATTATTCTATTATATGTGAATATGTAAATATGTATATATATATGAATTATATAAGAGGGGAGGAGACTATGCGTGCACATCCTCTTCATCAGAGCTCTCGTCAGTGCTGGTGGCGTAAAGGTCTTCCTCTTGGCTGCTGGCACCCTTGTCTTCTTCCTGATTGTCATCAAGGGTCAGGTTCTTTGCTGGTGTTAGGATGCACTGATAGCAATCCTTCACAGTGTCCTGGTGAGCCCTTAGTTTGGCCAGTCTCCTCCGCATTACACACTCTAGCCCTTGAATCCCCTCTCTGGCAATATTCCAAGGTTTGCCTATGGGTGACATTGTATGCTTTGAAATACCTCATATAGTTTTCAAATAATAAGATTGTTTTTTTTTTCATTCAGTAGTGCAATGATACTTGGTAGAGTCCTGGTGCTCAGATCCGTGTGTATATGTGTTAGGGGTGGGGTGGGGCATGGGGGGCAGAGTTCAGCAGGGAGAGAGCTGTGGGGAAAAAGCTATTCCTGAACCTAGTGGTCTTGGTCCGTAGGCTCCTGTAGCGCTTCCCAGAGGGCAGGAGGGCGAACAGTCCATGTGCTGGGTGGCAGGAGTCTTTTCTAATGTTTATGGCCCTCCTAAGACAACGCTTCCTGTAGATGTCCTTTATAGCAGGAAGTGGGGCTCCAGCGATGCGCTGGGCGGTTTTCACCACCCTCTGCAACGCCTTCTGGTCCGCGACAGAGCAGTTCCCATACCAAACTGTAATACAGTTGGTTAGGATGCTCTCGATGGTGCAGCGGTAGAAGTTCACCAGGATGTCTGAAGAGAGGTGGTTTTTCCTCAGGCTCCTCGGGAAAAAGAGCCGCTGGTGAGCCTTCTTGACCAGGTTGGAGCAGTTGGTTGTCCAGGTGAGGTTTTGTGAGATGTGGATCCCCAGGAATCTGAAGCTGTTCACACACTCCACTGCCGCACCATTGATGTGGATGGGTGGATGAGTGTCAGCATTCCTCCTGAAGTCCACTATGAGCTCCTTGGTCTTCTTGGTGTTGAGCAGGAGGTTGTTGTCGCCGCACCACGCAGCCAGGCGATCCACCTCCTCCCTATAGGCCGACTCATCGTTGTTCTTGATGAGGCCAATTACTGTGGTGTCATCTGCAAACTTGACAATGGTGTTGGAATTATGTCCAGGTCTGCAGTCGTGAGTGAATAGGGAGTAGAGGAACGGACTCATCACACAGCCTTGTGGTACACCCGTGTTTAGCATGAGAGTGGAGGAGAAGTGATGGTCTAATTTAACATGCTGGGGCCTGTTGGTCAGGAAGTCCAATAACCAGTTCCCGATGGAAGCTCCAATGCCCAGGTCTTTGAGCTTGGTGATCAACTTAGAGGGGATGACAGTATTAAATGCTGAACTAAAGTCTATGAATAGCATTCTGGCGTATGTGTCCCTATAGTCCAAGTGTGAGAGGACAGAGTGCAGTGCAATGGAGACTGCATCCTCTGTGCTCCTGTTCTTGCGGTAATTCACCATCTGATTCAAGAAAACATCTCCAGTGATATCAAGAAAGCAGGAATGTTTTCAGTGCAGCTGGACACAACGCAGGACATCACCTCTCAGGATCAATGCTCTATAATTATGAGGTATGTTACTGATGTTGTTCATGAGAGGCTTGTTGCAGTGCTGAAGTGCAGTTCATCCACTGGACAGGCCTTTGTCAACATGCTGTCAGAAGTTCTGGACAAAATGGGCCTCAGCAAGACCATGTGCATTGGAAATGCGACTGATGGGGCATCAAACATGCAAGGCCAATACAAAGGATTCTCCTCACTGTTGTCTGCACAATCTCCAAACCAGGTGCATGTATGGTGCTACGCACATGTACTAAATCTGGTGCTTGCAAACACAACCCAGATTGTTATTGAGAGTGGGTCCCTGTTTGCGCTCCTCAATGGCATTGCGGTATTCATCAAAGAGTCATATCAAAGGATGAATGTGTGGGAAGAGTCAGGCCGAAACAAGAGACGTAGACGCCTTGCTCCTATTGGCGAGACACGCTGGTGGGCCAAGCATGAGGCCCTGAAGAAGGTGTTTGGCTCCTTTGGAAAACCGGAAGATGGTCTGTACGTTGATGTGCTGTTGACATTATCAGCTGTACAGAAACAGGCAACAGTGAAACCATGTATCCGTGTCATGGCCAGAGGATATGCAGAGTCATTGCTCAAGTATGAGACGATCTTGACGGCTCAAATCTTCCTCCGCATATTTGAACATACCTCTCCATTGTCTAAATACCTTCAGATGGCAGGATTGGACATCCTCTCTGCTCACAGAATGGTGGCATCGACACAGGATACGCTGAAAAGCTTGGGAAGAGATTTTGAATCTGTAAAAAAAGCAGCAGACACATTTGTCAACTGGACAAACACAGAAATCCAAGAGAGAGATGACACGGACATTGAAGTGGAGGCCACACTGCCACAAAAGAGGAGGAGGATGAAGAAAGTCTTGCCTGGAGAGATGGCCCAGGATGAGACCCTGGATGATGCAGAAAAATCCTATGAGGTGAATGTGCATAACCGGATCATGGACACAGCAATTGAAGCCATTCATAGGCGCTTTTTAACACACGGCAATCTATATGCGGACTTGGCATGTCTGGATCCCAGAAACTTCCCTCAGCTCTGCACCAGTGCTCTTCCCCAGTCTGCCCTTCAAGACTTAAGCAAGTGCTTGCAAGGATTTGACAGCAGGGCAACCAAGGAAAATATGCAGGCCGAGTTGAAAAGCTTTGTACTCCAGTGGAACAGGCTGAAGGCATCCCCATTGGCAGAGTACAAAGCAAGAACAGTAGAAGATGGATCAGGTGGTGAGGAGGACCACACAGAAGAGGTTGAGATAACTCCCATAAGCTGTTGCTCCTGCAAAGAATGCCCTCTTAAAAAGCTGCTCCACTGATAAGGCGAGAAATATTTAATATTATTGTTATTATCACACATCACACATTATGGATGTAGTAATTCATAATTTGTCATTTTAATGATGCTTTTCAGAAGTTTTATTGTGCTTATGTGTTGATCCTTAATGGTGTGATCATGTACACTAAATTATCAATTATTCTCCATTACAGGTTGTTCTGATATATTTGAGGAGTCGTTCTCCCCCTGTTCTATATGTGGACTTGTTCTCTCATTTGGGACCACTGTTAAAATTTGGTAAGTTTATCATGTATTTTTTAATGTTGTATAAATTCATACTTGTATCATACGCGGATACAAGCGGCGGAAATGAGTTTCCTCCGGAGGGTGGCTGGCATCTCCCTTAGGGATAGGGTGAGAAGTTCAGCCATTCGTGAGGGACTCGGAGTAGAGCCGCTGCTTCTTTGCGTAGAAAGGAGCCAGTTGAGGTGGTTCGGGCATCTAGTAAGGATGCCACCTGGCCGCCTCCCTAGGGAGGTGTTCCAGGCACGTCCAGATGGGCGGAGGCCGCGGGGCAGACCTAGGACCAGGTGGAGGGATTATATCTCCACACTGGCCTGGGAACGCCTTGGAATCCCCCAGTCAGAGCTGGTTAATGTGGCCCGGGAAAGGGAAGTTTGGGATGCCCTGCTTGAACTGCTACCTCCGCGACCCGACCCCGGACAAAGCGGATGACGATGATGAAATTCATACTTACTAATTTTAAAAAAGTTTTGAAAGAAACGTACATCCCAAAAGTTTTCAACTCTAGGTGCAGGACAGAGGAAAACATTTTATTTATTTTTCAGACTTAATAATGTATCCAAATCCCTCACAGGTTGACCACTTGACATGTGAGAGCTTGAGGAGTTGTTCCCCCTCCGTCCATTTTCAAGGATTTGCTCCCTTACTGCCTCCACTTCACCACTTTTTGGCTACTGAGAAGTCTATGATTTGTTGAGTATGTCATGTGTCTTATAATGTTATATGAATTCATACTTGATTTGTGATGATGAGAGACTTAATAATGTTTCCATGTCTCTTTTAGGTTGACCACCCTATATATGAGAGCCTAAGGAGTTGTTTTCCCTCTGTCCCCTTTTGAGGACCTGCTTTGTCTCCTCCATCATTCACTGGGCCACTTTTGGGTTCCTGAGCTTATTTCATGTGGTGAGAGGAATGCAATATGTGTATGTTTAAAGGTTTATGTGAAGAAACATACTATATGTGTGATAAAATGACAATTGGTAATTCATAAATGTCTCTTTATATTCTCTGCTACCATTATCTCCTGTCAAACAGGTTTTCCTGACCTGCTAGAAGTTCTTCTATGATGCTTGAGTCATCCATCATATCTGAGAGCTTCGTCTTGACTTTGTGAGTTTATTATGCAACTTGTTTTGTCTCAGATTGAAACAAAAGGTTTGATTATGATTATTTCCTGGCTGAAGATTTTCATATTGATGGTTTTAATTTCAAACATCTGCATATCTTTTAAGTTCAATTAACAGTTATGCAGGTAGGCCTTAGGGCTCTTTTGAGACTTAAGTCATCCTTCATGACAGATAGATTTGTTCACTAAGTGTCACTACGTCACAAAAAGGCTACATGGCTACATATACAGTTAGGCCCAAAAATATTTGGACAGTGACACAATCTTCATGATTTGGGCTCTGCATGCCACCACATTGGATTTGAAATGAAACAACTACAACGGAATTGAAGTGCAGACTTTAAGGTTTAATTCAAGGGGTTGAACAAAAATATATGATTAAACATGTAGGAATTGTAGCTATTTTTATACAAACGCTCCTCATTTCAGGGGCTCAAAAGTAATTGGACAAATAAACATAACCCCAAGTAAAATGTTACTTTTCAATATTTTGTTGAGAATCCTTTGCAGGCAATGACTGCCTGAAGTCTGGAACCCATGGACATCACCAAACGCTGGGTTTCCTCCTTTGTGATGCTTTGCCAGGCCTTTACTGCAGCGGTCTTCAGTTGTTGCTTGTTTGTGGGTCTTTCTGCCTTAAGTTTTGTCTTGAGCAAGTGAAATGCATGCTCGATTGGGTTGAGATCTGGTGATTGACTCGGCCATTGCAGAATATTCCACTTCTTTGCTTTAAAAAACTCCTGGGTTGCTTTTGCAGTATGTTTTGGGTCATTGTCCATCTGTACTGTGAAGCGCCGTCCAATCAACTTTGCTGCATTTGGCTGAATCTGAGCAGAAAGTATATCCCTATACACTTCAGAATTCATCCGGCTGCTTCTGTCTTTTGTCACATCATCAATAAACACAAGTGACCCAGTGCCATTGGAAGCTATGCATGCCCATGCCATCACACTGCCTCCACCATGTTTTACAGAAGATGTGGTGTGCTTTGGATCATGAGCTGTTCCAATTCTCCTCCAAACTTTCTTCTTCCCATCATTCTGGTACAGGTTGATCTTAGTCTCATCCAGGGGTGGACTGGGACAAAAATTCAGCCCTGGCATTTTCTGTCCAGACCAGCCCACTACATTATCAGCGGACACTACATAGAAGTCCACTAATCTCGCGGCATCTTCTCTCATGCATACTACAAAGGAGAGTCATATTCCTTGATAGCAGTTAACAAATAAAGCACTTAACTATGAACTCAAGGACTAAAATTGACAGCTATAGCAATCAATCAATCAATCTTTATTCATTATAGTGTCAAATCACAACAGAAGTTATGTCATGACTAGGGGTGGGACGAGACTAACGGGAAGAACCCTTATGCTACCCTTTCAGTTTTTAGTCTGTGACTGTGAAAATCTTTTGGTGTAAGCCCAGTATTAGTTAAAACCAGACTCGGACAATAATAAAAAAAAAATATCCTGACAAATAATCTAAATAGAAACATATTACAGACAGTAGCAGCATTAGAGCTGAAACTCACTCACTCAACGGTGACTCAGTCATTATGAAACCATAAATAGAGAATTGGGAAAAAAAAATATCTATATATAGCTGTGTGAAAAGTCTGAATAGATATGCATTCTCATATACGTGTATGTGCACAAGTATGTGTTGCTCTACTTCCTCGTCCGCAGCCAGCCAGCTCCACTCCTCACCAAATTCGTGACCTGCAAGAAACAGCAAACAGAACTTGTACTCAGTATCTGTGTACTGACAAGTACAGTTAGGCCCAAAAATATTTGGACAGTGACACAAGTTTTGTTATTTTAGCTGTTTACAAAAACATATTCAGGATACAATTATATAATCAATATGGGCTTAAAGTTCAGACTCTCAGCTGTAATTTGAGAGTATTCACATCCAAATTGGAGCAAGGGTTTAGGAATTACAGCTCTTTAATACGTAGCCGCCTCTTTTTCAAGGGACCAAAAGTAATTGGACAATTGACTCAGAAGGCTGCAAAAAAAAATAACAACGCTGCATGGGCTCTTCCCTCATTAACCTGTCATCAATTAAGCAGTTAAAAGGTCTGGAGTTGATTCCAGGTGTGGCGTTTGCATTTGGAAGCTGTTGCTGTGAACACACAACATGCGGTCAAAGGAGCTCTCAATGGAGGTGAAACAGACCATCCTGAGGCTGAAAAAAAATCCATCAGAGAGATAGCAGAAATGTTAGGAGTGGCCAAATCAACAGTTTGGTACATTCTGAGAAAAAAAGAGTGCACTGGTGAGCTTGGGAACTCAAAAAGGCCTGGACGTCCACGGAAGACAACAGTGGTGGATGATCGCAGAATCCTTTCCATGGTGAAGAAAAACCCCTTCACAACATCCACTCAAGTGAAGAACACTCTCCAGGAAGTAGGTGTATCAGTATCTAAGTCTACCATAAAGAGAAGACTTCATGAGAGTAAATACAAAGGATTCACCACAAGGTGCAAACCATTAATCAGCCTCAAAAATAGAAAGGCCAGAATTGACTTTGCCAAAAAACACCTGAAGAAGCCAACCCAGTTCTGGAACAGCATTCTTTGGACAGATGAGACTAAGATCAACCTGTACCAGAATGATGGGGCGAAACCACAGTCGTAACCCGAGTTGAGTTTGGTTGAAAAACAGCTTTAAGATCCTTTGACACTCAATTGTACACTATCATTATTCAATGGTTTTCCAGCAGTCACACTGTAGTCATGGTTCGTCAACAGAGTCTCGTTCGTTATCGGAATTAACCAGACAAATCGCTCCACCAACTAAGAACGGCCATGCACCACCACCAGGACAAATTAATATATTCTTTGGTTGATATAGACTTTGCATAGGCTCCCTAACCCTAACCCTAACCCCGACTAGCCGAGGTCCGGGAGAAAATAAAAGACAGTACAGCATACTGGCAAAACAGGGCTGGAATATGTAACAAAACAAAACACAGCACCGAGGACTGGGGAGTATTCCATCAAGCTAGATAAGCGAAAAGCATGGCTTGTCTGGCTAATTTTAGTGAGAGATCTGTTCCATTACTGTGGCTAATCCGAATCCCCGCTCAGTTACCAAGGGGTAATTTATACCACTGAACGAGCCTTCTCCATAGTAGGCTAACTGTCATGCTTAGTTTATCAGTGTTACAAAAAATATCCAACAGGTGGAAACAAAATCCCAAAAGACAGTTCCGTCAAGTGTCTTCTCTCGCCCGCTTCAGTTGTCACATACCGTATGTCCGTGTTCGGAAACATACGTAGGTTCAGACCTTTTTCTCGCAATGTATGTGACCAAGCATGAATATTAGTGTTTACGTCCGATTCCTGTGTTCGCAACCTTGCCACATAGGCCTAAAAAAGTAAAATGCTGAAACGACAAATAAGTGTTCACTTTGGCATTCCATTTCCTTATCGTAATTGCATTGTTTGCAACAGAAATCTATCTAAAACACAATCTGGCATTGATGGCACCTCAACTGAAAGCATAACAGCTAACGTTCATGTTGACCTTGACCCAAGGCCTACTAGTACCTGTCTCTCACCTCAGCTGGCTTCTTTCATGTCAACTAAGGAAAATTCTAAAACTAGCACCAGCGTGATCAACCCACCAATAGGTGAAAGTCTTGGAATGTGAGAAATTAAATACTTTGATCTATTATTAGATAAATATGCAGGTTAGCATTCTGTTTGTGGCTATTGGCACATGACAGGCCACACATTCCAGTCATGCCAGCCTCTATTCTGCCCCGTGGTGGTGGTAGGCCACTGAAACACTGACACTTCACTGGCAGTAACCCCTCTGTGTTTACCAAATGTTTGTGACACTGCCACCTTACCGAAATGGATAGGCAAAGACCACATTTCTCGGGCACATGGAGGGCAATCAGCGTGCCAGCACTGAATGTGAACCAAGTTTAGTCTTTAACGTTCAAAACAATTCTGGAGACAGCAAAGTTAGTAGAAGTAGGAGTTCTAAGATAATCTTAAAGGCACTACAAATAATCATCTGTTAGCTTATCGCTTGTTGCAAAAGCTGGTTGGCCGGTTTGTTAATTTGTGTAATGATACTGTAGAGTGATTTTGGCAATTCCAACTATGTTTCTTATATTGGTTGTTGACTTAATTAATTCTAGCCAGCACATTAAACTTCACATTAAACTGTCACATCCTGCATTGTGTTATCTTTAAACTTTGACCGGGTATGGCTGTATTTCCAAAGATCCAGTGTTCCCAGACTTAGGCTGATCAAGTTCAAATTGAGGAAGAAGAAGAACTATTTAATGTAAAATATATTTCCTGGCTGTGAGTTTGGTTAGCACGATATGAATATTGCTACCAGAAAAATTCGTAACCTTCTGTTTAATATAAAAGTTTACTTCTACAGTGTGGTCCCTGTTAGCTGTTTTCTTATTTTTTCCACCAATGAATCCCATTTGAATTATTGGATTGGGTTTCAGATAGGTTCATTTATGTTTAGCACTAATGATAACTGTTGAAGACATTACAGTGGTTTATTAGGTGGTGAGTGGCCTTCTGAACCTCAAGCCATTTCTGGGTGCTTTTTGCTCCTGTCACATCTTTACTCACTGTGGGCTTATTTTCCACTGCACACGCAAGTCCTGCACCTCTATGGAAACCGTACAATCATGGCCAGAAAATAAGGTAATTTAAAAATGTATTTTGTGCAGTTGAACACAATTATAACGTCATAAATCACAAAATAAGGAAAAACGCAAGTTCAATTTCTTTGATCATTTATTTTATAAAAATTTTACAAAGATGGAATCTATATATACAACATTTTTCCATATGCCCACAAGTGTTACTAATACTGGAAAAAAGGGGTAGATTCCATTATGTTATACACATTTATGGAAGCCCATAAGGGACTTTATTCAAATGAAAATGTAAACTTGAAAATGCCAATGCAGTTCAACAATAGCATTATCACTTTCCACATTTGTATGTGTTATTTGAGACAAAATGTAAATCAAAATGCAATAAAACCATTTGCATTTGCATTTTCAAATGTTTCAATGGGCATTCTGTGTCAATATTAAAATTCAAATGCAAAAGCTGTTTGACATAAAACACCAAACATTTAAAAAAATTAAATAAAAGGGGAACAGGTAAAGTTTTAAATACAGCCTCTAGAGTAGCTTAACGCAAACTTGGAAAATCAAGGACGTTTCCTATGAAAACAATACTCAAGTCTGATATCCATTCTCAGTTTATTCACATTGAGCACACCCAGAGTTTATCTAAGGACAAGATTTTTAATTCATAGATAATAGATTGCATTACCTATCGCCACATAGACTTGCGTGCAGTGTGATATCCACAGCAGGTAACCACTTCAGACAAATTGGGCATTCTTGCTCTCTCTATAGACACAACAAGGAAGTGATAGGACAGTAAGTAACACACATAAACCAAAGAATCAAAAATTGAAAAGTAGTGGACATACTTATATTACCTCTGTTGGATGTGATTCAACTGTTTCCCCAGTTGCTGGCTTTGTCTCAGAAATGAATGTGACATCAGTTTCATTAACCTTCCAAATACCAGTAGATACGCTCACAGTCAGCTACAAAAAAATCAACATAAAAATCCACAACGATTCGATTGTACAGCCTACAAAATAATTACTTACCCTTTCATCATCAGATGAGAATGAGGACTCTGAGCAGCGTTGTAAATGGAGAGCCAGTACCTGCAATGGCATACTCTTGTTGCACATATGGCATTGAGCTTTCGGCATTTTTAAAAACTCTGAGTCTGGAGGGACCACAGAGAGGCGTCTCTTTCCACTTCCCCCTGCAAATATAGAGAACAACACTAAGCTGTTGATCATGAACATCTCTCACCCTGTGTGTAATCACTTGGTGTACATGGTATACTGCACCTGACGACTTGTGAAGAAGCCATCCACCGGTCAATGCTTCCATTTTAGGATATTCCGAAAACAGCAGACTGGTAAACTAATGTAATTAACGCAAATTATAGGGGGAATGAGCTGTGTTTGTATATGGCTGTATAACAGTCTAATTTAAAGCCACCATTTTTATATTTGATACATGCCATTGCCAAAACTAAAACAAACAATAAATACGATCAAGTTTAAGATGATGACATGTAGAATGAGTTGTGCAGAAGAATATGGCAGAATATGGAATATTGCATTGGAAAATTACAGACAGCAACTGATAACATTACAAATATTAGTGGCAATAATGGCAGACATTACTGTTAGACAGAGTGAAAGTGTAGAATCTTACCTCAGTATGGGCCATGTTCTCAGACATGGTTATGGACCTTTTCCCAAGTCCTGCTTGGATTAACTGGAGTTCCTCAGCAGGAGTGGGGGTGACATCAGTGTTTGTATTTAATAGATACACTTGGAAACTGAAAGGCTTCCATCCCTTTGTGGCCCTCTGAGGGATTTTTGTGGCACTTGGAAAGCGCCGTTTTCCAGATGTTGTTTGCCTCCGGAACAGTGAAGGAAATTATCTGAAAGTATGGGGAACATAACAATGACTACACTTATAAACTGCTGGGTAGTTAAATTAAAAAAGCAGTCTCCATTACATGGCATGTTAATGTATAAACCTGGCCATCTCCTGCCCTACACTGGGGGACTGCATTGGGAGGGGACTCTGAGGATCTCTCTCTGTCCAAGGTGCTGCCTTGGGGTGTGCTGCACCTGACCCTGTACCTGACCCTGGGCTTCAACCTGGCCTTGACCCTCCCCTTGTGTCAGGGTTTGTGTCAGTGCAGCTATAAGCGACTGCGCTGCAGTAACCACATCAGGCTACTCTCGCTGGTGAACACAAATAGATCATTAGTTTGCGTAATATGTTAAGGCCTTACCACTAAGTATAACGTTAGAACCTTAAGGCAAAATTACACATACAGCCATAGCAAACGCATGCGGAGCTAGCCTATTTGCTGGTTAGCTACATAGCAAACTAGAAGTATGATAGGCTAGAGCAAGACTTTTACTTTACAGCCAGTCCTTCGGTATTCGCTTGATTAGACATTGTGGACAGACATTGTGTGGACATATGACTGAACTAAATAGTTGACCTTATATGCAACAGCAATCCATCCCTTGGCACTTTATTATCTACAATTACAAGTTTAATAGATGGCTAATTACCTGAGAAGGATGTCGTTGGTTTGCCATGCTGAAATAATGAACACCAGTGCGCGCCTTCAGTCAGAGAGATGTCAATACGGCGTATACCAATGACGAGGGCAACTGAGTGACCAACAAGGTCGTCCCCCTTCCCTTGACCCCGCCTCCACGTCAAATGAATGCCAAAACCCCAAAAAGAGAGTCGTAACTCGTAAAAAATAAAATCTGAAACACGAGTAAGAAAAAACATTCGTGATTGTATTTTTTACATTAGTCAGCATAACTTTTTCGTACAAATCTTTTTTTTTTCATGAGATATTTTTGATAACGCAGGAGAGTTCCATATCCACGCGTATCTATTTGATTTTTTACGCATGCGATTTTTTTTTACGGCGACAATACTTTTGGCATCAATTTGACTCCATACAATCTACCCTTCTTTCTGAGGGCGTAAATGGGTTAACTGGAAAACAAAAAGCAGTCAATTCTCTCACACGGGTTCCGTGTGTGACTGTGCAACAGTGTTGTTGCGGGGAGGGGTTCTCGGCTGCTAAGCAACGCCCCTAACAATCTAGTTTCCACGTTCTAGTGGGCACGTGACGTTATGTCACTGGGTCTGCGGTGCAGACTAGGCGATCTCGCGACGCTTGTCAACTTGAACGCTTTCAAACACAATGGCGCGGCCCGTGGCAGCGCGTGTGTACACAATGGATAGTGAATTCTTTAGCACGGCGGCTAGTTTTCACTGTGGCAAATTTGGCTAGCTTGTAGCACTTTGCTCACTTCTGTAACTGTTTAAGCACAGAATAAAAGGGGTTCAGGGAGCTAGTCTGAATCTTTCCCTATGCCTTCTCAATTTCCTATGCCTAGAAATCGTAGACCAAAATAGGAGACGTCAATAATGAGAGGCAAACCTAGCTACACTTTCGTGAGTAACTAGTAGCAAACACGCTAACTTATGTCTACTAAGTTCTAGCTGTGTGTACGGGCAACAGCACACTGAGCCCAAAATAATTATTCTTTTCCTTTTACACTCACTGCAGAACTTCAGTTTAGCAACACTTAAAAACAGCACTATACCACATTCACTGGTCGAATTCACGGTTATTTGTTACAACCTAATTGTTTATCTTCGTTTTGCATACAATCTTTATTCAGCTAAACCGCCTCGCTCGGGGCAGCCAAATATGTAGGGTTTCTGGTTCACTACTTATGTGTAAACTACTCTTTATCAATTTTGTAGATTATCAATTAATTCATAAATCAATATTATAATCGATCAATTTGATATTAAATAATTAAGGGGGCACCACCCAAATATTTAAGCTTATTGCATGGCTCGATGGGAAACCAGGTCTGATTTGGCATTAGTTTAATAAGTAGGCCTAGTTGAAGTTTTAATCTCAATTCTGAAGTAGTGACGTTCTAAATTACAAGAATAAATGATTGTATGGAAACGAAGATATGACACAGCTGGGATTGGTTGCAAAGCAATTCTATTTATTTACTAGTCTAAAACACATGAAAATTACAGTACTACAAAGAATGACTAAATGATGACATTAATAAACTAAAGTGGTTAGTAGCTAAACATACACAGTATAACAGTTGAAATATTGATAAATTATGGTGTAATGGCAGGATTTAGATTGACTGCAAATATATACGGGAATGCATGTATGCCCCGTATGGTTGATGTATTAGCCATTGACCACAGCTGCATGTCGTAAAGTAAGCTTAACCTTCTGTTTAGGAATTTGAAGGGGTTATAATCCGTGGCTGGAGGGGTCACACTGGAGACAGGATGTCTGCAGATAAGATAACACCAGCTAGGAATGTGTCACTTTTAATGGCCGGAAACCTAACCCAAAATAAATGAGTGTGTGTCTTTACAATAGGGAACAGGACAATCCCATTTGCTATATAGGACTGGTCATCACCAATGTATTTTGTCTTTCCATCCGAACAGTGTCTTAAACACTGTGTGGACTGACCCTTTCTATGTAAAGAAAGTATCTTGTTGAATAAAACGTTTATATCAAACTTCATCATTACGTCTCACCGTGTCTAATATTTAGAATTTCCATAACAATTTGGCGTTGGTCGGCAGGGTCTCTCGTTTGGATAGATTCTGAATCCCGAAAACCACGGAGACTGATCATCTCGGAACGCAGTTCTGACCCCAAGAACCTTCCCAGAAAAGCGGGTTAAGCGTTGGGGGCCTGGCTTTGGGAACGGAGTCATCCTTCGCTGAGACTTATTAAAAGAACGGGAGAACGGTGAGACTTTTACAAAAAAAAAAAAAAAAAAAAAGAGAGAATTTAATGGTGATGCTTCTTATTAATAGATCAGTCAATAAATAGGAATTGGATAAATATTAGTTCACGAGTCCGCTTTATAGCAAAGAAGTTCCGGGTAAGAGAACTCACCACAGTTTCTGACGAGAAATCAAAGGTTAAGCAACTTTGGCCGGAAATAATAGTCCTTGCTATCGGCGAGTATTCCAGCTCTAATTACTGTAAAGTTATTTGGAGTCTGTAAATAAAGCTTTGGTCATAGGGGTTGGTCTTTAAAGGTTCCAAGGTAATATACCTGGGGACTGAGAGAAAGTTGCTGGGTAAAGGGACGTGAAAATTGTGTTTATGTAATTCTTGATTTAGAGATTGAAACGTTTTAGGAAGTATTACAATTAAACTAATAATAATAATAAAATAAAAATAATTAAATAAATTTTACAAGAAGAAGTAAAATGGGTAATAATAAGAGCAAAAATGTTAAAGATGAAATTGATGTTAAAATGGATTCTGCCATAATAACGTTTATGAAAGGAAAATATGGCGATGCATGCACAAACAAATTTAAAATATGGGTTGAATTGGGTTTTCCAGTTAGCGGTAGTTTCAGTATTAGACAGATAGAACAACTGAAGGTTGCGTTAGAAAAGAAGGAAGAAGGAAGTGAAAAAAAGAAGGAAGAAGAAAGTGAGAAAAAGGGAAAGAAAGGTTTTAGAGGTGATTGGAAGGCTTTTGGTATGTTTAAAGAGGAAGCAGTGAGAAGAGAGAATAAGGCAAGGGAAAATAAGTCTAAAAAGGAAATTCAGGTTGTAAAGACAGGGAGAGATTCATCTGTGTCCCAGTGTTTTAAGGTTGAGGAGGACGACCTGAACCCGCCCCGACCTCGCCGACAGCACGCCGGTCCCGCTCCCGTGGAAGCTCCAGAGGCCGTCGGCCCTCCAGTTCCCGCTGCCCAGGCCGCCGGCTCTCCAGTAAGCGCTGCTGAGGCCGCCAATCCGCCAGCAGCCGCTACCCCGCTAATAGCCCTTCCGTCGGACACTGTACCTCCACCACCCTACGAGGAAGCTCGACAATTACTTACGGACGTGGTAAAACAACATGACCCACGGTCCGAGCCAGAACGACAGAAAGACTTAAAACAGGAGAGTATTCAAACTACTCCACAAAGACAAACAGAGAAAAAACATTCCATGTCAACACGGAAAGATCCACCCAAGAAGAAGCCATTTACATTCGTTATGCTTGAGGACTCTGACGAAGAAATACCTAAGGACTGTGTACGGTCAGAGGACAATTCTAATGCCATTGTTAACTCCATGCCTATGATCGAGGTCGCAGGAGCGGACGGACCGATACTCGTTTTCCGCCCCTGGACTTCAGCAGATATGGCTACAGCGATTGTTCACTGGGTACAACAGTAGGAGTTCTAAAATAATCTTAAAGGCACTACAAACCATCATCTGTTAGCTTATTGATTGTTGCAAAAGCTGGTTGGCCTATTTGTTAATTTGTGTAATGATACTGTAGAGTGATTTTGGCAATCCCAACTATGTTTCTTATTTTAGTTGTTGACTTAATTCTAGCCAGCACATTAAACTTCAAGATAATAAAAGCATGGTTAAAATGGTGGTGAAAATGAGTCTGAGAACATAAAATATTTTCGATAAGGTAGGTCTAACACCATCATCTACCAGCCTTTACATTCTCTCATTTTCACAGTATAAGGTAGGTCTAACACTATCATCTACCAGCCCTTACATTCTCTCAAAACAAGTTTTTGCACCACAATTTAACATATTACATGAATGTATATAATAATTAAAGAGAGAGAAAATAAGAGTGGGGCTCGGACTGAGAGAGACGGTGGACAGCACGGCCCCAGTAAGGACCAGCGGAGCCCCCCACCCCAACACCCAGACCCACATGAAGCCCCTTCTCCTAACAAGTTTATCAACACCACGGCACAGCCTGGAGGGACAGAGGACAGTAAACCAACATTATTATTATATTAGTGTGTGTTACTTCCACTGCTGAGATGAAGACTACAGAGGAATCATAGACAGTGGTTCACTTCTAGTAAAGTAGACACAGGGTTATCAAATTAAACATACAACAATGTCAGTATCATTGATATATTAATATAGTCTTTGATGTGGTTAATCTTCAAGGTGAAAGACTAGTGCTCCTGTCACAGTACAGATACCTTCCTAGAATCACCTCTCTCTACAATAATACCAAGTAAAGAGAGATACACTGTAAGATGCGTGTTTCAGCAAGAGTACCATGTATAGGGTGACATAATGTAAGGTGTGTTTGTGTGTGTTGCTCCAATAATTCAATGTAAAGAGGAGTAAACTAATGTACTGTAAACTTTATTCATGAAGCTTACTTTTTAATACTAACTCTTTCCGATACTCGTTTTATTTAGGTCCAGGTGAGTTCAATCTAAGCACATTTACCAGTCAGACCTTATAATAATAATAATGATATAATGATTATAATTCACCTGAGAATTGTTCTATTAACCTTTTATTAGAATCATAACATAAGCTTACGGGAGCTCCTCGTTCTCTCAGGAGAATACAGGAAGTCCCAGAACAATGGGATTCAAA
>JAPMUY010005136.1:322500-366835 GCA_026901105.3 Galaxias olidus | reverse complement strand
TTTTGTTTTGCTATGTTTTTCAGAGAAGGTACCTGTGGTCAGTGATCTGTCTGAGAGTGAGGAAGAAGATGAGGTCGCACCACAAAAAAAGGCACGTGTGTCGCCTTCAGGGTCATCAGGTATGGGCCACACATTTCTCATTGTCATCATCCATCAGCCCATGTCTCAGGTTTCCTTTGTGCTTGCAATTGATGTAATGAATGTTAGAATGATTCAACCCATCTCATTCTCCATAAACATTGTCTACTTTACTGATGGGCCTTTTGGTTTGTGAATGCAGTTAACATTAGTTTTTTGGGTATGCATTTGTTTTTCAGAAAGTAGATGTCTGTCCACGTGTACATCTGTTAGTGACGATGAGGTGGCTCCAAAGAAGAAGATTTCAGAGTCGCCAGGTATCAACCACATTTCTCTCCATATTTGGTCATCTTTATGTCCATGTCCAGAAAACATGGTTAGTGTCCTTTAAGCAAGGCAATAGAGTTCACAAAATGCTTAAAGCGTTTACATCTTAGATGTTTTGGTTATGTATTTATAATGTTGGAGACCTGTATGTTCTTGGAATATTGTTCAGCTTTTTGGGTCATCACTCTAACTAGAACGTAACTTAATTGAGAAGTAATGGAACATTTAACACTGTCTTTATTTAGGGTCCTCAAAGACAAAGAAGCGGAAGTGGACCAGTGAGGAAATCCATGCAGTGGAACGGAAACTCGTGAGCTGTATAAAGTCTGGGAGGGTACCGGGGAAAGCAGAGTGTGTTGCATGTAAGGAGTCAGCTCCAGAGACATTGAAAGAGAGAAATTGGAAAGCAATTAAATTCTATGTGAAGAATCGCATTACTGCTTACCAGCGTGAAAATAAGAAAAAAATTGTAAGATAAGGCGAGATATGCAGACCTTTTTTATTTGTTTTGTTTTTCCTTAACAAAATTCTGATGAGACGAAGGCATACTCCTTTTTTAGTTAAAATAAATGGATGCCCATTTGTTAATTGCGCATAATTTCATTAATCTGATGTTTAATACATACATATGTGTGTGTATATATGTATATATTTATACAATCAATATGATTGAAGTGTGTAGCATCACACCAAGTATAGTAAAGCTAAAAAACCATGTAGGTCAAACCTGTTGCACAGGGTGTACGCCATCAGTGATGTGCTCTTGTAATACCTTGCGTTTCATCTTACAAAATGTGCTTATTCTTCATGCTAGTAAGAGAATCTGAAGTCTTGTTTTACTTAATAACCAAATTCTGATTTAAGCTGGCATGCTCCTTTTTTTTGGATGGATAGTTATATTTCCTCAATGTGTTAATAACATGTGATTTGATTCTCAATCTGATTTATTCAGTTTATTATATATACATAGCATATTAATACAGAAGATGTTTGAAGTGTGTGTAGCATCGCACCAAGTTTAGTAAAGCTGAAGACAGGTCAACTTCAGTTGGCAGGCCTGCAACCTGTGGGTGAAGCATGGAGGTTGGTGCATGTTTGGGTAGAGGGCACTGGGTGTACGCGCTTGCAAGGTATCGGTGATGTGCTCTTTTAGTACCTTTCATGTCATCTTAATAACAACATTATTTTTTATTTTTGTTTGTTCATGGATGTCAAGTGTCTCAGTGTTTAATTTGATTCTTTTAACCAGATGTTTATTACATATAATTAGCATTTATATACAAAATGTTGTAAGTGTGCAGCATCACACCAAGTAATGAAATACTAAAAGGCCTTGGAGGCCAATCCTGTTTCACAGGTTGTATACCTTTGCAAGGATGTGCTCGTGAAAGTACCTTGCATTTCTGCTTACCAAGCTTTCTTATTTTCATGCTTGTAAGAGAATATGGAATCTTTTTTTCTTAACCAATGTCGGATGTAAGCTGGCGTGGTCCATTTAAAAAAATATATTTTTTATGGATGTTTGTGTTAATTACGCATAATTTGATTGTCAAGCTGATGATTATATACACAAGATGTTTTGAAGTGTGCAGCATCACACTAAGTTAAGCAAAGCTAAAAGACTTTGCAAGTCAAACTTGCTTGAATTTGGAAACCTTTTTTCAATTTACTGCAGCCTTTGAATGGAGTATGGAGGTTAGTGTGTGTTCAAGTCGATGTCACAGGATGTACGCCGTTGCAAGGCATCAGTGATGTGCTCTTTAGTACCTTTCATGTCATCTTAATAACAAAATTCTGTTTTATTTTGTTTGTTTGATGGATGTTAAGTGTCCTCAATGTTTAATTAGATTTTCTTAACCAGATGTTTATTACATATAATTAGCATTTATATAGAATATGTTTTAAGTGTGCAGCATCACACCAAGTAATGAAATACTAAAAGGCCTTGGAGGCCAATCCTGTTTCACAGGTTGTATACCTTTGCAATGGATGTGCTCTTGAAAGTACCTTGCATTTCTGCTTACCAAGTTTTCTTATTTTCATGCTTGTAAGAGAATATGAAATCTTTTTTTTTTCTAAACCAATGTCGAATGTAAGCTGGCGTGGTCCTTTTTCTAAAAAAAAAAAAGTTTTTTATGGATTTTACACAATTTTTCTGAATATTTGTGTTAATTACGCATAATTTGATTGTCAAGCTGATGATTATATACACACAAGATGTTTTGAAGTGTGCAGCATCACACACTAAGTTAAGCAAAGCCAAAAGACTTTGCAAGTCAAAATTGTTAGAATTTGGAAACCTTTTTTCAATTTACTGCAGCCTTTGAATGGAGCATGTAGGTTAGTGTGTGTTCAAGGCGAGGTCACAGGATGTACGCCGTTGCAAGGTATCAGGGATGTGCTCTTATAGTATGTCAGCTTACTTGAGTGAAAGAGAAAAAGTAGAATCTAAAGTATTTTTTTGTTTTTCATTAATAAGCTAATTCTTATTGAATGAGAACTGGCATGCTCCTTTTTTTGTTTTGTTTGATAGATGGAAAGTGTCCTCAATGTTTGTGTTAATTACACATAATTCTCCTAACCTGATGTTAATTACATGTACATGGCATATATATTATGTTTGAAGTGTGCAGCGTCACATTAAGTTTTAGAAAGCTAAACAACCTTGTAGGCCAAACTTGTTTGAGTTAGCAGACTTTTTTTTAAGTTGATTGCAGCCTGTGAGTGAAGCATGGAAGTTTGCGTGTTTGGGTAGAGGTCACAGGATGTATGCCCTTGCAAGGTATCAGTGATGTGCTCTTATAGCATCTGCTCGTTTTATTAGATACATTTTAATAAATGTGAGAATTTGCAACGTTTGTTCTCAAATGAGTCTTCTATTTTACATTAAATAGACTCAAACATGTCCAGCCGGTTACAAAGTGAAGCAATTTATTTAAATGAAAGATCAAAAAAAGAGGAAGCTTGATCCCAACTAGTAGCCGAATACACAGGGATGCCACATCTGTATGCTAATATGCATTACAATACAGGTCCCAATAAGGGTAGTTGACCTGACGCGGTCCCCAATAGCATGTGAAATGTCAGGTTTAGTTAATATTATGAAATCTTGATATTGCAAGTCATTTATGAAATCATAATGATAAAAGCAACTTGTATCAATTTCTATCTTGTATGTAGGCCATTTAGAAAGTGGTGTCCCTAAAAGGCACCCTCCTGTCATGTGTCCTCATCATGTAGCAAAAACCCGTATGTGTGTGTGTGTGTGTGTGTGTGTGGACAGACAAGAGAGAGAGTGAAGACTAAATTAGCGTGAATAGAGAAATAGAAAGCAACAAGGAAGAGGGATAGAGGGATGGAGGGATGGGGCTCTTCTGCCTCCACACACCATGAGTCATCTCCTGTTACATATATCCAGCGGGACTGATTTTCTGCGTGTGGCTGGGGGAGAACTGCCACAACTGGGAACATTAAACAAGTCCCTAGATTATTCCAAGCTAATTGATTCAAGGCAAGAGAGCCAGTTCAGTTGTAGCCTCTCCATCAAGATGTCAGGGGAAAGAAGGCACAGTCTTTACTAACGACTTTTATGTAATAGGCTAATGGATATTAATATAAGCTCATTCTGACAATTGTAATGTTGTTGTTTTTTTTAAACATAGGAGTTGGTAAACATTCAGAACGACGAAGAAACATTGTATTATGGTGTACAGCATACAGCCATACCGGGAGGAGAATCTATGTAATATAAAGCGGAAAAAAACAAGCCCTGTTTACATTCTCTCTCATGCAAATGGGAAGATAAGGAGATGCAGCATGTTCCTTTTCTACTCGCCAAGCGCCACACTAGGCAGCTAGACCCGCCCCTTGTTCTTTACGGAGGTAAACAACGACCACTCCCCCCACCACATACAGTGAGCTGGATCGGGCCAAATCTGCTAAGCGAATAACGGAGTAAAGCGAAGAGTGAATGTTGTAATTCCTTGTTTTGGAGAGCGTACTTTGCATTTACACTCCCGAGCCCTTGCTTTTTTGGGCTTAATTCAAGTGCACGTGCACTCTTCTAATGAACGAGCCGCGCTATCAAACATGACACACACACGTAGCGAGGACAGGGTGAAACGTTATCTTTGCTTCGGCGATTATTCATGGACACTAGATTATCAATCACTATTGAATTTATTTCTTGCCACTTTTTAGCAGCTTCATCTGACTGCAGTTGGACGTCAAGCTTAGCTGTCGCAGATTCCTAAATGAACAATCTACAGTACCCCAAACTACCGCTAGCGACACTATTTCATAACATGTCAAAAAACATTCACGTTACGTAGGCTGCACGGTAACACCACTGTTACTACCCAATGCTGATTCTGTTAACGTTGCAATATACTTTTCTGAAATAAAAGATGAGTCAGTTGCACAACGTTTTTTTCCTTGTTGCAATATCCCTACAGTTGACTAATCGATTTGCACTACAGCCACCACATTTCCTAGCCTGTACAGCAAGACAACACCTTCCAAAAAAGTGCGTGCAAGCTACTGCCCTGCTAGCAAGATCGCTACTGTACTTCTTGTGGAACAGATAAAAAGCGCAATTCCAAAACATAACCCACCTTTTCACCTCGGTCACAGTCAGTTTCTTGTGGTGAAACGTCCTCAATCCTGGACGGTAGGCGATTTACGGAAACCAAGAGATCATTTGACGCTATCCACATGTAACGTTAGTTACACTGGGTCTAGCGGTGGTCAAATTCCAGTGCCAGACAGCTAGCACATGAAGCTAGTCCCCCTGAATATCCACGTTGGTGACAGGACTGAGCCCGTGCTGTGCTCGGCGTTGACAGCGCGCGTCAGATGCAATGGAAGGAAGAGTCAAAATAAAAAAGTAGCAATGGAGAAAATTACTGTTGTCTTCCACCAAGTACACTGCTGGTAGCTAGTGTATATTGATGAAGTACAGGATTCGAAC
Source organism: Galaxias olidus (assembly GCA_026901105.3). Classification (NCBI taxonomy): domain Eukaryota; kingdom Metazoa; phylum Chordata; class Actinopteri; order Galaxiiformes; family Galaxiidae; genus Galaxias; species Galaxias olidus. The sequence continues at coordinate 361,461 of JAPMUY010005136.1, read as the reverse complement.
AAGATAATTTTGCACACAAAAAAATAATCGATTTCCAAAATAATCCAAAAGTGGTGATAAATCCTCTAGGTTATCTGTCGTGCATGTATTTTTTCTTCCGTCCGAAGCGCTAGTGCAAACAAAATAATGCAACGGTAATTTTAAACGGTGAGTCATGAAAATTGTAAGTGCTCGGCTTCGTAACGTTCCTCTTCTAAATACTACCTCCTCGCTTAGTTTGCTCCCCCCCTATGCCCGCTCCTCTGCGCGGATCTGTAGATAGACAGGCGGGTCTTGCAACCGCTCGAATGAGAAGCTCATATCTTGTGCTTCAAAACTCTTTTGGCGCCATATTAATGGCGTACTTTCAATTTGCCTTCACCGACAGCATTTCCTAAATGCAAGATCACTACGCCTCTTCGAGGACCTGAAGGGGATTGGAAGTTATTTGGACCTGTCGCAATTGGCACTAAATTGTTTAAACCATACCTGCAATGTTCTGGGTATTCGTATTTATTTATTAAGCAGGCATATAATACCTGACATTAAAGTTCAAATCGTGTTTGTTTTATATATTTTTGTATTAGTTATGGCATACGGTTATATGCTTACGTTTTTTAAACTACATAAATGGCTACAATTTTCAAATACTATTCATAGTTAAAGTTAATAGTCAAATAGTTCATAACTGACCAAGCAGCCTAAAATACACTTTACTTGTATCCATACAATTCATACATCGTTTATATTTACAGGGAAATTGCAGCGTAAATGCTATATCTCGCACACACACATTACACACAGAGCTTGACAGGAACTCAAATTCAACATTTAAAAAAAAAAAAAAATCTTGTCCTCCCACCCACCCTGTCCCGCAGGTGGGTGAAATCGGCAATGCCCCATTCCATAATTGCTTGAAGCTCTGGCAATTTATTGTTTGCTGCACTTATAGTGAATTTAGCAGATACCTATATCTAAGCCTACTGCTACTGGCCTCAACCAAAGAGATGGGCACATAAACCTGACATATTTTCACACTACTCAATCAACTCTGCTCGTGTCATTTGCAGTGAAAGTGGCCTGTAACTGGTAGGCCCGACTTTACTTACCACTTCCCACCCTGGCACAGGCTCTCTCTCTCTCTCTCTCTCTCTCTCTCTCTCTCTCTCTCTCTCTCTCTCTCTCTCTCTCTCTCTCGCTCTCTCTCTACTAAACGCCCTAAGTTACCTGTTGTATGCTGTCAAATTATAGTTTTCACTGGTCTAAGCACATATTAGGTGACTCATCAAAAAGATCTCTTGCCAAGCCTCTCGAAACAGTGTATTATTTCAGCACCAGTGTATATTTCAACCTGAGTGAAAGGGACAACACTCCGCTGGTTCTATACAGAAAGCTTTCCTTCATTTCATAAAGTGGTAACCTCAATGACTTGGAATCTGCCCATACATAACATACTTAAGAGTGCTAGTATTTCTTTTGAGTGTGTTTAAAATGCAAAGGATCAGGGACCAAGATGTCTGTCTGATGTCTATCTGTGAGTATCTGTCTGAGTGTGTCTGTCTGTCTGTGTGTGTGTGTGTGTGTGTGTGTGTGTGTGTGTGTGTGTGTGTGTGTGTGTGTGTGTGTGTGTGTGTGTGTCCTAGCTACTGGGATTCCCTGTCGTAATGGGCAGCCTCCAGAGTATCAGAGAACACAGTGTTCCAGTGTTCTTAATTAAACATTTACTTTTTCTCTTTGAGAGTCTATTTCTGTGTTCAAAACAAAACAAATCTTGGACTGCTACGGGGCGGCTATCACAGAAGCAACAGTTTTCCAGACAGTTTTGTATTGTTGTATTGTGATTGAACTGAATAGTGCAAAAGTGGTGCACGTTTACATATACAGACAAAGCACTAAGTAAATGTTTTATTTGAGATATAAGCCAGGTCGTATGTCTCTATTTGTAAAAATGTAAGTGAAGCCTAATTTTATTTTCAACAATCTCATCTGCTTACTAATGTTATTTTTTGTTATTTTTTTCCCCCATATTTAGATATTAGCTATTGCACTGGTCCCCTTTGTTTGAGTTTCATTCCTCACATTAAGATGATGTTGCAACCTGCTCACACAGGAGTGGGATGGTCTAGTCTGGTCTGGTCTTCATGTCAAAACAAGCTCTCTCTCTCTCTGTGTGTGTGTGTGTGTGTGTGTGTGTGTGTGTGTGTGTGTGTGTGTGTGTGTGTGTGTGTGTGTGTGTGTGTGCGTACGTGCGTGAAAAAGACAGACAGAGAAAGAAAGGCAGGAATTAATGTTGATTAGTCTACTGAACCTTGGTTTTGAAATGAGTAGTCACATATCTGCTAAATCATATACTCATATATGTTTAAGTATATGCACCTTAGCAACCAGCTTGTTGTAAAAAAATGTGTTGCCACTTCACCGGAACAGCTCATGTATTTCTATTTTTAACAGCAGTGTGTTTAACTAAAACCCAAATTGGATTATTGAGTTCAATAATGTATCATGTTTGGATTCTCTGTAAGTATTTAGCCAACACTGAATATAGCCAAACACTTTCGTAGCTACTTTTAAATTGTGTCTGATATTTTATTTGTGCTGACAAGAAGTTCACTTGTTTTAATCATGCCCGCAAGGTGGCCCTCTTCTAATAGCCTATGAGTTCACCTTATTCCGGTTTGAAAAACGTCATCATTGTAGTCAGGAAAAGGTTGATGGTTTTTCTCAGCTACTTGAAGAATCATGGCGGGGCTAGATGTTGCAGAATTTATTGAGCAAAACAGGCATTTGGCCGACCTTGTAGACACTTTCCGTGGTGTTTCAGAGAATGAAAAACATTGGCAAGCCAGAAGGGAATTCATACTAAGAAACATTAGCGACTACGAGGACCCACACATCGATCAGCTACTCGCGTTGTCCATGGTTTGGGCCAACAACGTGTTCCTTGGCTGCAGGTGGGTAAACAAACGCACGTGTACCAGCCGTTTAGAATTAGCTTATTGCTCTATCTAGCTACTTTCATTAATGTTCATGTTTTTTATCTGATTTGGGCTGAATCTCTCGTCTTTGCCGCTCTAGATACAATTCTGTCCTTCTAGAAAAAGTGAAGGAGATGGCAGAGGGAGTTGTTGTTGTGGATGCACCCATCTTCAAAACCAGGGAAGAGATTATGCAACAGCAGAAGGTAATAACAAAAGATGAACTTGTTAAGAATATAAAGATTAAACTTTTCTTCTTATAAACATATCACCCAGACATAGACTACCATGTTTAGAGATGTTAGTAAGACACTTCCTTTGGCAATTGATGATTACATCACAGACTTTATAAACGTCACATTTATTTTCATCAAATATTCTCTCCCTACAGAGTCGATGAACGGAGCAACCCGCGTGTATTATTTTGCTGTCCAACCTGTTGAGATATTTTAGCTGTACATTATTACACTAACTGTACCTTTGTGAAGTAAATTTTGAACAATCAATTGATTTTAGTTGACATTAAACATGGATGTTTTTAAAGTTTGGAGCTTCATTTAAGTTGTCGTTAGTTCAGTGTAGTGCAGTTGAAGCGAAAGGAAAAACCTTCAATTTACGATCGATCGATCGATCAACTATAGGGGTAAATTTAAGGTTTCTTTTTTGCTATACTATATATTATGTATACACTTAAGGAGAAATGTGTAAAATATGGATGAGTCGATTCTGGACCTCAAGTCTGATTCACTGGCTTTGTTAATCAAAGACGTGTTTTTTCCTTTGCACAGCAAACTATGCCACCTAGAAAGCTATTGTATTAATAATGTTGTCATTTTTTATACTAGGCTAAGACACATTTAGCAGCACAATTACCACAGAATCATCTCAAAGTCTGAAAAATGTGTTTTATTATGTTTATACAGCATATTATAAGTATACATATTTTTCGGGGGGAGGGGGTAATTCACAAAACATTTAAACATCTGTTCTTACAGGATGATATAAACCACTAGTAACACATTGCCTCTCCACGGAAATATGACTCCTGTGTCTTGTTCGGCAAACAGTGTAAAGTTCTCAATCGCAAGTTATTTCTAAGTAGGCACCACATACAAATTAAGAGACAAACGCAGGCATGAAGCCAAACTAGACTCTAATGTCTTGTGAAGTCAATTGTGGGTCGGAAATTGCACGAGGGAGTAAGGTTGGTAAATGTGATCCCTTATTGTTCAGCAGCTTTTCTTAGGGCAATGGGAGGATGCTTCACTTTCTTTAAAACAAGTAGCCTCACTGTGTCTTCACAGTAAATGCTGATTTAGTTGACTATTTCTGAGTGTACTTCCGTGATCATGATCAGAAATACAATGTTCTGATTTGAAAAGCATGGGTGACTCGACAAGAGGACAAATGTTGTCATTTATTCGCAGCAAATATCTGCTGCCATTTATAGGGTAATAACAGTGATATAGGATTCTCTTCCAATTTTATGCAATGGCTGACAACCTCTCCTAAATGGTCCAGTTGTACTCAAACCAAGAAAACATTTTTTAAAAATCAAACCTAAACAGTAACAGCATCAATCCAACCAACAAAAAAAAAAAAAAAAGATATATTACAAATTATGTTAGCAATAACTTATTTCACATCATGCAATAAAAAAGAACGAGAAACACTCATTTCAGATAGATATTTTTCTCCCCTCAAATGTGTTGGCAAGCAAGTTAAAAGTCCATACTGATTCTGTGGTGTGTTTTTTTTCTATTTTTTCCCCTGGTGGCACTTAAGTTCTTCAGATGATGTTAATCTTAAATTCTGATAATAATAAGACGGAGGAGGAGGAGAAGCAGCAGGCAACGTGTGTGTTAGGAGTCCACCCAGCTCTGCTCGACAATGGCAGAAACTCTCTTCTCGTACTCCCTCTTGTTTTCCTGATACAGCTGGGCAGCCTGGCTATTGGCGGGACTGTTCGGGTTGGGCTCATCCAGCAGCGACTAAAAGAAAAACGCAAGAGATGTCTTTCTTCTTCCAACCTTCTGTGCACATGTTGACTATCTACTTCATGATTATTGACCATCATTAGCAGGTGCAATGTGACTTAACAAGCAGACTAATTATTTATCTAAAGACACTCCGGCAAGGACAGTAACGCATTTTGGTTTCGTTGAAAAGGATTATAGAAACACAGCTTTCTCTGACATAAAGATACACTACCAGCAAAGTTGTGCTTATGGTTTCCATTAACACCACAAAATAGCATAGGGCAATCAGTAGCGAAATTACAAAAAGCGTATGTGCACATACATCCATACTCAGGAATATTTGCAAGATGAGCTCACCTGGATAGAAGTCAGAATGGAGGACACATCATATGTGGGGCTCCAACGATTCTGAAGGATATCTAAACATATACTGCCATCTGCATACACTGGAAGATACCAACAAAGTAGAGTTTAATCACAATGTTATGAAACAAAGCAACAAAAACTTCTGACAAGTTTGCTCATGAGGAAAAATCTCACCATTTGGATGAAACATTTTGGAAATAAAACGAACTGTGGGAGGCTTGTTTGGGTATTCTTCTGAAAATTCTATCACAAGCTTAAAGGTTCCTGCAGAGAAAGATAGACACACGATTAATGCTACTAAAAATACCGGCCGCTCTTTCCGAACAAATCTAATCCTTTGCGGAAGCCAAGATGTCAAGTTAACAGCTAATGGTGTAAGAGGTATGACTAATAGAATGCAGAGAGAACAAAGACTTGGCAGTTCATTTAGGAGCAAAGAGAAAAAAGGTTGAAACATTGCAGAATCAGTGCATGACATCAGACATCTGGCAAGATTAGACACGTCAATGATAATCGATAAATTTGTATGCCACAACAGCTGCATGCAATGTGCACAAGCAAGTGTTTAGATTTCACCTTTTAAAAAGGGATGGGTATGAATGATATTTGTCTTACCATCTTCAAAAGGTGTTCCAACAGGTCTGCAGACAAAAAAAGGGTGACATTTTAAGTCATAAAAACCAGGCTTGTTTTTTTAAATCACGTACAGGCAAGTGTAAAATAACAAGTGCAACCAACACAGATCCATTAGACAACAACGTTGAAAACATACGGATATGAAAACAGGATTGAGGCTAGTATATTCTTAACAGCATATCCCCAAAGCATTATAAGCAAATCTTTAGTAGGGGTGCAAGCAACACTAAATCGAGGACAGGGCCAAAGAAAATGGCAGAGTCGTTCTGGCCCTGCTGCAGTGGCTCCTCAGACTCCCAATTAGCAAAGCGATGTAACACAGCACTCAGTGGTGTCCAGCTCCGCCTCACCAGGCTCACTCCCCTGTCCCCCGTCTCTTTGCACTCTGTGTTTGACCTAATATAACCCATTTACCACGTCTCCTCCTCTCCAAACCACAGCCTGTCCTCCTCTCAAAACACAGCTCTCCAACGTTATTGGTCTTGGCACTCGTCTTTTGTCACACAGTCCCTTATCCATCCATCCATCCATCCATCCATCCATCCATCCATCCTTCCTTCCTTCCTTCCTTCCTTCCTTCCTTCCTTCCTTCCTTCCTTCCTTCCTTCAGCTTCTGTTCAGTCTCCCTCCTTTTCTGCCCCATCATGCCATCTTCCCGTCCGGCATCCTCCTGTTTTTTTCCCTCGATTAGAAAGTCAAAGCGCAACCTGTCCTCCTGCGTTTGATTCTTAGAACCATAAACGTGGTATAAAGCTGCTAGGGGAGCACTGGCAGCAGCTACTGTTTGTTGCCATGCAACCATAAAAAAAAACATCAGAAGGAACCAGCTTTACGTGTCAAAGTAAAAAAAAACAAAAAAAAAAAAAAGATATAGTCACACTAAAACAGAGCTGGCACAAAACAGTGTTAAGGAGTCTCTTGTTGAAAACAAAGAGTAAGAAATTTTTGTTTCACAAGGTCTATTCAATATGAAGAGTTTAGAGTAAGTTAAGCTCACCCAAAAATAACTGCATTCCACAGCATGATGTTATTCTCCGACGGGGCTCCACTCACACCAGTCGGGGGGTCTTCTTGAAGTCTGGGGAAAAACACAAAGGGTTTCGTCATCTTACTCAAAGTTTAAAGTTTGTTTTTCAGTTGTCCTATGTCAGTGTACACAGTACAGTACAAGACAATGAGATGTAAACCCGACAGCTTCGTGATGTGCAACAATAATACGAGTAAAGAATTAAATAGGAATACATTTGTAATATACAGTACTGTGCATACGTTTTAGGCAGGGGATGCTGTTTTGAAGGCGAAGGGTGGTCACACCAAATGTTGTTTTGATACCGATTTGGTTTTCCCTCACTTTGTATTTCATGAATTGATAAAAAAAAAAAATGTTTCATTCACATTTATATTTTTATATATTTTTTTTATAACTTTAAAGACTTCACACCTGCCTAAAACTTTTGCACAGTACTGTATATAGGTAACACTGTTGAAAACTTAATAAAGCTAGTCAATTGTTCTATAACCAATGTTGTTGAGACAAAAGCAATAAGGGTTGGCCAATTAGCCTTTTGTAGAAAGTAGCCTATTACACAAACATACATTTTTTTATCATCGTATCATTTGTGTGTCAAAGCTTTCTGAGTAAACAATGACAAGTCCGTTTATTTAAAGAGATAATGGCGCCCGACAATTTTTTGTCTGGGAATAAATGTGTAATTCCCTGCAGAAACTCCCAATGCAATTAACCTAATTTTAATGTAAACCACCAAGCTTACTGCTAATGGATGCTGCATAGAGAAACTACTAGGCTCATCTAAAAAAGGTAGTCCAATTAGTCACTACGCTACTCTCTCTGCATGTTATAGACTGAACAAAAACCTACGATATCTCTGTGCAGCTATCGTATAATTTACAAGATATTATTACAAGTTCCATGTGTCCCTCCAAACAGGGCTTGCAAAAGATAGCAAGGTACTAAAAGTTTCTTCCCTTTTCTATGATTTTGACCAATTTTATGAGAAGTAGAGGAAAGAACAGTCGGCTAGTCTGTGTCATGCAAGCGATTAATTCCTATTCATATCAGCAAATTGGTTGTTCTCGTACACAGCTTAAACACAGTTGACAACCTGGGGACAGAGAGGGCAGAAAGGTTGAGTAAACAGTAGAATTACACTGTCATCTTATCTGTCCACCTCCTTCAGCTATCTGAAAACAATGAAGTAAGCATATTTTGCCTTATTGATTGGTTTTGGGCTTACACACCCAGAGAGGAGAAGGGAAGAAGTGTCAAATGGGTACTGGACAACAGACAGATGCTACTCGGCCTTGATACAACAGACAGACGTGATTCTTTGTCGTGGATAATCAGACTAGGCCTTTTATTTTTTTTAAACGTATCATGGTCAAAGCTAGAGTAATGACCAGTAGCTTTCGTGGATGTGGCACAAATCCTTTTAACAGAGAAATGCCGATACTGTGTTGTCAAACCTGAGTTTCACAAACAAGACGACCACCAGGCAGCAGGGAAGACTCAACGAGCCCCGAGAGACACGCACACCTATAAATGTTGTGCAACACTCAGGTGGTGCAATTGATCATTGCAGTAAGTTCAATTATATAGCCAACCACCTAAATGCGAACGGCAAGTGCGACAGTATCGGCAAATCGGAGAAAAACAGTGCATGGTTAATGAAGCTATAGGGGATTACCATTTATTTTTACCTTAAATTGTTTGATTGCATTGGTGTTCATCGACATGCTGCAACAGTATAGCACCTTTCGATTTCTCCAACAGTAAAAACAACCCGTCTCAGGCAAGGCCTAATAATGTTAACGCTGTAGTGTACTCCTTCGAGTCCTTGTAACAAACATTCAGAATCAGATCGAACTTTAACGACCGTCAAGATGTCACTGACCATTAAATTTAATATCAAAACACCAAACTTCCACATAAAGATAATTCTGTTATTTAGGAAGAGTAAATGTATTGTAACATATATCTGGTCAGCTCATACACTACTCAAGACTCAATGGATGTTCCCATATCAGCAAGTCTTTCCACTCCTACGGACTGCAGCTAACGCTACGTTGCTAGCTACGCTTATCTAATGTTAGCTCTAGCTAACTACAAAAAAAAACAGGCAGTATCAGAAACAAATTTACCTTTTGAAATCTCTCATAAGCCGTCTTCTAGCCGGAGTCGACATAATTCAAAACGTAAAAAGTTATATTTCGATCATAAAACGTGTAATCGGCGTTATGTCAATTAATCCTTCCGCTGGTGTCTTTTCTTCTCCCCAAAACAACTAGCTAGCTAGCTACAATGACGTCATGTGCTTACACAGGGGAAAGAAAGCATTCGTTTGGAACAGTCCACTTTTGCCAATAGGTGGCCTTCTCTTGGTACTTAACAGTAGTCATGCATGAAACCTATTGCAATTACAATAACATCGGCCTCATTCCAGCTTAACATGGAGAACATCTAACAAAGGCTGTCTTTTGTTTTTATAGAACATGAACCCTTTGAAATGGTATCGTCTTTGTGCACCGGTCTGTTTGGTATGCCTTTACAGGTGAAATTTCCCTTATGGTGCATGGGTTCGGTCTATCATTAAACCGGTGTGATAGTTTTAGCCAGAGCCAAATGGAGAGATCTCTCTATATCGCTCTGGTTGGTCGCGTAAAGTATTTTTATTATACTATATTTTTTATGTTTGTTTGTCTTTTTTTTTTTTTTTTTATGTTTCATTACCTGCCTTTTAAGCAGGGCACTGTTGCAAAAAAGACTTTGTCTCGGTCATTCAACCCTTTATAAATAATAATAAAAAGTACATATATTTTCTTTTTCCAACTTTGCATGAGCCAATATTCTAGAATTGTTTTGATTGTGATCCCTTTGTCCGTGGTCAAGGCAACCGCCCTCGTAGAACACCCTTAGCTGCTAACTAGAATATGTGCCTGGAGGAATTATCTGTGAAATCTTATCCTGTTATCATGAAGCAGTTTTGTAGAAGACAAGTCGATTTTAAAGGACAAAATATAAGGATTTTTATTGTACTCTAATAATCATCACAACAGTAAGTATGAGAGGATAGGGTCAAGCAAATGCAACCAAATTGTGACATTTGTTCCCTTGCGTGTTTCTTTTGAATAAGAATCATAACAATATTGGTTAGGCTTACTTAATGAATCCTCTGGTGTGTTATAGACTGCACCCCTACACGGAAAGAATGGAAATGTATGAGAACCTTGGTGTGGTCGGGGAGGGCAGTTATGGCACAGTGATGAAATGCAGACACAAAGAGTCTGGACACATTGTAGCCATCAAGAAGTTCCTCGACAAGGATGAGGACAAATCCATGAAGAAGATTATTATGAGGGAAATCCGTCTCCTAAGGGTAAGAATGTTTAGATCACTGGCAGCAATGGATGCTCTTATGAAATGGAAGCCAAAACCAGAGTTGCCTCAAATTTAATGGAATTTGAAGAATATACATTTGTGTTCTGTCTGTGAGTATTTGAGTGTGCTCGTATGTGTAAGTCTACTACTCAGCCTACTTAAACTCAGCCTGAATCGAACCATCCAACAAAACCGCTTAGCTCCTGAAACATATTTTCTTGGTGGGGAACTTTGACAACATTTTTATCTTTTTGCTTCTGAAAAGCAATTCCGCCACGAGAACCTGGTGAACATGATCGAGGTGTTTAAGCAGAAAAAGCGTCTATTTGTGGTGTTTGAGTTTATCGAGCGCACCATCCTGGAGGACTTGGAGAGGTATCCCCGGGGTCTGGACAGCAAACGCCTCAGGAGGCATGTTTTCCAGATCCTTCGAGCAGTCGACTATCTGCACACCTGTAATGCAAGTATTACAACCATAGTCTTATAGTCATAGCCATAGACATGTTGGTATACGCAACAAATAGTCTAGTTATTTATTTTATATAGGTGGTAAATGCACCAAGTAAAAATAAAAAAGAACACTGAGTAAAAAAAAACATTTTTTTGGGATCCAACAAGAGCTATACTTCACAGGACTCAATCAAGAATTGAACTGAGTATAGCAGCTCCAGGTAAGACAATTGTGCTCTTTGTCAGAAGCATGGCTCTCTCCCCCAACAGATAATCCACAGAGACATCAAACCAGAGAACGTGCTTGTCTCTGGATCGGGGGTGGTGAAACTGTGTGACTTTGGCTTTGCCAGGACACTGGCGCCAGGAGGCGACCCGCTCACTGCCTACGTGGCCACTCGCTGGTACAGGGCCCCGGAACTGCTAGTGGGAGACAAGATGTATAGCAAGTGAGTCATGGGTTTATTTAATAAATACAAATAAAAAGATCAGGACTAAAGCGTAGAACTTAAAGGTGCAAAGTGTATTTAGAACAAGAGCTGTGGACTTGATTAACGTTCCTGTAGCTTGTTAGAGAGACTGATTGAGCAGCCCTCCCTCTCTCTCAGGCCAGTGGATGTGTGGGCCATAGGCTGTTTGATTGTTGAGATGGCCATCAGCAATGCCTTCCTTACAGGAACCTCGGACCTGGACCAAGTGCACAAGATAGTCAGCAAAGTGGGTAAGTTCTATTCATGCAGAGGAGGTAGTGTTTGTGTGTGTGTGCGTGTGTCTGTGTGTGTGTGTGTGTGTGTGTGTGTGTGTGTGTGTGTGTGTGTGTGTGTGTGTGTGTGTGTGTGTGTGTGTGTGTGTGTGTGCACGTCTGCGTCTGCCTGTTTATGCATGAGAGAGAGAGAGACAGAGAGAGAGAGAGAGAAGGGGGAGAGGGAGATGCGTAGCCACAACAGGAAAACTGTTTCTGCTTTCATGTGGAGTTTTCAGAGGGCCACATAAACACAATGGACACAATACTTAATGGACATGGTGCGCTACTGTAGTAAAGAAATATCTATTTAAACCAATCACACTGTCAGCCATCCTCTTGTGAGAGCCCAGTTAACACTGGTATTTATTTTCAGCTATGTCAATAGGTTTAACAGGTCTGAAAGGATTGCATGTCACTATTGTCAAAAAGAAGGTCACACAAAGAAGAAATGAAGGACCGTGTAATAATATTGTCTTGCCTCCAGGGAATATTAGAGTGAACATTCTTTTCATGATGGATGAAATGTTTAGTTATACATTTGATCTAATATGTTAGTGAGGGATGTCACCCCTAAAAATAAACTTTGTGCAGTCATTTGGCAGCATGCGAAACCATTTTGACATCACCTGTTGCATTCAAGCTTCTATATCAAGCTCCTAGTGCAAGGAAAATAGCATTATCCTTTGGCATTTACTCTGGACACATGCCTAGATACAACTTAAAAGGAGAGGAAAAAAAGCACAGCTGTTGCTGTTGTCTTTGAGAGTATAGGATTAAGAGAACTACCTTGACAGAAACAGTAACAGTACACTGCGTTTCTCTCATTCGCTCTCTCTCTCTCTGCCCCCTCTCTCCCTCTCACTCCTCTCTATCTCCCATCTCTCCCCCTTCTCACCCCCCCTCTCTCTCTGTAGACTCTTTTATCGGGCTCTGATCTCCGGTTCATTAATTCTCTTTGGTGGAATTGGATACTGGGGCGGTTAGGCCCTCTAAGCAGGCCCTGTGTAGTTGTCTCTGTCTCCAGTGATAAAGACTCTTTCTCTTTCTCAGTAATGGCTGAGTGTCAGGGAAGATAGACTCTATTAGCCCCATGCCCCAGAGCTGCCTGGCTGCCTGGCTGCCTGTCTGCCTGGCTGCCTTACTGGCTGGCTGCCTGTCTGCCTGTCTGCCTGGCTGCCTTACTGGCTGGCTGGGTGCCTGGCTGCCTGGCTGCCTTACTGGCTGGCTGCCTGTCTGCCTGGCTGCCTGGCTGCCTGGCTGCCTGGCTGCCTTACTGGCTGGGTGCCTGGCTGCCTTACTGTCTGCCTGGCTGCCTGGCTGCCTGGCTGCCTTACTGGCTGGCTGGGTGCCTGGCTGCCTGGCTGCCTTACTGGCTGGCTGGGTGCCTGGCTGCCTTACTGGCTGTCTGCCTGGCTGCCTTACTGGCTGACTGCCTGGCTGCCTTACTGTCTGCCTGGCTGCCTGGCTGCCTTACTGGCTGTCTGCCTGGCTGCCTGGCTGCCTGGCTGCCTTACTGGCTGGCTGGGTGGTAGAGATGTAGTGTGGGTGACAGACTAGTTCTTGCCCTCTTTCTCTCTTACCCTCTCTCCCTTTGCTCATGTCCCTCTCTTTCTTCCTCTTTCTTCCTTTTTCAATCTCTCAGACGCTCTGTCTCTCTCTCTCTCTCTCTCTCTCTCTCTCTCTCTCTCTCTCTCTCTCTCTCCCTCTCTCTCTCTCTCTCTCTCTCTCTCTCTCTCCCTTATCTCTCTCTCTCTTTCACTGGCTGTGGTCTCTCTCTCTCTCTCTCTCTCTCTCTCTCTCTCTCTCTCTCTCTCTCTCTCTCTCTCTCTCTCTCTCTCTCTCTCTCTCTCACTGGCTGTGGTCTCTCTCTCTCTCTCTCTCACTGGCTGTGGTCTCTCTCTCTCTCTCTCTCTCTCTCTCTCTCTCACTGGGCCTGGTCTCTCTGCACTTTCTTCCCCTTTCTTTTCATCTCTCCCTAACAGCAGATGTTTGTGAATGGAGCCCATCGTCCCAATGGCCTTCACAGTATGTTCACAACAGCGAGCTGCTCTAACCCTGAATGATCCAACGCTCTCGATAGGGACACAGCAAGTGTCATGGAACTCTGTTCTGATTAGAAAAGATGTACCCAGAGTAATGTACCATGGTGCCCATCCTCGTTAATCAGAAGTGCAGCTATGAGATTTTACGACTAATTGCCTCGTTACGGAAGCGCCGCATTTGCATTAGTGTTCAATGGCCATCATTGAATCATCAAGCTAATTGAGGGACACGGCGACATAAGTAAGGGGGAAGTTGTATTCTGACAGACCCCACAACAGCAATGTTGTCAAGCAAGCTTGGCCATGTTTTTATTCAAAAGAAAATAAATAATTTGATATCCTGTAGCGTCATTATTTCTAACACTGAATAATAAGCAGCGCTTGACTTCTATCGGTAATGAATGAGGATCATGCTGTCTTGAATTACCTGTTGAATAATATCTGATTGAAATGTGATTTTATTCGTCCTGTTGCGTTGTCTTGTCCAGGGCCTCTTACAAGACGCCAGCAGGATCTCTATCTGCAGAACCCCATCTTTGCTTTAGCCAGCCTGCCGGACGTCCAGACCCTCAGAGATCCCCGCAAGAAATACCACAAGCTCAACCCCATGGTGGCCGAACTGGTGGATGTATGTCTGTGGTGGAGGGGAGGATCAGGTGCTGAGGCTGTGGAGTCACACAGAGAGAGAGTTTCTCATAGTTCTTTTGGTTTTGTGTTGTTCTTCTTCCAGTCATGCCTCCAGATCGACCCGGCTGACAGGTCAACGTGCTCCTGGATGTTGGATCATCGCTATTTCACCAAAGACCAGTTCCCTGAGAAGTGAGGAGAAGTGTAGAGTAGTCTAGTCGTGGAAAAAACTCCTGTAGGAATAACCAGTGTGGATAGGCCTTTTCATGGGAGCAGGGTGTGGAGCTGTTTACACACAGAACAATGGGAGCGTAGTATAGCTCTGTCACAATGTATCAGTAGCATTGTTTGTGATAGGGCTGATCTATAGCACAGTTTGTTGAAATTGTACAAACAATTGCAATGGCTCTGCTTAATCATTTGCATACATTAATTAAAAATTTTACTAAAATGTATATAGTAAGTAGTTTATAGGAAATTTGTTATAATACTCAAGTTTAGTTCAATATTCTTATCTTTGAGAACTTGGCCCATTAGTTCTAGGATAAGATAAATCCCTCCAAGTGTCACTCATCTCGGCAAGGTTGCTTTCCGTGGTGGAGTCTATCCGTTGTGTTTTGTTTGGGTCTTTTAACTGCAAAGTGTGTGTTCCACGGCGTGTGATTGGATTCCAGGTTCATCCCAGAGATCCAGGCTTTGCTCATAAAGGATGCCAGGGTAAACAACGTGCACTGGAGCCAGAGCACGGTGTGGGACCCTCCCCCGGACGAGCAGCCCGCCACAGCCGCCCCCCATGTCAGGAAACATGGGGCCAAGTCACACTTCACAGACCCCCGCTCAGTAAGACACACCCTTTTAATGTTTGAAGGCGGACTAGTTTTATCTTTGTTTTAATTTTGCCCACGTTCATTTTACGATGATCTAACAAGGAACTATGAATATTTTTGTTTGTTTTATTTGCTTATTAATGCATTTAAAATGGAAGTGAGAAACGTGTCCACAATCCATGCCCATATGCTAACAACCTGCTAAACAGGCGCCCTAAATGACCAGAGCGGGGTATATGCTTGATTTAGGATGCGGATAAGGAGCGTCGCGGAGCGCGGGACTATGACATCAAGGCAGAGCAGAAACCATCGAGGGCAGGGAGGAGAGGAGGAGCTGAGAGAGCCATGGCCGACAGCCCCGTCCCGACCCCACAGACACAGGCTTCTACTCCAGACCTCCTCTTCCAGGAGAAGACCTCCACCAACTCCATTAACTTCACCATGCCCCCCATCCATGCCTTCAGCAGCAACCTGTTCTCCATCTCATCCAGTATGGAGGCTAACAGGACCTTCTCCAGGTTGGGGCATATATACTCTACTCTACTCTACTCTACTCTACTCTACTCTACTCTACTCTACTCTACTCTACTCTACTCTACTCTACTCTACTCTACTCTACTCTACTCTACTCTACTCTACTCTACTCTACTCTACTCTACTCTACTCTACTCTACTCCACTCCACTCCACTCCACTCTACTCCACTCCACTCCACTCCACTCCACTCCACTCTACTATACTATACTATACTATACTCTACTCATCCTCACAGCTCAAAACTTCATGTATTGTTTTACAAGCAAACATTGATTGAAAAAAATTGTGGTAAAAACGTTGTGCAAAAAAATATATAGTTCCATTCTCAACAGCTTTTGACAAAACTTTAATTAAAATATGTTTGTGTGTGTGTGTGTGTGTGTGTGTGTGTGTGTGTGTGTGTGTGTGTGTGTGTGTGTGTGTGTGTGTGTGTGCAGAGCTGAGAAGGTGAAGCGCCGACCCAGCCCCACAGACCTGGCTCTGGGGAATCCGATGTTCACTGACTCCATCTCGCAGGTAAACAAACACGTACACTTCATGGGACAACCCAACCGACCAATAGGACACAAGGATGAACACAAGGACAAACAACAACACGTCGGTAAACATGCTAAGGGGTGATGACATTTTTCGTGTGCGTCAGTAATTACTCATGAGAAAGGTAAACACCAAAGGACAGGCCCGGCTGCTGCCAAGCTGTCTGTCATTGTTTCCACAAATGGAATGGTGTGACTGACTCAGTCTAGAACAATGCTCTGGGTTTTGCTGCAAATCCGCGCAGGGCGCACAACTCATTGGATCAGAACGCGGTGTGCTCTTCCAAATTCTTATTGGGCAATCAGGCCATGTGAAAAATGGTTCGAGCATATGAACATATGATCTTTAGTCTATGGAATGGCTATTGCAAGAGCTTGTTTGATGCTGGTATAGAATCTTGTTTATGAATGTTTTGTCAATTTCCAGTAATGTAAGAGAAGAACTAATTATCTCCTGTGATTCCTAAAAAGAAACAAGTCACAAATGCATTTCTGTTATTTTTCACACAAATTATTGGAATGTACCATTGATTTATAGCTCCAGCTTG
This sequence comes from Galaxias olidus, assembly GCA_026901105.3. Classification (NCBI taxonomy): domain Eukaryota; kingdom Metazoa; phylum Chordata; class Actinopteri; order Galaxiiformes; family Galaxiidae; genus Galaxias; species Galaxias olidus. The sequence continues at coordinate 344,819 of JAPMUY010005136.1, read as the reverse complement.
AATGGAATGAGTTAGTTTTTTAATTAGTCTTCAGAGTAATTGCTGTCTTGCAGGTGGAAATGAGCAGTTTGGCCAAGAAGAAGCCCAAATCAGTCAGAGACCTTCGATTCCCTGGACTTCCTATTTACGGCCACCAGATGGAGCTGAAGTGCTCAGATGGTAATTCTGTTGTCACGGTTTCCATCAGATGACTGCTGTTTTCCTCTCCAGCATTGTCTTTACTACTGCAATTGAAAAAGAACTTTGTATGTACTCTGACTTCTTACCCAGCAAGGCAAACCTGCAAAACCATTCTGGCTACTTTAATTCTTTACGTGTACTGAGAGTCGCAGGAACTTGTGTGCTGACTGCTTGGATGGGGGATTAGTGCTCAGTGCTCAGGGGGAAAATAGGGCAGCACTTTTAGAGATACGGATGGGTGCAGTGTTTTGCCTTTTGCAAATTTTGCCTTATACATATTTTTATATTTATATATCCATTTTTGGTGACCGCAATTTTAAATGAGAATAATTGCTGCTTAATTGTTACGGAAGATTCAATTAGTGAAGCCAAAACAAAACTACCACTGCATCTGGTTTGCCAGACAGACTTCCATTTGCTCTACAGAAATGCTCCCAATGTCCTCAATTATTATCACAACACAGATTGGCTCTGTCATGTGAATGAGGTCGGTGTGGAGAGTTACATTTAGCTTTGGTCTTGTGTTTGGATCTAAATCATATTTTCCAGTCCATATGTTGTCATCTGTTTTTTTTTTCAGCTGCCTCTTCATTTCAAAGCCATAGCTACTTGTGAGAATTCATTAGTTGATATTCACTGGGATACTGATGTGCTAGGTTTGTGTGAACCTAAGGCCCCTTGCTGAATTAAAAGACAAATTCAGCCTTTGATCGTTTGATGTTTGTTCCTCTTTGAAAGACAACATGAGGGCTCGTATAGCAGATGATGAAGATAGGGTCCTCAATTTATGTGAAAAGTAGTCCAGCTGGGAAATGTCAAACACTCAAAGAGAGCACTCTGATAAAATCAGTTAGTCTGTGTCTATTCGATTCACATGTGTTTTGTTGTCAACATTATGTTGACTTGCATTGTGTATGTTATGAATTACAGTCTTTTGTAGTCTGTTGAATATTATCAAAGAAAAATATGTTTACTCAGTACCAAGGCACTAATTCATAAACAATCTCCAGGTATTCTAAACTTAGGTTAGTGTTTTGTTATAGATATCTCCATGAAATGATTTTGCCTGTCAGCACATTTACAATCAGATAAACCATTTTAATCAATTCCTATTGTTCTATTTATTCATCAGCAAGGCCAACCAAGAACTCACGCAAAGAGCAGAGAAAGGGAGAGGACACATGCTCTAGAATCCCTGCTTTAGTTCCCTCATTTGATTCCACAGACCTGGGGAAATAGACAGGTGAGATACTGGGCGCGATAGAAGTATCATGATGATCTCAAGGCATTCCGATTGCCACACCTCAAGGGTGTAGAAAAAATATTTGAAGTTTGATTGTTGATGTCTTTAGAGTTTTAACGTTTAATTAAGTTTTGGTCTTCTAATACATGGGAAACATGTTAAAACAAGATAATTAAAGAATTACATAAAATTGTACGTACTTGTGAATTTTTTTTATGAATAACGATGATTTACAGCATTTATGTTTTGTTACCCCCACAGGTTTTTTGATGACAGGTTACTGCCATTGAGATGCAACCCATTCCTGGAACGTGAATGAGTGTTTGCCAGTCCAACGCTGACTAGAGAAATCAAGATTAAATACATGTTTTCAATAATTCCCATGATATACTGTAATGTTAATGTTCATCGCTTTTAAGTTAAGGTTTCTGAGTTATTACTTAGAGGAGTGGTTGCTATGTAGGCCTACTCTGCAATTCACCCGTTAATTACAATGTAGCATTAGCAGCAACATTGTATCACTGGCCATTGTGTGTCAGGCTAAGCCAATGAAAAAGCTGAGATTTTATCTAGGGACCAATAATAATGTAGCATTCGTCACAGGACCGCCAGTGCTATTTGTGTCGAGAGCGGGGTGGATTATATATACAGGGTGGGACTCTGACGTCAGTTTGATCACTAGACCAGCACTCCCACACTTGTTTCATTGCGATATTAAAATCTGACAACGAAACGCATGTATTTTTCTACACTCACCAAGTAAGACCGAGTTGGTCGTTCAGTATACTTTTTAATTTCTGTCATTTTAGAGAAATTATTACGTCGAAATATCTGTGCCTCTGAAAAAGCACCCGTTTACATCCAGAAATGGACGAGAAATTGTTTACGAAAGAAATTGATCTATGGATCGAGCAACTCAACGAATGCAAACAGCTGACTGAGAGCCAAGTAAAAACTCTTTGTGAAAAGGTAAGTTACGCATTTAGTTACAATAGGCTAAGATTGAAATGTTTCATCCCGCACCCTGCCTCTCATACATTCTTAAAATGGCGCCTTCGGTGTACATATCCTTGAACTGACAGTGTTCGTAGTTATGACTGGTAATATTTGTCTTTATTAATTTGAGAAACACATCTTCGAAATGTTGAAATTGTTACTGCTGTTGACATATTTATGTATGTTTTATTACAACATTCCCTTGATGACAGCATTTAAACAACTTGTGGGTAACTCTGAGAAATGCAAACGGCATACCAGGTCAACCGGCCTCTCATTCATGCTGTCAGGGTACCTGTGGCATTTCATCATTCTTCCCAATTAGGCCTAAGTCATTTGACCACCAATCATCTGTAGCTGAAAGTAAGGTAGACAAGGTAGTTAGCTCGTTGTAGTCCTCCACAGGACAGGACTGTTGATTGGTGTGGTCCGAGTTGGGAATTTAACATCAGACTCTACTCATTGATATTTTCGCTCACAGACACTTAAATTGGACTGATTTTCCATACTGTGAAGTGAATATATATTTGCTCCAAAAGTATTACTCAGTATTTGCATTAGCTACTTCACACAATTGGTTATTCTTTAAAGTCTTAAAGCATTCTCCTTAGCCCAGATTACTTTCACAAAAATTATATTAAAAAAAAGTCTCGTGTGTCTCATGATCATGTTTTCATTGAGACTATTGAGTTGTCTTCCAAAGTGGAGGCAACATCTTTAAACTCAACAGCTCTTGTTCTCAGCTCTAAAACCTAGGAACACAATTAGCTCCGATAGTATAATCTCTATTCTTTTCAGGCTTTTACTGTGGTTTTGAAGAGTTACCATTCCTGTTTTTTTTTCTAGGAGGAAAATAGTGAGTTGTACCCTAAAGCTGTACTGAGCTTTGCAAACATTGCAATGGTTTAGGCCTGTTTCCATGAGCTGTAAATCCGACAGATTGACAAGACACTAGTTGCATCCCAGTTTGAATGTGTTCAGATAATGTATTCTGCAGAATCCGAGGTAAAAATAGACACGGATGTTATTGATTCAGAGTTCACCACTGCCACCATTACCAGATTGTTGCTATGGATTCAATTCACCACTCACAATCTAGTTAGGAAGGATCCCTGCTTTAGAATAGAGGGGCTGAAGAGAAATCACATGTACCTATCACCTTTTTCGTTTTTACTTTTCATTTTACATACACCATGGGTTGAAGAGCATTCAAGAGATTCACTGTAAGAACTTCACTTAAAAAAAGCAACAGTCACCTCTCACTCCGAGACCTCACGGACGGCTAGTCAATATCACCATTGACCAAAATATCTCACGCTTGTCATAAAAGCTTGAGGAAGCCGTTATGAGAAATAGCCTGGCTTCTACGTTGTGCCTATATGGACATGGGGGCCATGGTAATGTCCTTAATGCGTCACTCGTCCCAGTGTAGCATGCTTGCTGTGCTTACCAACCAGTTTGTTTGCTATCGATGATGTCATGGTTTTACTGGTCACAATGTTAGTGGTTGTTTCTGAGATAGGGACTTCCTCAGGAACCTTTAAACAGTGAGTGGAGTCTGTAATGGGATTGTGCCGCACCTCACACCTCCTTCTAAAATAGTTAGCTGATTCTGTGACATCATGCAGCAGTCCAGAACATTCTGTTGTGTTGCGGTAATTATGATTGGCCTGGCCTTTTACCAGCCACCACCTTCTTTCACTCACTTTAAAATGTTTCATAATGCATTTAATAACCGGTTCAATATGTTTCATAATGCATTTAATAACCGGACAATATGTCCAAGCACCTAGGAAACCTCTCCTCTCTAGTCAAGCACAAGCCGGTTTTTGCCCGGCCTTGTTTTTGTGTTGCTTAGTGCTTAGTCAACTAGCCAACTTGTCTACTGTACTGCTGATGGGAGTCAAGTATTGGTTTACACCATTCTACTTAACAGACGACCTTATTATTTCTTACAGAAGCAAAAAGAGAATAGTTAACATATAGGATTAGTTTTTATGGGTTACATGCATCAGGTTTTAGGTCAAGTCACTGACTGGTACTGACGTTACATTTGATGACATGCTATCATGATGACACTGCATTACATTACGACAATGACATCATTCACCTCATGAAATATTTAAGCTTAGTCTGGTCAGTGGTCGCCATATTTTGTCAAACTGTGACATCTTTATTTTTCCTTCTCAAATTTTTGTCTCAAAATAATCTGATCGGGGGGGGGGGGGGGGGGGGGGGGGGGGGGGGGGGGGCGCGCGCGCGCGCGCGTGCGCGTGCGTTCATGGTTTTGATTGATCACATTCTCGAATATGCCAGTTGGCTTAACGGTACAATAGAATAGCTTTTCAGAGGCTGTGGGCCAGCCAGCAAACAAGGCTCGTGGCATCATGCCCAGGCTGGCCCAATGAAAAGGCAGAGTTGAGGTCCTACATAGTCTGGTGTATACTTGGAGTAAGTAGGTCAGATGCCCAGTGATGATCTAGTCCTCCTCTGCCTGTCAAGGCCTGGTCAATAGGTCTCTCTCTCTCTCTCTCTCTCTCTCTCTCTCTCTCTCTCTCTCTCTCTCTCTCTCTCTCTCTCTCTCTCTCTCTCTCTCTCTCTCTCTCTCTCGCTCGTCTTTTCTGTCTGCTCCCTCTTCCTTCCTCCATCTCTTCGAGGTCTGTATGTTGGCTCTGGGATCAAACTTTCTCCCAGTGGACCCCAGACAGAGACCACTGGCTTCTGGTTAAGACCTGCAGTGTCTGCCTGCCACTCCATGGAGGGGATTTGTGCCCTTCAATGCTTCTTACCACCACTATACCCCCTACAGACCCTCAAACCGCTCTGAAAACATCCAGACCAAAGCCCGTCTTGGTGTATCCCTCTTAAGATGTTTTTCCGTGCATTAAAGACAAATCCTTTGTATTTGTTTTCCAGCATTTTAAATGTACGAAGTGAAAATGCAGAAATGCGGGGAGAAATGTACGTTATTGTCAACAGATGATCCCCGGGGTGCCGTTTAGTCACATGTAGAAGAACATAGTGTGCTTAGTGTCTTTCTCTGCGACGGGTAATGGAGTAGCCACTGTTCTCCGGGAATCACATCGGTTCTAGGAATTGCTCGGGCAAATTGCCCGCCTGCCAAATGCTACAAGGAGCTTTCAGTGAATTAATTTCTTGGTATAATTATGATGATGGCGCCACAAGGAAATGTGACAATGAGAAACATGACAACAAGATGTGATTTGTTTACTTGGTATTTACGGTGGACTGTTGAGCGCCAGAAGCTAATTCTACCGTCAAAATAGTTCTCACACACACACACACACACACACACACACACACACACACACACACACACACACACACACACACACACACATATATATTTAGATAATGGAATATGTCTTTTTATCTTCTTTCTTTTTCTCACCAGGCCAAGGAGATTCTGACCAAGGAGTCGAACGTGCAGGATGTGAAATGTCCGGTGACTGTGTGCGGGGACGTGCACGGCCAGTTCCACGACCTGATGGAACTCTTCAGGATTGGCGGGAAGTCGCCCGACACAAACTACCTTTTCATGGGGGACTACGTGGACAGAGGGTACTACTCTGTGGAGACAGTGTCATTACTGGTAGCGCTAAAGGTAAATGAGTCCTGTCTGTGGTAAACCGACGCAGTATATTTATAGTCTGAGGGTTATAGTGTTGCGTTTCATTCAAGAATTGAAAATGGGGCAGTTTGTTTCTAATAAAAAATGTATTGTAGGATATTGGAGTTTTAGAGGGTTCTTGTGTTGGATGTAACTTAAATATTGTGTTGTATTGTAAATATTTTAACAGATCTGTGTTATTTGCTTATTTAAAATTTTTATTTAATTAATGCTTGTTTTGTTGTAACTTATATACTATACCGTGCCTAGTCTCAGTTGGGTACCCTTGTATGAATAAATAAAATAACAATAAGTCCATACAAAACATTTATTCATACCTAGCTTTTGTTTTGATTGACTGACCGATTAATTTTGTTGTTGTCCCTGGTGATTAGGTCAGGTATCGTGAGCGCATCACAATCCTCAGAGGAAACCACGAAAGCAGACAGATCACACAGGTGTACGGCTTCTACGACGAGTGCTTAAGGAAATACGGCAACGCCAACGTATGGAAGTCCTTCACCGACCTGTTTGACTACCTTCCGCTCACCGCCTTGGTAGATTCACAGGTAAAACACCACCCCATCCTGTCTCCAGCTCAACGCTGGCCACGTACAGTACCAGTCGAAAGTATGGACACACTTTCACATTGAAGTGAATGGGAAAGTTGTCCAAACTTTTGACTGGTGCTGTATGTACTCTACCGCATGGAAATGCAGTGCCATATAGTATTAGGCCTATTTCTCATTAATTAACCTTAAAATTTACCCATTTGACCCATTTGCGTAGGTAAAATGTGAGTGATGTTGTGTCTTCCTGTTGTAGATCTTCTGTCTTCACGGAGGACTATCGCCGTCTATAGACACGCTGGATCACATTCGAGCGCTGGACCGTTTGCAGGAAGTCCCCCACGAGGTGCGTACCCTCGGTGTGCATGTCAAAGCCCACGCTGCTTCATACAACGTGCTCTGTTTACCTTTTTATATGTTTTTATATTTAAAGGGGACCTATTATGCAAATTTTCAAGTTCATACCTTTATTTGGGAGTTCTACTAGAATAGGTTTACGCGTTTTAACAGTTAACACTGTTTATCTTTTAATAGTCATAGTTTTTATATTTAACTTGGCCATCGGTAGCCATGTTATGTCCTTACAGCCACATTCCCATGACATTTGTTCTCAGTTCATACTCTTTCGGTCAGTCACCGTGTCAGAGGGGTTCTCCGTGGGTCGGAAAACTGGAGGGGTAACGTTGTCATTTGTCCGTTCAGGGCCCGATGTGTGACCTTCTGTGGTCGGACCCAGACGACCGTGGCGGCTGGGGGATTTCCCCCCGTGGCGCCGGCTATACCTTCGGTCAGGACATTTCCGAGACATTCAACCACGCCAACCGCTTAACCTTGGTGTCCCGAGCTCACCAGCTGGTCATGGAGGTTAGTCGCATGTTGCTGATGGATAGTATACATTTTTTTTTTGGGTCTTTCAAAAGCCAGCATAAATAGAATGTAGTGATAATGCTTCTTGTCTTGGTTTAATAGTTTGGCAATGAAACATTTTATCTCATATTACAGCAGAGTGCTCTAAGCAGCTGTATTTTTCCCCCTAGGGCTACAACTGGTGCCATGAGAGAAACGTAGTGACAATATTTAGCGCCCCAAATTACTGCTATCGCTGTGGCAACCAGGCTGCCATCATGGAACTAGACGACACCCTTAAATACTCTTTGTAAGTACTGTAACAACACATGCGTTTGACTCTTATTGAAAAAATAATCATAGTAGTTCCCATTTACTAGCAAATTGTTTTGTTATTTTACTGTTAATAGTGTGCATTGCAGTTAGAAAAACAATGATGACGATGATAGTGATATCAATACACCATGAATATGTAAATCTGAAAGTATTATTATTTATTTTTTATTCAGCCTTCAATTTGACCCGGCGCCTCGCCGAGGGGAGCCCCATGTGACACGGAGAACGCCAGACTACTTCCTGTAAACTGTACACCTGTCCTGTCCAGTCCTGTCCAGTATTGCCATGATTATGATCCTCAGCAGAAAATAACATGATTGGAGAGGGAAGAGAAAATGGGGGTGGGACTACAAAGTAACGGGCATTGTATATTCGTCATACAAAGAAAGTGTTTGGAAAATATCTGTGTATAAGGACCAAAAGTGTGTGCCACACTCATTATGGGGTAAAGTTCAAACTCACCCACCACAACATGTCGTTTTTGTTTGAAGAATTCTCCAGCACTCATGGGCAAATGTGTAATGGTATAGGTTTCTTCAAGGACTTCTGGTGTGCTTGATTTCGTTTTGCTTTGTCTGGTGTTATAACGGACCAGGCAGACTCGTAAGAGAAATCCAGCACACTTCCAAGTATTTCAAATGCACTTTTTGCTAAGGTCTGACTTGAATCTGTTAAGTGTCAACAAAGGCATTGTTGCCCTAATTATTAATCTAGCCAACTGTTCTTACCTGTGCTGTGGCTTATTTTGTGAGTCTCTGGATTTTCACAGTTTAAATGAAATGTAAACATGTGAGAAGAATGTCTTTCTTTTTTTATATTTTAGAAAGACCCAACCAGCAATGATGTTAAATGATATTCGGTCAACGTTCATCAGAACAACTTTTTATACAGCCTTACCAGGATTAATAAAAAAACATTGTATTGAGTCACACACACACACACACACACACAGACACACACCACATTGATCTCTCTGTATTTAAATATTCATTTCAACATTAAAGATGGAGATGGCTCCTTGGCAATTGTTTTGTATTTTTTATACCTTGTGATATTGGCTGTTCTACCGTGATAATAATTTAAAAGTTGACAGCTCATACTAGCTAGTTAGCTCTGAAAACAGTATCATAGCATGTTAAAAAATGCAGCCTGATCTTAAAACCAGTGGATCTATCCTGTAATCTGGATGATATAAACAGATAGAACACTAGCAGTGTAAAGCCTGTGGATGTTCCAAAATTGTTAATTATCCGCAATTTCAACTATTACCACAAGGTGGCACTCTGTCATATTTAAAATTGTTATATGTTTATGTAAGTTAATTACCTAATCACATACATAACGCATATATCCCTTGTCTATGCGTTCCTTTCCAATGTTATATTTGCACACAGACTGCTGTGTTGCTGAATTGTATGTGCTCTATAATCAAGCAATATTTTAGGGTAACACCTGTGGCTAAATTACAGGGAACTCATTTTCTGACTACACCTGCGTAACTGCGTTACAGATAGTTGTCTCCAATTTCTAAGCAACGGTGCCACGGTACACGGCAAAGGATGAAAGGCCAAAAAGAGCGTAAAATCGTAAAACACACGCACAACGTCATTATATTATGGAACTTGTAATATTTACATTTCCGTTTATATTTATTTTTATTCTTCATTATAGAACCAAAGCAATACCAACCGTAAAAACAGAGGGGGCCGTGCTGAAAGTTGAGAGAAAACACGATACACCTTTTTTTCCGACTCAAACGTCGTAATGTACGTGTTTTAGTAACTATGACTATGAGAAATATTACAAAAAGAGTACCACCTTGTGGTAATAGTTGAAATGGCGGATAAGTTAAAATTTTGGAACATCTCTTTTGACTGAATGTGTCAGCTATTGGGCATTTTTCATAAACTATTATTTATTGTAAAAAGCACAACAAAAAAAACTATTAAAAAGCAAAATATTAGATTTGTTGGCAAGATCAAATTTAACCAGAAACATCATAAATTAATAATCAGTAATAATATTCCAATAATCTAACTATTGAAAACGTTTTGCAACAAAAATTTTAAAACCATCAAAGCATCATGTCCAATCATTGTATTCGACGAGAATAACGCTTTGAAAATTATTTAAACGTTCCAGCGTTCTAGTCCATGTATTTATTTGGTTCCCATCATTATTTGACAAAGCTAAAGCGCCCCCTGCTCGCGCTGGACAGGTTTAACTAGAGACTTCGAGCGACAAGCGGTTGCCTGTGCTTTTCGTTCGGCCCTGTTGACGTTCTACATTGTATCTCTGGATTTTCTTTGAACGATTTACAGTAAGTAATAGCTCGATGGTAGCTTAATATTTATGTGTCCCATTAGACATAGCAATTAGTGGTTATTTGGAGTGGATATCCCTTTTGTTTACATTTTAATCTGAATATGGTTGCTATGAGGCCTTCTTCTTACAACGCAGAATGCTAACGCTGGTTGCTAGCTTAGCTAGCTAGCGTAGCTGACGTTGAATGAAGGTGAACTAGCATAGCTAACCAGCTAGCTAACGATACTTGTGCCTGCTAGCTTGCGACCTAACATTGGCAATATTAACTAACAGTAGTGTCCATGTGTGTGTAAAGGTAAAGTTCAGTTAAGCACACCAACAACCTACCTCACTATTTCACTTTTAAGTTGTCGCTAGCCATTGCTTGGAGAAAATCGATTATAACTTATATAAGAGTTCTGAATAGCAAATATGGTTGTCAGGGAAAGGTAAATTGGAGACAATAAGGCAGCTAGGTAGCTAGCTAACATTAGCGAAATGTTAATACGTTATGTTGCACTGATTCAGTAAACATTTGTCGAACGCCATAGATTTAACAAGCTAGCTATTTGACAACTACTAAGCGACCATCTGTGTTTTTGACCAGATTCAAAACCACTTAACTTGTGGAGCTGATTTAATGTTATTTCCCTGATAACACAGGGAATTATTTAACGGTGAGCTAATAAACTAGAGATATACAAACTAACGTAGGTAACGTGAAGTTAAGCTTCATGAGCGATTATCAGGCTATTGCTGGCTGACATTACAGCTAATATTAGCCAACGCTTCTAAGTTTATCTAACAAATAGTTTAACGTTACCCACATAAGAGTCTGACATTTGTATGTTCTGTTTTTTTAATTCAGATGCCAACAATTAAACTGCAAAGCTCCGATGGAGAGATCTTTGAAGTGGACGTAGAGATAGCCAAACAGTCTGTCACCATCAAGACGATGTTGGAAGGTATGAAATGAAAAGCCATACCTAAAAAAAAAACGGACATTATAATATGTGGAGCTGCTTTTCTAGCACTGTGGCATACTGTGCTGTTTTAACGTGCTTGCTTTGATTTGACCAGATTTGGGTATGGATGATGAAGGAGATGATGATCCCGTTCCCCTTCCTAATGTGAACGCTGCCATCCTCAAGAAGGTAAGGGCTTTGACCTAGCTGGTGCATGGAGGAAACCTGGGTGTCCCTGTGCTTAAGTACCTGACTAGTACTGCCTGGGTGATGCCAAATGGCTTTTGCCCATTGCACCTGAACTTTAACTACGTTCAAATGCTCTGTGAAACGATCAGTCTGTGAGGCAGAGCGATAGACTATGTCAATATTGTTAACAGTAGGTCTTATATGTGCCAGGAAAAGGAGTAGGATTAAGGCTACTTACTAAGCTTAGATGACCTCACTTTCATTAGCTTGCATAGGCATCACTTAGGACATCCCTTGATCTGACTTAGCATGGCTCATTCATGGTTTGTCGGTAGCGTTCTGAATGTTGTTTAACAGCATTCCTCACTGCCCTGTGTGACTTGTCGGCGAGACTTGGGGAGTCCTGTGTTTGGAATCTCTTCACTGTTTGTGTGTGGTTGTCCAGGTGATCCAGTGGTGCACCCACCACAAAGACGACCCCCCTCCCCCGGAGGACGATGAGAATAAGGAGAAGAGGACGGACGACATTCCTGTGTGGGACCAGGAGTTCCTCAAAGTGGACCAGGGCACCCTCTTCGAGCTCATTCTGGTGTGTACCACCACGCTCAGACCGCTCACTCTCCTTCATGCTGTTGCTTTGTTGCAGAGGCTTGACAGATTAAACGATTTGGTCATTGAGGGAAATTATTTGCAGACATTTTTAAATAACTATTTTTGTGGACAAACGGTACTTTCTGGGTATAGGAACTACTAGAGGTTTGATTGAATCTTAATGGCCTGACGACTATGTCCTAGGAGTCTGGTTTGACCTTGCCTGCACTTGTGTATTATGCAAAGACAAACAAGTTGCTAGGCAACAGCTGTATCAGGACAAGGGTTTGACATTTGAAAGTAGCCTTAAGTGCATAGGCAAATACAGTCTTAAAGTTTTGAAATAACATGAGCAGATTCGTTGCAATGAAGTCTATACTGCTGAATTAGTTCTTTTAGATACATAATTTTAGTCACTGCTATCCAGGACTTCGACATATATTTTTTAATTTACAAATTGTTATCAAGCATCAGATAGTAAAGGGAAATATTTTGGCTCTTGAATCCGTGGCCCTCGTCATGCCTCGATCCTGAGCTTGCGCAACTCAGTTCTGTAGTTTTAGAACGATCTGCGGGTGTGTCGGCACGGTAACGCGAGTCCGAGCTGTCACCCGAGAGGGTCTGACCTGCTGCTGTTTGGAAGCATGTTTACTGACCGCAGAACAGATGACTGCTCATGGCAGGCTGGCTAACTCCCTCCATGATTGACCGCTCCTATGTTCGCGTGCTCTTTTTATCGATTCTTTCTCAATCCCCCCTGCCTTCTCGTTCTTTTACCCGTTTTTGTATTTAGGCAGCCAACTATTTGGACATCAAAGGCCTGCTCGATGTCACCTGTAAGACTGTGGCCAACATGATCAAAGGCAAAACCCCAGAGGAGATCAGGAAGACGTTCAATATAAAAAATGACTTCACAGAGGAGGAGGAAGCCCAGGTAACACACCTGTCCGTCACCACTCGGCCTCTGTCCGTCCCTCCTCCTTTACTGCCTCTTCTTTCAATGCTCACTCATCCACCACTTCTTTCTGTATATATGAGCTTTCCTTTCTTCCCACCACTCTCTGCTGCTCCTTCACTCACTCTCCTCCTCTTCTCCATCCCAAAGCCGTGCATTTCCTTCAAAGTCGTACTCTGGCCAATCACATGGCTTCTTAAATGTAGCCAGCCCACAGCTATCCCATGCCCCTCGTTGGAGTGCCGGTGCTTAACGACTGTCGAGTGCTTATCGAATGCGAGAGACTTCACCTCTAGTCCTCTCATATGCTGCTACATATTTCAATCATAGCTTAATACGCAGTGATCAGACTGGATTGTGTTCTTCTTAACTGACTGAGCTCTCTTTATTCCCCTCAGGTACGCAAGGAAAACCAGTGGTGTGAAGAGAAGTAGAGTAGGACGTTTTTACCAACACTACCACACTGAAAGGATTGTTCCAGATAACTGGTTGCACTGGCGCTGTTCATACTTGTTAATATTTACATTTTAGGTTTTATTTAGAGTGACAAAATTCTCCCAAGCCTCCTCCTCTCCCTTTGTGTGTTCTTAGCATGGCCATTCACATTACATTGTATTTGCGTAACATGATTTCTTTTTGTTTTTTCTCTAAATTTTAAAAGTAGAAAACGCAGTTCTAAATACTGTTTCACCTCTCAACTCTCTGTTTTTCAATTGCTAGTGTCTTTTTTACTGGACATGTTTTTTTTTTTTTTGAGTCAACTGAATGAAATAAATGGCTTTTCGGCAATTGAAAAGAAAAGCAAATGTTGATCTGTTTTTGAAAATGCTGCATCTGTGCTTACCTACCTGGAGGACATGGAAAGGAGAAGAGCTGTTGTAGGAAATTTGAAGTTATGGATGAAAAAAATGATTGCAAAAATGTCCTGTGGACTGGAAGTTTACTTGTCAAAAGAAGTGTGTGCTCTCTCACCTGACTTTGAATATTACTTTGGACTATTACTACTATTGTATTGAACTGGTAACTTTTCGCAATTCTTTGCTCTGAAAATTGCATTCAGGAGTATCCACCATTATAACTCCAGGAGTAAATAAATGATAATAAAAATAACTTGTACTGTATGCTTCTTTACTCATGCAAGTGTGTTCTATAACATATCCATATTTTGATAAATGTATCTCGTTTCTGCTTGTACAAGATGACAAAGACGGTGAACATGTTCCAAGACAGTGAAAAACACCTTTAGAAGACAGATTTTCAAAATACTTTAATACGTCAAACAAAAACAAAAAAAAGAGTATAACATCCAAGACAGAAGTCTTTCGCCGTGTTCAAAAATACACAAAACAACGTTTCCTGTTCGCTGCGGTAGCTCAGTCATGATTAACCATTGATCTATGGCGATAACATCATTTCTAACATATCAGCGCCCTCTGCTGGACACCAAAGATGAAAACGATAACTGCGTTACGCTACAGGTTGTAAACACACTGATAATCTCAAAGTAGACTTTATTGCGATAAGCAGTAAAGTAAAAGCTTTATTTAGCACATGTATTTTTGGTACACTTAGTTGTAACATGCACAGATTGAAAAAAAGAATGATTGAACACATCTGTGGTAAAGTAGATAGAAAAAAAATGCAAAACATCTGTACAAAATGCATTTTCTTTTGAGAGAAATACACAGAAAATGTATTGCTTTTAGAAATGGTGACACTAAAAAGAGAGGTCTATCGAAAACATTTTTCTCTATTTTTTTTCATTTGTTTTTTTTTAGATAAAACATATAAAAGTTTAATTATATAGGAAATTCCACATTTATAAAACTATACAACACAATGAAATATATAGTACCCATTTGGTCTTTACAGAGCTGCAGAATTTTCAGTCAGATGGGGCTGTCTTGAGATTGGTGAAACTCTTCAAAGAAAGCTTCTCACATGGCAGTATTTCATTCGTTGTGCACACTGGGGTTATAGAGCGGATCTTTTTGCCGCCGTTGTTGAAACTTAAATGACTAATAAATGCGTTTCGTTTATAATATGAATGTGTTTTTTTACAAAACCAGCCTACAACCCCAGCAGTTGTACAGTGCCTTTAAAGCCACATGAAAGAAATGGCAAGGACACCCTTATTACGAGTGAGCGTCCTTCAGAAAGATGTCTTGCGTTTAAAATGACCTGGAAGTGCCGAAAGTAAATGGATGTAACACAAATGTGACTCACTGTACTGATAAGATCATGTTTCAGTGAAATAACACTGTCCAAAACACACTAATCTTACAAACCATAAAAAACAATATAAATACAACATAAAATAACGTCATCTAAAAAGCATTCAATCAAATGGGGTCATAGTAGAGACACCATTTTAAAAACAATTTGGAAATGGAATCGGTTGATCAGCCAAGTCTGACAGAGAACCATCGGTGGCCACACCCCCTTTGACAGTATGCTGATTGAGGGGGCTGTTCCCGTGCGCTGCTCCAATCAGGGCTCGCTGGAGGGGAGGATGGCAGGCTGCGGTTCTGGAGGCTGGACTTCTGGCTCTGCTGCTCTGGGTTCTGCCCGTTGGGTCCAGACAGGGGCTGCTGCCTGGAAGCCTGGCCATAGCTGTGTTTGTATGTGTGTGTGTGAGTGTGGTGGGTGGCGTGGGGTGGGGGGGTGATGGAGATGAGGACTGGCAGGGACAGTGGGGTTGTCCAGAAGCTGCCTGGTGGAGGAGAAGGTGAAAGGGAGGAGAGACGGAGAGGGAGAGGGGGCAACACAGCAGTCTAACAGGGTGATGGACGGACAGACAGACAGACAGACTGACAGAGGGCCGTGCTGATGCGAGTACAGGGCAGTTGGGCCGTGGGGACAGGGTGGGCGTGTGTGGGGGGTGTGGGGGTGAGGAGGGGGGTCTGCCGTCACTACGACTCAGTCAGGGCCGTGGGGACAGGGTGGGTGTGTGTGGGGGGTGTGGGGGTGAGGAGGGGGGTCTGCCGTCACTACGACTCAGTCAGGGCCTTGAGGGACAGGGTGGGTGTGTGTGGGGGGTGTGGGGGTGAGGAGGGGGGTCTGCCGTCACTACGACTCAGTCAGGGCCTTGAGGGACAGTCCTGCAGCCTTGGTGGCCGAGAGCACGCCGGGTGTGTGTTTGCCGGAATGTTCCAGAAGGGTGTGTGTGTGTTTGCCAGAATGTTCCAGAAGGGTGTGTGTGTGTTTGCCAGAATGTTCCAGAAGGGTGTGTGTGTGTTTGCCAGAATGTTCCAGAACGGTGTGTGTGTGTTTGCCGGAATGTTCAAGGTTGGTGGTTTGTGTGTGTTTGCCGGAATGTTCCAGAACGGTGTGTGTGTGTTTCCTGGACTGCTCCAGGGTGGTGTGTGTGTGTTTGCCGGAATGTTCCAGAAGAGTGTGTGTGTGTCTGCCGGACTGTTCCAGAAGAGTGTGTGCGTATCTGCCGGACTGTTCCAGGGCGGTGTGTGTGTGTTTGGCGGACTGTTCCAGGCGGGTGTGTGTGTGTCTGCCGGCCGGGGGCCGCGGGAGCGGGGTCTGAGATGAGGGGGAGGCGGGCGCGGGGGAGCGAGGCGGGGAGGGGCGGTGCGGATGGAGGCGGATGGAGGGCGAAGGGGGAGAGTCTATAGCGCTTCCATCAGAGGAAGCTGGGCTGGCACAACGTCCTCCCTGAAGGTAGCGAACGCACTTCTTTTTCCTCCTAGGGACAGTCAAGAGAGTTATCTGTGAATAAAGCGTGGATGGTAAACGTCACCACAGTGAACAGTAGCTACAGCATTCTGAGTGAACAGACGGGCAATCAATCAGACGGAAAGAACACGCTATTCCCTCTGTTTAGTATGCAGTGTTGATTATTGTTTTTTAATGACTTGTTCTTTTTAGCTGACAGAAAACACAAATCATTAAACAAATGGTTTTAGTGGCAACTTAATGGAATGGGTGGATATTTCGCTGACAGAGACTATTTGGCATGTTTTGCGGGGGCGGAGGGGGCACGGTAAAGTGTGATGTATTTTAGCGGCCTGACATGTTCACACAGACTCGTCCAGGCTGTGGGACCGCGCCAGAACTCCCCCCCCCCCCCCCCCCCCCCACCCCCACTAGGCGTCTACCAGTCTCCTCCACCAACAAACACCGTCTCAAAGGCGCGGCGTGTGTCCCATCGTCTGTGAGTCACTGGGGGGCCACCGCACCGGGGTTTAGAGTGACGGAAAGAGAGAGTGAGAGACAGGAGGCAGAGAGCGAGAGAGAGAGTGATTTCGAAATGGCGGAGTTCACCATCAAACGGCTCGCCTGTCGAACCACATGAATGAAGAAAGACGAGAGCAGAGGAGCATGAGAATGCCTTCAGAGTGCAAAGGTGTGTGTGTGTGTGTGTGTGTGTGTGTGTGTGTGTGCAATTCAGCTGTGGTGGGAAGGATTTGCCGTTACCACACTTGCCTTCTTTGTTCTCTCCACATAACATGCACACACACACACACACACACACACACACACACACACCCAGAGACTAAGAACGGGCAGGAGATTTCCATGACGTAATAGAGGGGGAAGACGAGTGACTGGGAGATAGGACGGGGTTATGGGTTCCTACAGAGAGTACCACTGACTCTCTGGCCCTACCACTATATGGAGCTGAGACCAGAGGGACAGAATGGGGTTATGTGTTCCTACAGAGTACCACTGGAGCTGAGACCAGAGAGAGAGAATGGGGTTATGGGTTCCTACAGAGCACCACTATATGGAGCTGAGACCAGAGAGAGAGAATGGGTTTATGGGTTCCTACAGAGAGTTCCACTATATGGAGCTGAGACCAGAGGGACAGAATGTGGTTATGGGTTCCTACAGAGTACCACTGTATGGAGCTGAGACCAGAGGTACAGGATGGGGTTATGGGTTCCTACAGAGCACCACTATATGGAGCTGAGACCAGAGAGAGAGAATGGGGTTATGGGTTCCTACAGAGAGCATGGAGCTGAGACCAGAGGGACAGAATGTGGTTATGGGTTCCTACAGAGAGCATGGAGCTGAGACCAGAGGGACAGAATGGGGTTATGGGTTCCTACAGAGTACCACTATATGGAGCTGAGACCAGAGGGACAGAATGGGGTTATGGGTTCCTACAGAGAGCATGGAGCTGAGACTAGAGGAACAGAATGGGGTTATGGGTTCCTACAGAGTACCACTATATGGAGCTGAGACCAGAGGAACAGAATGGGGTTATGGGTTCCTACAGAGAGCACCACTATATGGAGCTGAGACCAGAGGAACAGAATGGGGTTATGGGTTCCTACAGAGAACACCACCACAGGCTAGTTGACATGGAGCTGAGACAAGAGGGGGCTAACTGTCTCCCTGTGTCTACGGCTCTCTGGTCTCAGCTTCAGAGATAGCCTGGCCCCCTCCGCTATTCTAGAACCACCACGGGCTATTAATGAGGAGCAATCCCACTGTGGACCAGTAGGGGGCGGGGTAGGGCTAGCGGCAGCACGTTTAAGTTAGTAAGATGAGGACATGCAAGGCAGGGGGGTGGTACACACACACACACACACACACACACACACACACACACACACACACACACACGATGGAGGGAGCACGGGAGGAGTGAGGCAAAAGAGAGAGGGGGGGTAGAGGTGGGAGACGGGGGAGAGACGAGGCAAAAGAGAGAGAGAGAGAGAGAGAGAGAGAAAGAGAGAAAGAAACAGAGAGAAAGAGACAGAGAGAGAGAGAGAGATGGGGGTTAGGTTAGCTACAGATAGAGGGTTAGCTACAGAAAGAGAATTAGGTTAGCTATACAGAGAGGTAGAGGGTTAGCTATACAGAGAGGTAGAGGGTTAGCTTAGCTATACAGAGAGGTAGAGGGTTGGGTTAGCTATACAGAGAGGTAGAGGATTGGGTTAGCTACAGATAGAGGATTGGGTTAGCTACAGGTAGAGGGTTAGGTTAGGTACAGAGAGGTAGGGGGTTAGCTTTAGGTAGAGGGTTAGATTAGGTAGAGGTTTAGGTTAGCTACAGATAGAGGGTTAGGCTAGGTAGAGGTAATGGGTTAGGTACAGAGAGGTAGAGGGTTAGCTACAGATAGAGGGTTAGGTTAGGTACGGAGAGGTAGAGGGTTAGCTACAGATGGAGGGTTAGGTTAGGTACGGAGAGGTAGAGGGTTAGCTACAGATGGAGGGTTAGGTTAGGTACAGATGGAGGGTTAGGTTAGGTACAAAGAGGTAGATGGTTAGCTACAGATAGAGGGTTAGGTTAGGTACAGATGGAGGGTTAGGTTAGGTACACACCTGCAGGGCCCGCACCAGTCTGTCTGTTGGTTGAGGCCGAAGCGAGCTCGGCATTTCTTAGGAGAGCCGGGGTCTGAGCACAATGCAGCATGCGCACAGGAAGAGAGGCAGACAGGAAGAGAGAAAAAGGAGAGAGAAAGAGAGGGAAGGAGGAGGCCCAGTGAGAGGGGGAAAAGGAAGAGAGAAAAATAAAGAGAGAAAAGAGAGAGCGGGAGAGAGAGAGAGAGAGAGAGAGAGAGAGAGAAAGAGGGAGAGAGAGAGAGAGAGAAAGAGAGAGAGAGAGGGGGAGAGGGAGAGGGAGCGAGAGAAGGAGAGGGAGAGGGAGAGAGAGACAGAGAGAGAGAGAGAAAGAGAGAGAGAGAGAGAGAAAGTGGGGTAGAGAAAGAGAGAAGAAGAATGTGTGAGCAGAGCATTGACAAAGGCAAGGTCAATAAGAACAGGCCATGACACCAGTGTGTTAGTGGCCAATCAGAGCGCCCTAAACGACTGACACACCAATCAGAAACAGCGGAAGCAGCCATAGAGAAACAGTCTGTTAGGGGAGGCAGGCAGTTACATTCTCCTCGGTTAGATGTGTTACGCATTCAGTCCACCAGACCACAGAAATACTAACACAGCTGATAGGGTGTATTTATCTTAGCACAGACAGACAGACAGACAGACAGACAGACAGACAGACAGAGAGAGAGGGGGGGGAGTGTTTCTAAGAGTCAGTGCTGGGTTACCTGTGCTGGAGTCCTGCTGTTTTTCCCGTTTCCTCCTCTTCTTCTTACCCTGAGTGGGGAGGAGGGGAGCACACAGACAAAACAGCCCGTTAGATGGAGGCTCCTCGCTGGACTTTCTCTCTCTACACACCCCTAGACACCCACCGGGGGGAGGACATGCAGTGAGGGGGGAGGGGGGGGTGGTGGTCGTGTTAGCCCCAGTCCACCAGACCAGACGGGGGCCTGGGTTTGAAGGAGAGGGAGACGCAGAGAACCGCACGGCCAGAGCAGGAAAACACAGGAGACAGTCAGTCAGAGAGGGTGGGATGGACTAGCCGCAACCAGTCAGTCAGTCAGTAAGGCAGTCAATCAGTCAGTCAGTCAGTCAGTCAGTCAGTCACTCAGTAAGGCAGTCTATCTGTCAGTCAGTCAGTCGGTCATTCAGTAAGGCAGTCTGAACCCCCATCATGCTCCCTGCAGCCTCCCTGCAGCCATGCTGTGTGTCATGCTACACATGCTGCTACGCTAACCCTAAACCAGACACTAACCCCAACCCTAACCCTACCACCACACTACACCTAACCCAGACACCACACTCCACTACTGGGAATGAGGAGGATCGGTAACCCTAACCCTAACCCTAACCCAGACACTACACGTCTTTCACTGGGGTTTGATAGCTCATGGTGTTGTGAGGGCTCGTTTGGATGGAGACAATGAAGAGTCGTATCAGAGGAGAGGATGTGGGACTCTGCTCTTCGACGCCTACGCAAACATGTCTATTTCTGTTGTGTCTGTGTGGTGAGAAGTTCTCGTAACCCCCCTACCCAGCTTTCTGTAACAATGTGTGTGAGTGTGTTCTGTATTTCTACCTGTGCTTGCACTGTGTGTGTGTGTGTGTGTGTGGTGGGCCCTGGGAGGAGAAAGCCCCACTGCTTTGTGAGTGGGAGGTGAGGAGCTTAACTTCCTGTATGTCACTTTGGGTGTCTCTGCTCCTCTCGTTCTTTAGTTAGGAGGGCAGACTCCACACAACAGAAACGACCTGCGTGACCTCTCCTCTCGGCGTCCACACACCATTTCACTTCAAATAGAACCTAACGACCGAAACCGCTCTCTTTGGCTGCTTCACTTTGAGCACAACCACTGTTTTATATCTGTGGCCTTTTCTTAAAATTAATATTTTTCTACGGCCATTTTGAGCTGTATGTAAGAAACCCAGTGCAGAGATTTCGATAAGAAACAGCGTGTAATGGTTAAAGGATCCCCTGTGCCTGGCGGTCCTCTGACTCCCTCTCCCACCAGGACCGAGCTCCATGCAGTGTACCATAACAGCCACCAGAGTGAGATGCTGTAGCCCCAGCCACCCAGCCCCAGAGAAGACCACCGACATGCAGCGGCTGGCCCCCTGGAGGACCCTGGAGCCCCCCGTCCCCGTCTAAGACCCCCCCCCCCCCGCCCCCCCCTCCCCCCCCCCCCCCCCCCCCACACACACACACACACAGCGATACACACAGCCACAGCCAAATAGCCACAGGACAGGCAGGAGAAGAGAGAAGAGAGTGGATCTAAAGAACAGAGCCCCCCCCCACCCCACCCCTCTCTACTCAGTTAGCTAGCTGCTGTCTAGGGAGGACACAGGGGATAATGCTAAGCTAATGCTAAGCTAACAAACCTGTTCCTACACACATCAGTGTGTGTTTCCTTTATTTTTTTTATTTTTTTTTATGTTTTAACAATCTCTTTCGTGAAATGTGTTGACCTGTAATTATTATAAATCTGCAATATGTGTTCAAGCAAAAGGTGAAATAGCGGTCGATGATCTTCCCTAAATCCACCACCTCTCCCTGCCTAAGGAATCGTGTCTACGTGTTCCAACCAAAGCCCAGAAAAAAACGCCCCCCCCCCCCCCCCCCCCCCCCCCCCCCTCATTCCCGATCCCCAGAGCAAAAGCCAAGGCCACCGCCGCAGTTAGTAGAGCAAAGGTTTGGGGTAAAATGTGTCCCTACCCAATCAGCTTTACTGTTTTCCCCCGGGACCCCTCTAAGGCCCGCCTCCTGAAAGAGTTCAACAGCAACTTGACAGGTCAGCACACAGAAGCACAGGTAAGGCAGCTAGCTCCTACACGGGACACACGCTCGCTAGCTGCACACAGATGGGCCTCTAGCTGGCCTAAACGGAGCGCTAAGCGCTAAGCTAAACTGTCGTGTGGAGGGGGCTCGAGGGTGACTGCTGGTGGGCCTGAATGGGATGAGGGTCCACAAACTGGAGTAAGACTGAAACTGTTCACGCTAGAGTAAGACTGAAACTATTCACGCTAGTGGGGGACTGCTGGAAGACTTAAAACTGTTAATTAATCCCCTCACTCCACAGCCAGCTGATTACAGATGCCACGGTCAGTGTGTTCGCTCGTACATGTGTGTGTGTGTGTGTGTGTGGACGGCTGAGTATTTCATGCAGTCTCGCTGTGCGCTAGCATTGACAAATGACAGAGGAAACACAAAAGGGTTGAGCATGAGCGTGTGTGTG
>JAPMUY010005136.1:312500-320000 GCA_026901105.3 Galaxias olidus | reverse complement strand
CAGACCAACACAAGGCCTACAAACCAACACAAGGCCTACAAACTAACTCAAGGCCTACAAACTAACTCAAAGTCTACAAACCAACACAAATCCTGTTGTCCAACACAAGCCTGCAAACCAACACAAAGCCTGCAGATCAACACAAAGCCTGCAAATCAACACAAAGCCTGCAGATCAACAAAAAGCCTGCAAACCAACACAAGCCTGCAAATCAACACAAAGCCAACAAACTAACACAAGGACTGCAAATCAACACAAGGCCTACAAACCAACACAAAGCCTACAGACCAACACAAGGCCTACAAACCAACACAAGGACTGCAGGTCAACACAAAGCCTGCAGATCAACATAAAGGCTGGGGAAGCGGAGAGAGAAGCAGGGGGCAGAGTCCAGCCTCTCGGCCTGGCTGAAGGGCACTCCAGGTCGGGCTAGGAGCAGGTGATGGAGGGAGGGCAGATGGAGAGAGGCGGGAGGGAGAGAGAGAGGTATGGAGGAGTAGGAGGGGGGGGGGGGTTATGGGTCACGGAGACATACGAGCAGCACAGAGGAGAGGTGGGACGCGTAGGCCACAAAGCTGCTGCCGGCCTGCCAGGCTCAACCAGGCTCAACCAGGCTGAGCTGGGCCACAGCCGACCCAGACCCAGACCCAGACCCGGGCTGGCCTGGTACGGTACGGTACCTGGTGTAAGAGGAGGTGGCGGGGAGGTTGGTGGAGTAGGACTGCCGGAATCCACAGGAAGGCAGGGGGTAGACAGGCGAGCTCTGCCTGTGGTAAGGGGGGAGGGGGGTACAGGGATCAGGATGGATACTTCAGCCTCTGGAGCTACGGGGGGGGGGGGGGGTTGTCTGTGTCCGCTGGCGTGTCAACAGGGGCCGGCGTGGGGGACCCTATGGGGAGGTGTGTCAGGGGTCACACCAGTCTAAACGACGCTGGATCACATCAACACGCTCACCTGGCCTCCTCTGTGGCCACGCCTATCCTCAGCGTGGCTCCACACCTAGCTGGTCTACAGAGCCTGTCTGCTGGCTGCAGTGTCTCCCTCAACGGAGAAAAACGCGCACATCCTATTATTTCGGGTGCAGGACAGAACGTGTATTATTAAGGAGAAAAGAAAGTCTGCAACTCCGCTTTGCTCCATTGGTATGTTGATCGACGCCTGTTCAAAACGACAACGTTTCGACCACATCGGTCTTCGTCAGGTCATAATCCCCTCACTATGGACCGCCTGTCCACATTTCAACCTGTCGCTACGTTAGTCAAATCCGCCTGCACTCACCTTCCTTACAATGACTTGAACCGCAATTCTAATTCACTGTAATCTTTCGATCCTGCCTCAAAACCACTTCACTTCCCTCACTTCACTCTGGACTAACCTTAAAAACTCCGTGCTAAATAAATAACCCGTTCAACGCCTCATCTGATGTGCTGCTGTTGTTGGTCTGCTGTTCCATGCTGTTTATGTGTCACTGTCCTTTGTCCTATCACTCTTTCCCCTCTGAATAAATCTAACGCACCTCTGACAAACCCCCCTTCCTGGACACCGCCCTCTCCCCACACCCCCAGCCCCGCCCCGCCCCGAGGCACCGCCCACTTCCCACACCCCCAGCCCAGCCCTGCCCCCCCAGGCACCGCCCACTCCCCACACCCCCAACCCAGCCACGCCCCCGTGGATAAACACACCACTCCCTGCTTCAGCGGTTCCACCCTAACCCCCCAGGGCCGGCTCCAAGCCCACCAGCTCTGACCGCGGGAGGTCCCCCCTATCAAGGGAGGGCGAGGTGAGCCTCTGCTGGGCAGGAGATCAGGAGACACGGCCCCTCTCTCCTGGGGAGGCCGACGACCCCGTTAGGACACAGACGATAAACAGTAAACAACACCATAGATGTAAAAAAAAAAAAAGAAGATAAACAAACGAACAAACTAACAACAAACAACAACTTCCTGTTTGATTCAAAGCATGCTGGGGGTTTTCTGTGAATCTACAAGAAGGCATACTGTTCTGACACAAAGTGTTTTTATGTGGGCCTGCTGTGTATATGTATACACACAGATCATAAGGACCTCATTTTTAGTGCCACATACTCTTAAGTAAGAGTACTGGTGTGTAATGTTTGGTAGGAATGAAAGTAGACCAAACAGAAGTCAAGACTTCCACTGTGAGAACCCACTTCCACCGTGAGAACCCACTTTCACAGTAAGAACCCACTTCCGCTGTGAGAACGTTTGTCTCTGTTCCACTGAGCTGAACATGAGCTCCTCTGCTAGCTGCTTCAGTAGGTACCACTGGAGGGCTGGGCCCAGGGAGGCAGTGTGGGCTACACAACAGCCCCTCAGGGGGTCTGAGACAGAGAGAGGGTGAGGGGGGAAGGGGGGGGCACAATGCACCACAACACCCCCAATCACGGGACATATGGTGGCCTGTGAGGGACATTCAGCACGTCCAGTCCACTGTCACCATGGCGTAATGAAAACCCCCCACACATGGTTAACAGTTAACAGCATGGCTACTTTCTCTTCCTCCGAGCAAAGACGGACTGAAGAACCTGAACGTTTTTTATTTTAAATCTGCGCTGCGGAGATTAGGAGATCGCAGTCAGAACTCCTGAGGGGTGACAGGCTGCAGGCAGAGAAGGGCTTATATCGTACAACCAGGAGACACATCGATACTATGGGGGAGCCAACGTTGCATTTTGCAAATTAATATTTATCGCGGCGGCCCTGTCAAGTTTTGCGACAGATTTACCCAGCAATTGAATCAGTTACAGACCGTTAGAGCAATGGAGCCGGAGGAAAAACATGCTTTTTACAAGGTGGATTCTGAATGAACAGACCACATTTTGACTTGTTTCTGGGGGTGAGAATTATGCCAGATATAATAGCTGATGAGGAACTCATAACAGGCTAGCATTAAGCGGCTTTCCTGGATGACTACGTTAGGCACAGTCAGGTGACCTTTGACCTTTGACTTCTGCCACAGTATGAAAAGCCCCCGCTAAGAGTGTCAAAGATCAACAAAAGTATGATTCAAGAGACGTCTCCGTAAATCATACGTCCAAAACGTTTGTTTTTACCATACTTTTTCCCCCTTCAGATTCTGTTTGAGTGACAGTGTTTTGCTAGGTTGGGTTCAGGTCAGGAATCTGTACGTGTTGAGCGCGTGACGGGTAGCAGACCAGGTCGTGGGTCGACTGGCCTGACCTCACTCCGACCCAGAACAAAGTTATTACCACAATGGAGTGAAAGATGGTGGGTGGAGGTTTACACAGAGAGAGAACAGACAGGAAGAGACAGGTAGAGACAGGCTGCCACCTACGACAATGGAAGGACAGCCAGTGGAAAAATAGTTGACTGAGAAACAGGATGTTACTTGCGAGTTGTTATTGTTGTTGTGCATTAGCATTGTACGTCTGTTATCATGTCAATAAAGCACTTTAAATGGAATTGAGTCTGATCGAAATAGAGAGGGACAGTTTGTGTTTGATTGTGTGTTTGTATGACTGCGACTGTGCGTGTGTGTCCTTGTGACTGTGTGTGTCTGTGTTTTGGTGTGTGTATATGACTGCGTGTCTATCTGTGTGTGTGTGTGTGTGTCTGTGTGTGTGTGTGTATGACTGCGTGTCTATCATTGTGTGTGTGTGTGTGTGTGTGTGTGTGTGTGTATGACTGTCTGTGTGTGTGTGTGCGTGTGTGAGTGTGTGTATTTGTCTGTCTGTGTGTGTGTGTGTGTGTGTGTGAGTTGCTTACCAGCCCATGGAGGGGGTGATCTGTCCAACTCCACCTGGGGGTAGGGAGTAGAAGCCAGAAAGGTCCTGGGACTGGGGCCTGTGAACGCCTGGAGGACACACACGCACACACACACACACACACACACACACACACACACACACACACACACACACACACACACACACACACACACACACACACACACACACACACACACACACACACACTAATACACAGAGGAGTCAGGAGTCAGCTGGGGTCTCATTACCTGGCTGGGAACCTAGAATTACAAACCAGGACCCTCATCAGCCAGCCCCCTTCCTGAGATGGGTCAACCACTACTAACTAGTGCATAACCACCTCTGTTATCATACACTAATATTAGTCTACCACACTACTAACTATTGCACATTAACCTCTGTTCTCATAGACTAAGGCCAGTCTGCCAGACTACTATAACATAGTAACCTCTGTTCTCATAGACTAAGGTCAGTCTACCAGACTGCTATTACATATTAACCTCTGTTCTCATAGACTAAGGCCAGTCTACCAGACTAGCCTACCAGACTACTAACTATAACATAGTAACCTCTGTTCTCATAGACTAAGGCCAGTCTACCAGACTACTATAACATAGTAACCTCTGTTCTCGTAGACTAAGGTCAGTCTACCAGACTAGCCTACCAGACTACTATAACATAGTAACCTCTGTTTTCATAGACTAAGGCCAGTCTACCAGACTACTATAACATAGTAACCTCTGTTGTCATTAGTCTACCAGACTACTAACTATTATACAATCACCTCTGTTCTCATACACTAAGGTCAATAACACAACCACTACTAACTATAACATAACAATCTCTGTTCAGAGGTTGGAGGTGTTCAGAGGTTGGTGTTGTGCTCATACACCAAGGTGTTTGTGTTTTGGTTTGAACACTCGGTAAAGCCGGCTGATCTACAGCTGATAGTGTTCAGAGGTTGGTGGTGTTCAGAGGTTGGTGGTGTTCAGAGGTTGGTGGTGCTCAGAGGTTGGTGTTGTGCTCATACACTAAGGTGTTTGTGTTGTGGTTTAAACACTCGGTAAAGCCTGCTGATCTACAGCTGATAGTGTTCCAGTGGAAGGAGTCAGAGGTTGCTGTTGTTATCTCTCTGGGGTCGTGCGGCTGACGTTTACACTGACCTCTCTCTCTCTCTCTCTCTCTCTCTCTCTCTCTCTCTCTCTCTCTCTCTCTCTCTCTCTCTCTCTCTCTCTCTCTCTCTCTCTCTCTCTCTCTCTCTCTCTCTCTCTCTCTCTCTCTCTCTCTCTCTCTCTCTCTCTCTCCTCTCCAGCCAGGGAACCATTCACCGTGGAGACAGGCCCAGATGCTGTGTGTGTACGTGTGTGTGTGTGTGTGTGTGTGTGTGTACGTGTGTGTGTGTGTGTGTGTGTGTGTGTGTGTGTGTGTGCGCGTGTGTGTGTGTGTGTGTGTGTGTGTGTGTGTGTGTGCGTGTGAAACCACGAGAGCCGACAGAGAGGCTCGTTTCTCTCTCTCCCTCTTTTCCAAGTGCCGTTCAAAGGAAGTCATTTGTCAACACAGGGCACCTAGCACTTACAGCCACTAACCTGTGCCTGCAGCCCAAGAATGCGGACGATGACTGTAATTTGGCGGAGGCTGGGGGCCCCGTTCGAGGGCCCCGCGCTTCATAAATCTGCTGGACAGGAATGTGACTGAGTCAACCTACCTCCACGCCCCGGCCCTCGCTTCCCTCTTTCTTTGTTCTCTTATCTCACTCCCTCCTTCTCTACCTCCTTCCCTCCCTCCTTACCTCCATCCTTACCTCCATCCTTCCCTCCCTCCTTCCCTCCCTCTCTCACTCTCCCTCCCTCCATGTCCTTACTCCCCCTCAGAAAGAGCCTGTCCTGACGGAACCGACTCTTCATCCTCATCCATCCTCTACTCTACCATTACTACTCCTAGTCTACTCTAACTCTACTCTATTCTACTGTACCATTACTACTCTACCATTACTACTCCTAGTCTACTCTAACTCTACTCTATTCTACTGTACCATTACTACTCTACCATTACTACTCCTAGTCTACTCTAACTCTACTCTATTCTACTGTACCATTACTACTCTACCATTACTACTCCTCGTCTACTCTAACTCTACTCTATTCTACTGTTCCATTACTACTCTACCATTACTACTCCTCGTCTACTCTAACTCTACTATATTCTACTGTACCATTACTACTCTACCATTACTACTCCTAGTCTACTCAAACTCTACTTTACCATTACTACTCTATCTTACTACTCTACCATTACTACTCCTTTAGTCTACTCTAACTCTTACTCTATTCTCCTGTCCCATTACTACCTCTACCATTACTACTCCTAGTCTACTCTAACTCCACTCTACCATTCCTCTCCTCCTCCTCCTCTCCTCTAACTCTCCTCTCCTCCTTACTACTCCTAGTCTACTCTCTTACTCTACCATTGTACTACTCTATACTAGTCTACTTTCCCCACCTCTCCTCTACCATCTACTACTCCTAGTCTACCCGTCTTCCTCCGCCCTCGCATGTCTCCTCTTCATCTCGATAATGACCTCATCTGTAATGAGCCTCCCCGCTGTAGGCCCAGAGACCCCCAGAGACCCCCCAGAGACCCCCCAGAGACACCGAGACAGCAGCAGAGCCCAGCAGGCACACACAGTGAAGAAGACACACGACTATCAGGACCCCTCCCCTCCATCTCTCTTTCCCCAGAACAACGTTCCCTGTTTTAATTTACCATAGTAAAATAACACAAGGTTTCTCAAGAGTTTCCTATGAGTATTTGATCAAAATTGTGTCCATCAAAATTCTTAATGGCTCCTGTCAGAAGGAAAGGTCTAAAGATCTACCAGAAACGACTGTGACTCTGAGTTGATCTGGCTGTGCTATGATATACTATGTTGTACTGTGCTATGTTGTACTGTGCTATACTATGTTGTACTGTACCATGCTGTGCTGTGCTGTGCTATGTTGTACTGTGCTGTGCTATGTTGTACTGTGCTGTGCTATTCTCTGCTGTGCTGTGCTGTGCTATGTTGTACTGTGCTGTGCTATTCTCTGCTGTGCTGTGCTATGTTGTACTCTGCTGTGCTATTCTCTGCTGTGCTGTGCTATGTTGTGCTGTGCTGTGCTATGTTGTATTGTGTTGTACTGTGCTATGTTGCGCTGTGCTGTGCTGTGCTGTGCTGTGCTGTGCTGTGTTGTGCTGTGCTGTGCTGTGCTGTGCTGTGCTGTGTTGTGCTGTGCTGTGTTGTTCTGTGTGCTGTGCTGTGCTGTGCTGTGCTGTGTTGTGCTGTGCTGTGCTGTGCTGTGCTGTGCTGTGCTGTGCTGTGCTGTGCTGTGCTGTGCTGTGCTGTGCTGTGCTGTGCTGTGCTGTGCTGTGCTGTGCTGTGCTGTGCTGTGCTGTGCTGTGCTGTGCTGTGCTGTGCTGTGCGGTTCGGCCGTGCGTGGGGGTCGGAGGTGAGCGTGGGCACCGTCACGGCTGTTGCCAAGGTGACAGGCATGCCAAGGAGGTGTGATGGCAGCAGCTCACGACGTGTCAGCTCTGCAACATTCCTCCTCCACGGGCAGGGACTGTGAAGTCAGCGCACGCGTGTTGGTGTGTGTACAAACAACTAGGAACCATGGCTGAGAAGGGAGGCAGCGTGTGAGTTAAGAGAGTGTGTGTGTGTGTGTGTGTGTGTGTGTGGGGGGGGGGGGGGGGTGTGGATGTGTGTGTGTGTGTGT
>JAPMUY010005136.1:302500-307500 GCA_026901105.3 Galaxias olidus | reverse complement strand
CTTTAATCTCCTGCTTCACGGCACGAACATTAAACACCCCCTCTCTCTCTCCCCCCCCCCCCCCCCCCTCCCCCTCCCCACCCCCCTCCCTCATCCAAGAGCGGCCTGATGAAGGAAAGACAATTGCCGGGAATGAATGGCGAACGCGCCTTTTCTGCCGCGGCCTTTAAAGAACCTGGGACGAGGACAAACACTCGTGTGAAGTGAGCACTCCAGCCCAGAGACGTCAATCACAGCCCGGGGGTCATGTTGGGTTTATCCTTTTTCAAAATGTCGCCCTCGACAAAACACCTACAAACTACTTAGACTACGACACAACGACTGGAACTCAAATCAACAACAACGACGGACGCCTAATCCCCTGTTGTTGTGGTTGTTGTTGTTGTGTGTTGTTGTTGTTTGGTTGCGTGGAGGGCCCAGCGAGAGCGGGATCCACCAGGCAGGGTCATTTGGAGCCGCGTCGGCCCGAGACAAAGGCCATTCTTCAGCCCGGCACTCCTGTAACAAAGCCCCCTTGGCAGACAGGGAGTGCGTGCGTGCGTGCGTGCGTGCGTGCGTGCGTGCGTGCGTGCGTGCGTCGGGGCTTAGCCTGCAGGCTGGCTGTATAGGTGGGTGCTGTGTGCAGAGACACGGAGAGGTGCTGCACCATGTGCACCAGGGCAGCAGCAAGTGGTGAGACGTTAGTGTCACACACACACACACACACACACACACACACACACACACACACACACACACACACACACACACACACACACACACACACACTCTCTCGCTTTCAGCATGGCACACTCCCAGATATGCACACATCCACACACGCACGCATGCACACACACACACACACACACACACACACACACACACACACACACACACACTTACTTTTCGCTGGCAGAGTGACATTGGGGTTTGCGGGTGAAGGTACGGGGAAAAGGCTTGAGAAAAAGAGCGGCAAAATCCCCCACACCTGTTGCCTGAGCGTGAGGTTGAGGGTGACAGAGAGAGAGTGAGATGAGAGTGAGAGAGTGAGGTGACAGTGAGACAGACGCAGGCGGCGCTGAAAACATTTTCACGCTCTCTGATCCCAGGCCAGGCCCTATGGCGAAATAATTTACAGATCTACATAAACAGATCTACGTATATATACTGTATCTACATATACAGATCTGCATATACAGATCTACGTATATATATCTACATATACAGATCTACATATATATATCTACATATACAGATCTACGTATATATATCTACATTCTTTCTGAGTGTCAGTACTAAGTTATGACTCCCTGGAGGTTTCTGTGATTCTGCCCGGTAACCACTTTCAAAGACAATGACTTTATGGAAGTCACACTGTTTTGAATATGTTATGAATGTATAATGGATTTATTTGCAACTTTGTGTATGAATATGTGTAAGTATATGTTTGTTTGTTTTGTATGTTGGCATGTTATGTTGTTAGTGTAAATGTGTGTTTCTGGTTCATCAGTCCTCTTAATAGACATCAGCGGATTGGTTTATTTAACACACATCAACCCCCCCCCCCCCCCCCCATTCCCCTGTGACTCCTGCCAACGCCCATGCCCCTCCTAACCGTTACACTCTGATGAGGTGGGTCACACACACACACACACACACACACACACACACACACACACACACACACACACACACACACACACACACACACACACACACACACACACACACACACACACTCGTCAGCCAATCACCCTGAGTTATAGAGACCAGTCTGGAAGTCATTCTGCTCTTCAGAGTCCGACCAAAATGAGCGCCACTTAGTTGGAGGTTTGGACAACATCAAAGGCCAGGCAGACATAACAACACAGCCATGTTTAAAAAGACCCAAAGCCCCCGCTCCCACACACACACACACCCCACCCCCACACCTCTGCTGCCTACTTCCCAATCACACACACACATACACACACACACACCACGTACACATGCACACATACAAACACACACACACATACACACACACACACACACACACACACACACATACACATGCACATACACACACACACACACACACACACACACACGTACACACACGTACACACACGTACACACCTCGGCCCCCTGCCACCCCACACCACTGGGCCCATCTGTGCAGTGCCGGTGGTCGTGCTCAAGCAGTGGGGGGCTAGCGGAGCCATCCCCTGGGCCGGCAGCAGACAACGGAGCCCTGGAGGGCCACCACTAGGCTCCCAGCCTGTTCTTATTGGTTAACTCTGTGTGTATGGCAACCAAACACTGTTCTTATTGGTTAGCTCTGTGTGTATGGCTACCAAACACTGTTCTTATTGGTTTGCTCTGTGTGTATTTGTGTTCGTACTCCTGGCCCATATTAACCGGAAATGTTAAAGGAATAACGTTGACTCTTACCTCTGAAGGTATTTCAAACCACAGAGGTAATCTTTACAAGGTATGAGTGAGATATCAGTCAGATTTGTTGTCATAAACAGAGAAAACGGGGACAGGCAGCGAGACACACACCACTTTGGAAACGCTCCTTTAGGCCCCAAAGAGTCTCTTTTAAAATAATGAATGTGGTTGAGCGGTCTGTAGCGTAAATATTGACAAAAAGAATGGGGGGAAATGAGACCACCACAGAAGTCATAAATCCTGTTTTGGAAAAGGCACGCTTCCTACCCAATTTGGTTATTGAAACAATAGATGGCGGACCGAAAAAAAAAAACACCAAAATAAAAAACACCGCCACCGCAGAATGTCGTCAGCGCCGTGAGAGTCATACTATGATCCAGAAAGCAGCGGGGCGATAACGGTATCGTCAGAAGCCATCGGCGGCGCTGCCGGAAGCCCCAGCGACGCTCTCACACTTCCCTGCAAGCCTGCTATGGCTATGCTTCACAGGGCCAGGGCTCTCCCTGCGCTGTGGCCAGGGACGCTGGGTTTCACCCCGTGTCACCAAGAAAAAAACGAAGAAAAATAACACACACACACCACCGTCAATGACCTTTAGGTAAATCCCCTCCTACTGTGAAGGGGGTATAGAATACAGGAAACGCTCGCGCGGAGAGTTCTTTTGATGTCAGATCCCGCCAGCGGTCTTGGGGCCAGTCATAGTGAGAGCTCCCTCTCTCCTGCTGTTACTCACGGTGTTCATAGCGAAAGCTCTCCTGCTGTCACTCAAGGTGTTCATAGCGAGAGCTCTCCTGCTGTCACTCACGGCGTTCATAGCGAGAGCTCTCCTGCTGTCACTCACGGCGTTCATAGCGAGAGCTCTCCTGCTGTCACTCACGGTGTTCATAGCGAGAGCTCTCCTGCTGTCACTCACGGCGTTCATAGCGAGAGCTCTCCTGCTGTCACTCACGGCGTTCATAGCGAGAGCTCTCCTGCTGTCACTCACGGCGTTCATAGCGAGAGCTCCCTCTCTCCTGCTGTCACTCACTGTGTTCATAGCGAGAGCTCTCCTGCTGTCACTCACGGCGTTCATAGCGAGAGCTCTCCTGTCACTCACAGCGTCGGTCCTCGTGGCGCGGCTGGCGCTCTCGCGACGGAGGGCCCCGGACGAGGACGAAGTGCTTCCCACTCAAATGAACTGAGCCCCCCCACACGGCACTCCAGATGCTCTCCGGCGGGACGTTGCCGTGACGGTTTGCTTTTACTCGTCGCGTGTTAAAAGAACAAGGAAAGGTTGACGAGGGAGGAGCGACCGCTGCTAGACTGGCGACTGTTAAGAGGTTATAGTTACTCTTTTAGTGGAGCGCACACTGAACATGAGCTTTGGATACAATGTGTGTGTGTGTGTGTGTGTGTGTGTGTGTGTGTGTGTGTGTGGGTGTGTATGTGTGTGTATGTGTGAGTGTGTGTTTGTGTGTGTGAGAGAGAGTGTGTGTGTGTGTGTGTGAGTGTGTGTGTATGTGTGCGTGTGTGAGTGAGTGAGTGTGTGAGCGTGTGTGTGTGCATATGTGTGTGTGTGTGCATGTGTGCGTGTGCGTGCTGTGGAGCGATTACTGTAATAACTCACAGAGCAGGCAGATGGCGTGTACTGTGTTTCTTTTAAATTGATTTAACAGTGGCTGCTGAAAGAGGAAAGCCGATGTTATAAATTGTAGAGAGAAGAAAAAACACACAAAAAAACAGGCTAAAGAAAAAACACAATGTGGGTCAAGCAGAGCCTTTACTTGACCGGCCGGAGTCAGAGGAAAAACGAGAGTCAGCGGCAATCTAAGATAGACAGGGAAAAGCCTTTAAGGCTTTCAGGAATATGTATGCGATTAAGAGTCGATTTTCACTTTGGATTCCCCCAATCTAATGTGAACAGCCTTTGAAGGCTTTAGACAAACTGTAGTGTCACATTTGGAGCAAAAAAGCTATCATTTTCACGTTGACTATACCCAAATTGATTTTGGGATCCGTAAGAATCCAGAACAACACAGAGTGAAACGCTTTTCTTATTCAGTTGTGGACGCGTATTTAATTACAGCACTTACTGTTTCGAATTATTACCATAACTTAAAACTTTAAAGTGGCATTTTTTTATTTTACACAAATGTAACCTATAATGCTCGCTCATAATCTAAATATTAACCAAACAATAATGAGAAAATATAAAAAAATACATTATCAAAATGCTTTTCATGTGGACTACTAGTAATCGGTAGTCTAGTAATCTAATCCACAGGAACACAGCAAATGAAGTGTGTCTCTGTGTCTCCGGTTGTCGAGGTGTTCGTACACTTCAATCCGACGGGAGAAATGAAAGCGGCCATATAGCGGCTCTTTAGCACTATCTTTAGCTTGGAGATCAAAGCCCAGCCACTACCGCACTCCTGCCTTTGCTCCTAAACTCAGAGGGAGGAGGGAACGCACGCAGGAGAGGAGGAGGAGGTGGAGGAGAGGATGGGGGGAAGAAGAGGGCTGGAGGTGGGGGGCTAAATCCCCCCGATCGGATTTCTCTGCACGTTCTCTCTCTATCAGTGGGTCATGGTCCAGAAAAATAGCCAGAG
>JAPMUY010005136.1:275000-280000 GCA_026901105.3 Galaxias olidus | reverse complement strand
AGAGATTAGGAGGAGGAAGAGGAGGAGGAAAAGGAGGAGGAGGAGACGGTGAGGACAGTGAGGACATAGCAGTATGGAGAGATTAGGAGGAGGAAGAGGAGGAGGAGGAGGAGGAGGAGGAGACTGTGAGGACAGTGAGGACATAGCAGTATGGAGAGATTAGGAGGAGGAAGAGGAGGAGGAGGAGGAGGAGGAGGAGGAGGAGGAGACGGTGAGGACAGTGAGGACATAGCAGTATGGAGAGATTAGGAGGAGGAAGAGGAGGAGGAGGAGGAGGAGGAGACGGTGAGGACAGTGAGGACATAGCAGTATGGAGGAGGAGGAGGAGGCGTGCGTTGTGTTTTCTTGTTTAGAATCCCTTCAGAGCACACACACCCCTCTGCTGCCTGCCTGCCTACCTGCCTGCATGCCCACCCGCCCGTCCGCCCGCCCGCCTGCCAGCCTGCCTCCCTGCCCGCCTGCCTTCCGACCCCCCTCGTCTTAAACACTGATGACTGCTAATCCACACAACACGCCTCTAAAGCCTGTCCCTCGACACTCAACAGGACCCACGACCCTCGGCAACTCACACACGCACGCACGCGTACACACGCACGCGTACACACGCACACACACACACACACACACGCACACACACACACACACACACACACACACACACACACACACACACACACACACACACACACACACACACACACACACACACACACACACACACACACACACACAACACACATACACAAAAACTTCATGCAGAGAATGCAAAGGGGAATAATTTGCACTCTCTAGGATTCCCACAAAAGGCTCCCAGTGAAAACTTTTGTTTCGATGTACCACTGAAATCTCCATTAATGAGCGAGGTCTCTAATGCCCCTAGGCAGACTTTTAATACTGGTATTAGAGCTAACTAAACCCGCCAGACCTCTTTGTGGGATTCCATGCATTGTCAAATGACTTTTGTAAAGAGAGTCGTTTTTTTTTTGGGATGTGAAATTATTTCACAGAGTTGTTAACATAATTCCATAATAATAAGGGGTGTGATTCAGCTGTCAAGGGAACGGAATCTGCTAATTACACAATCTGGTTAGCTAGGCCTTTGAATTTACGGAAGAAAATCCTAAATCTTCTCGAAACAGTCGGACTCCATTTTCCTCCTAAATACTTTAATTCTATTCTTAGACGTACAATCTTACAAGGACAAGGACATTGAGAATTTACAGCGAGGCCTCTGTAAAAAATCACTCCCGACAAACATTTCTGGTTTATAATCAGAGCACACAAGTGGATGCAGATTATCCACCCTTTGAAAAGAAAAATATAGAAGAGTGATGAAGACGGCAAGAGAAAATGGAACACAGAAAAGCCTGATCGATGGAAACACCAGGCCTAAGGGTTCTGTGAGGAGCGGAGCGCCATACACAACGCATCACACCTCACCTGCCTCTACACGAACATCACAAACAAAGAAACAACACTACATTAGATATTGTTTCTATTTTGTTTGAACTTTTCTACATTTACACTTACGTTTTCCTGGCTCTACACAAACGTCACAATCAAACAACAACAGTACATTAGAAATCGTTTCTATTTCTGTTTGAACTTTGCTACATATACACTTAAATGTGGGCAGCACGGTGGCTCAGTGGTTAGCACTGGTGCCTCACAGCAAGAAGGTCCACCTGACCCAATGGCCTTTCTTTGTGGAGTTTGCATGTTCTCCCCGTGTTTGTGTGGGTTTCCACCGGGTACTCCGGTTTCCTCCCACCATCAAAAAACATGCTTCATTCTCCTACCAGTGCCCTGACCAGTGACTGCCAGTTCACCTGGAGTCGGTCTGTGTGTCCTATGTGTGTGTGAGCAAGTCTGTCGTAATATGTTGGGTGAGCAAGTCTGGCGCAAGTAGGCTGCAGTGGTATCACTCAGACTAAGTGTTGTGTTTGATAGCTGTTGGTCCATTCGTTGTTCGTTCTGTGTAATTAATTGGCGACCAATTTGTGTAAAGCGCTTTGAGTGTCGAGAAAAGCGCTAAAAACTAAATAAAATGAATTATTATTATTATTATTATTATTATTATTATGTTTTCCTGGCTCTACACAAATGTCACAAACAAATAACACTACATTAGAAATTGTTTCTATTTTTGTTGGAACTTTGGTTCACTTATGTTTCCTTTAAGTGTTTCTCTGTTCTTTTTCTCTCTGCGCCCCCCCCCCCCCCCCCCTCCTCCTCCTCCGTAACCCCACCCCACCCTTTCCCTGTCCCCGTCTCGTGGATTCCCCATCCTAGCATAATCACCACCTTCCCCATGCCTTTCAAGTAGCAGGTAGATCTGCTAGATACACGGCTAGCCCTTCTCTCTATCCGGGGCTAATTACAAGCCAGCGCAGCAACAAGCGGCCATTGTGTGGAGCCTGGAGGAAACCATGGGAAGAAAGTGCTCTTTATTTTCCGAAAAGTGTCTCGGAGAAAACGGTCGCTAGCCCGCGCTACGGCTAAATGAAGCATCGCAGCTCCGAAAAGGAAACAATCCTTCAGTACTGTATAAAAGTGGCTGGCCTCTGAAGGACAGTCACTGTTAGATACAGTAACAGTGTGAGTATACTCGGGATGTTGTATCAATTGTGACGCCATGTTGACAACAATGTAAGTCGGGTTCCAAGATATAAATACTTTTATTTATTCAAACTTTTTACTGGTATATATATATATATATATATATATATATATATATATATATATATATATATATATATATATATATATATATATATATATATGCAATATATGCACACACTATACATTTACTGAAATACTTATGTGTCTGTATATGTAAATAATTCCATATAACTAGAAGTTTCTCTATTTCGTATACAGAAAATAGTGCACTGCCTTACACACACACACACAGACAGACAGACAGACAGACACACTCACACACACACACAAACACTTGTACTTTATATTTTTTGGTGATACAACAAAAGAGACCCAGCTGTGGTACAAGAACTTCTTTCACCAAAACTCAAAGGTGGTCTATAGCACGGATTGTAGAGTTAGGGCCGTTTACACCACTGATTAAGAAAGTACAAACAGGCTTAACTTTTAAATGACTGACATATTAGATATAAGAAACTCTAACTACGCACATTTTGCAGTGGTTCTCACATGTAACCTACACACAGTGGAAACAAACTGTTGTTTGTTGTGTCACTAGCATCAATCCAATCCCGGAGTGAGCGTTTCAAACAGGGCTAAAGTGACGCAGTTTAAAAGCACAGAGAAACACAACATTACTGGGACAGGGGTCAGGGTTGAAAGTTCAAAGGTGAACTGGACTTACAGATGGAGAGATGGATCCGTTAGGGATGTAGGGGTCGGGCAGCATCAAGAAAGGGTAGCCTGGGTAACCTGGCGTTTTGTACATTCCGCCATCTTGGTGTTTTGACACTGATAAAGAGACACACGTGTAAAAAAAAATAAAAAAATATTAAGGATCAGAGGAATCTGGATGTGAAGGTTGTTGATCCCCCTTGAAAATAAAATGTAGTTGTCTGTTGACATATATTTTAACGTCCTTATTAGATAGTAGTCTGTATATAAGGAATTAAAGTATCTATATATATATATATATATATAGGTGAAAAACGAGCTACTGACAGCAATAAAACATTGACGTTTTAAAATGTAAATAATTTCACAAAATATATTTTTGATGAATTACATAAAGTTATATATTTGGTACAGTTTAACACTATGAGGAACAAACTTAGCCGTCACAGAAAGTATGCACGTGTGTGTGTGTGTGTGTGGCTTTATAATCTTTATAGAAACATTTTTCAGTTTATGTATAAACTTTAGGGTGCACCACTGACAGTTGTCAGAACTCAAGCGAAATAGTTATGTTGGCTTTAACAATACCAAAAGTACAGTTTCTTTAATATTTTCTTTGATTGTACGCAAAAGTAACTTTTTCTGAGACTTTAATAGGCTTACAATAACACTGTATTCGACTGCTCGAGCAAAATTCTTACCAGCGTCGAGATGCTCCCGGTGTTTCTCGGAGTAACCTCTCTGTTCGGATTGCTGTCCGCGTCTGACCGCCTGTAAGTGTCAAAGTTAGTTTGTATTTAGTCTAGATCGTCTTCAGCGTAACAACGAAGTTTATATTTAAACAAAAATCGTAATAGTAAGCCAATACAGTGAATACACTATCTCTATCATACTCTGCAGTAACCTACCGCGGCGTTTGGACTTTGATTGATTTCCGATTCGTTCACCAGAGAAGACTTCAGGTCTGCTAAGTCCCTTTCTGTGAATTCATTTTCTGGTATTTTCTCATCTTGCTCTCCTTCATCTTTAAAAGATATCATTTCATCATTAGCTCCGAGATCATCTCCTCCGCCGCTACTGAGCTGAGGCATTTTGCTCTCAAGAAGGAACAAATGTAAAAAATCAGCGGCGGCGCTCCTTTGATGTTACGGCTGAAGGGAAACTTTCTATTAAATCCCTTTAGTTTGTTGCTCCGCTCAGGTACGGACAAAGTATAAAACAAAACGAAAGTTCAGCTCTGTTGTGGAATGGTCGCACAAGTTGATAGTAATGTTCCCCGGCAGGAAAGAAATAGTGCATTTCAGCTCAAGACAAGGCTAGCGCTCCCAACATCAAAGGAACCGACCGGGTGATTGACAGATTCAATGACTTGTTGGGGGTTGTACAATTGTTTCAGCAGAGGGTTCCGCTCTTAAAGAGACATCACCTCAGTGCTTTTGGCATTATTCATGACTTTTAACACTTCATCTGGGAAAGTTCTTGATTTTAACAAAGGCAGAATTCCCTACATAGCCTGGTTGGAAAGGATTAAGCTGGTTGATGTAGTAATTAAAATAATACTGCGTGGATTACTAAAGGTGTTAATCACATTGTTATTACAGGATAGCTACACATCCACAGTTGTTTTACAACTGAAGTTTATTGTTTGGTTGTTTTTAAATTTA
>JAPMUY010005136.1:230000-270000 GCA_026901105.3 Galaxias olidus | reverse complement strand
CAGAGAAAGGGAAAACATCATAAGTAAAAAAAAGCTCTCTAAACAATGGCGTTAAGATGAATTAACTCGAGTCTTCCCAGTGGTCAGAAAGGATTTCCCCTCCACTCCCTTTAATCCAAATCACCACTAACATTTAAAAGTGAAAGGAGAAGCAATCACTGTAGCGGTGAGATTACAATAAGCACAATATAATGAACAAGAACACAGCTAAACCTCCCTTTGGTCTCTGCGTTTGGTTTTGTTACCATCGCAGAGAATTAGGAGAGCGTGCCAAGGTCAAGTGTAGGGAAAAGAAAACAACCCAGTTTCCTTTAACAAGCTGGCAGCGGTCTTGGAAACTGAGAGAGAGAAAGAGAGAGACTGAGAGAGAAAGAGAGAGGGAACGCTCCAAGATGCTGGCACTAATTGGCTGTCAGAGGAGTGAAGAAGACAGAGGGTTCAATTTGACTTCTCGTTGAGCCAATGTGTCATTGGTGATATGAGCTATGGTAATAGTCAGTGGGGAGAAAAGCCCATGCACTAAGCTAAAGCCAGGTTTAGGAAATAAGACTTGAAGTGACAGGAGGTTTCTTACTTCATTACATAAGTGTTCAAAACAATATTTTTGCTAGAAAACTAAAGTAAAATATAAAAGGAATCCAATCCAACTATAATATATTTTTAACTTTTAATAGGATAGCTTAGGCGACACTGTGTTTACAAAGTTGAACAGTTACGGTTTTCTTTAAAAGTGTCCTTTTTCACATAATTTGTGGTTTTAAATTGTTCGTGTGTTCATAATTTTGTTCTGACGTGACAGATGAGCTCCGAGTGCAGAATACAGTACTATAAATTGTGGTCGGTCAGCAAAATCGAACGCACAGTTTTCTCTCATGTGCCAATAGAAGTGATGCACAGCAAAGGGAATTAGACTGACCTCTTGAGGAACAAGAGGGCATTGATTTCCCGATAACGAGGAAAACCAGTCCATCAACAGACACTAACATCGATGAATATAATTCACTATTCTATTATTGCCTATTCTCAAAACGAGATGACTGAAAAAATATATACATTGCTTGTTCAGGGAAATTCTAATCACAAAAACATTATCGACCTTCTCCATATCACATGGGTTCGATTACTGAGAGAGGGAATTTGAGACGTTCTTATATTCTATAGACTCTAATGCTTTACAGTTGAATGACAAAAGATGAAAAAAAAATTGTTCAGCTTGTGAGTGTTCGCCAAACTAGCATGTGCAAAACCAGAAGCCTCATGATATATTTTACCACACTTTGAAAAATGATTTGCGCCCATCTGGGTTTGATCCTCCGATTCTCTGCAAATGATTTCAATATTTTTTTTTTCCTAACCACAGAGGAAAATGTTGTATATGAAATAGAAAACCGTAGGATTTATGAGACGTTTTACTATGGTTGGAAAACTAACATATTACATACTCACTCATCATTCATATCATGGCTTCTGTCATATGAAAAAGTCATGCCAGAAGAATTAGGCCTACGCCTCGACAAAGAAGTTGAATCGTCTTTTGTTATCTTTCTTTAACTGCTACATGTTTTCACAGACTGAACCGTTGGCTTATTTCACAATAGCACTGTGACTCTCAAAACCGTTTGGTGAGCCTTCCCTTCTTTTCAAAACACTATAAAATTGTCCCCAACTGATCCGTTTCTTGGAAACAATACGTTGTTGGGTTGCTCTAGGGAAATGATGATACGTTTCTTGATGCAATGATCCATCTCGTTCATTAACATGAGATAGTCTGTTTCAGTCACGCCGCATGGACGCGAAGGGTTTACTGATGGACTCATCGGAATTGTCAAGGGGGGTTTGAGATTGTATACATGTCAAGCTAAGGCAAGCTATTTTCCAGTGTTGTGGAGTCTCTTTGCATCTGCGTTGGCGTGGTTAGGCGGGCTATCGGAGAGTGGGCCCTGTAATCTTTTTTCTCTCTCTGAAACTCTCGCTCCTCTGTGTGACATTGGGAGAGGCGGGGTTAATTACATTAATCCAAAACAAATAAACCCTTGGCAACCTCTGAAAGGCTGCGGGAAACGGTCTCCGACTGAACTGACTTTGGAGTCCCCAAACCTCAAGACTTTGATGGTTTCGACTCGACTCAGAGACCAAACACAGATTGGATATCCTGAGCTCCAAGTGGAGCTCAACCGACTGTTCTCTCTCAGGTTTTCCTTTTAGATGGAGATACAGTAGATGGTTTTAGTTTCGGTGCTTTTGCTTTTGTTTCAATCTGATTGATTTTTAAGACGTGACATTTCAATCCAAAGTCAAAATGCTAGCGTGCACACTCATTTAGATTTTTCGTTTGGTCGATATACTGTACTTTCCTAAACTGACTGAATATGAAAGCATCCTCTGTTCTGATGTGAGAAAAAGACCGAGGAACGAATAGGAATCAATACTTGTATTACATATGAAGATGTTCTGGCAACATTTGTTTGTGGTGATGTTTTCTCAAAGTGAATAAACAACAACACTTTTGATAGGTGGTTCACAGCTGTTCCTGTAATAACAAAAAAAATACCAGCCCAATAACCCTACACTAGAGTTCCCCTGCTCTCCTCTATGAGTGCAACAACAGGTTTTGAAGGAACAGTTTGACAGTTAATATGAATATTAAAAAATGTTGAATGTGAATAAATGTTGGGAAAACACATTATTCTCCCAATGCCAGGCTTCGTGGCGTGGTCCAAGTCCCTGACCCTGATTCTAAGCGATGACACCAAGGAAACCTCTTCACAACCCAATTTGTCCTGGCGTCCTGACGAGGAAGATGCTGGTTCTGCTGTTTCATAAGCGGTAAAAGTGTCACCACGTAAGTATCAACCAACCTTCTTGTTTTTGATTTTATTACAGTAAAACACCCCCCCCCCCCTCCACTGATAGGGTATATGATTAGAAGTGAAATACAGCTGAGAGTATCAAGCTGGGAATCGAAGATAGAAATAGGTCAATCTTGGTTTTTAGGTTTTTGTTTCAAACTGTTTGGGATTTTCATACAGAACCATCTTGTTTTTGTGACTGGCAACAAAGATTTGTTTGGGCTCTGTGAAATTACAGTTTCAGGTCACACACTCCAAAACTAGGAGAGTACAGATTTTCACTGTATTCCAACAACAGCAAACAAATATCTATCGTAGTAATAATAGCTTATTAATAAATGTAATTATTCTCATAATTGTTTATAATGGTTTAGAATTTGTGACCACATATTGACCAGATGTCCAGAGTTGTCTAATTGTTACCAACATGTTTGATATTTCCGCAGGTGATTAAGTCAGGTAATGACAGGTAGATTTATTACATGGCTCCTTTAAAGTATGCGTGTGTGTCTGAGAGCTGAGCGTACGTTTGTCTGAGCTGCAACCTTGGCATTTACGATTTCCTGTCGAAGCCCATCTTCTCAGAGATGTTGTGTACTCCACAGAAAAGACTTAGACGACCTTTTTGTACGATTGCTTCACATTGTTTCCACTGAGAGAAAGGCGTAGATATAGATAATCTGTTAGAAAAGAGGGGAATATTTCCATATACAACGTATTACACAACGCCTAAAAGATAGCAATATTAACGGATGGATCTGTACCCTTTCTACTTCTCTCATGCCTTACTTCATGCAGCTAAACTGACTCCATTTGGTTCGGATCAAATACAGTCAATCAACAATGGTATGAAAAGTATTGATGCAAAAAAATAGCTGGACGTTGTTTAACATGGAATTCTGGACAAAAGTACCGCCGGAAAACTATAAATCTCTAATCTCACAAATTTGGACTGTATTACTTGATCAGCTCGTATCTAAAGATGCAGGTGCACCGAGACCGGAACTACAACCCCCACTTGCACAGGTGCCGTGCACGGAATCACGAAATTAGATTTCCTCGCCTGCTCCTTGCCTGTGTCTTGGGGGGGTCTGTGAGGAGGGGTGGAGGGGTATGTGATGTTTTATATACAGTAGAAGGTGCAAGTACACAGACAGACAGACAGACAGACACACACACACAGAGACAGACAGACAGACAGACAGACAGATAGATAGATAGACAGACAGACAGAAACACCATGCCATCCTTTTCCCTCTTTGATGTTCAAGAGCGACCCCCCAGGGCGAGAATATGGAGAATGTGTTGATTAGGGGATCAAGTATTCAGTACACATGTTGATGTTGGTACTCAGGCGTAGGCCTTACTCAAATACAGAGTCTGGCTTTTCAACAGCATCCCTGGCAGCATTGGCAGAGGTCCGTGTCCTTTCTGAGCCAGAACCTGTGATTTCTGAGCGTAGCGTTTTTTATTAGAGGCCGATAGAAAAGGAATGGCAGGAGGTATTTCTTTTTTAATAGTGCCCAAACTCTATTTAGTTTAAGACCATTTGCACATTCCAGAGTTTTGTCAAACTGCCACATGGAACCATATAATATTATTATGGTATTAATATCTCCATATTTATATTTTCATCATGCCATATACATAATCAGCATCCTGTAAAAAACTTTTTATACATATATATATTTTTTTTGTATGATGTTGTAATAATAAACCATCAATATACAGTTCAAGACACCAGTGCACCATTGACCAATGGGATTGGCGCAGCTGTGCTACTGCCACTCTGTTTCTCCAGAAAGAAAAAAAAAAAGAGAAAAAACCTCACCTGGTGCTAAGTGACAGCAGCAGGTGACTTTGACTATCAGCACAGATCTCCTGAGATACCAAGAAAACTGTCTGTTTTGCCGGCTTCCACGTTTCCTTGGACTGCATGAACTCTGTATATGGCTCTAGATAAAGATCTGTGCTTCACTCACACACTTCCACTACAGAACAAAACACACAGGCAGAGGCAGGGTGTGGGTGAGTCACTGCTCCCCTGCACAATGCGAGAGCAGCCCTGACCACAGCCGAGCCTTGACGTTCTCTACAAAAACCTTCACCTATTTACCAGAGCTCAGACAGGAAACAAGTCTCTTTCAGTTTTCCTATCATGCCAACACCGTCTTTGTTGCCTAAGCGACATTTAAAAAAAAATCATTTTTGTTTTGTTTTGTCTTTTTTACCCATTAGACCTTACATCACA
The DNA here is from genome assembly GCA_026901105.3 of Galaxias olidus. Classification (NCBI taxonomy): domain Eukaryota; kingdom Metazoa; phylum Chordata; class Actinopteri; order Galaxiiformes; family Galaxiidae; genus Galaxias; species Galaxias olidus. Next base: position 264,900 of record JAPMUY010005136.1, on the reverse strand, counting down.
GCTAGAACAAAAGAAGAGGAAGGAACACGGGGGAAAAAAACTACATAATATTGTTAGAAAACGGCTACTTTAGAACTATAGTACCAGTCAAAAGTTTGGACACACTTTTCCATTCACTTCAATGGGAAAGTGTGTCCAAACTTTTGACTGGTACTATACACGGGTGATAAAAATACAATGCAACAGGGGACTTGTAGTCTTATAGGAAGGCTTTCAATGGGAAGGTTCTGACCCTTACCCTTCATACGATCCTAGAATGATATTTATCTGTTATTTCTCATTAGACATGTATGACCTCACCATCCACAGCGACAGTGGACAGTGCTGAACAATTGTCCCATGCATGAATAGCACTTATTACACCTTTTGTTAATTGGATGTGTATCATGACCTATATACTCTGTTAAAATGCAAGGCCAGTTTTATGTTTGCAAGTACGGTAGAAGAACATCTACAGTTACAGTTTGTAGGCCATAAAGTACATGGAGAAAAACAAAACATTTGGCTTTGTATGATAAGAGTTCTGCACGCCTACTGTATAACTGATGATTTTGATCTCGTTTTAGATTTTGATATCTGTGATTGATTGCCATGCAAACGGTTATACGTTACCCCGCCTTACATTTCCACTCACTGATATCCTGCCAAACATGCAAGAGCGTAACCAAAACCATGGTAACCACTGTTCTGCACAGCTATAGGAGGCTGCTTGAATAAGGTACCACGAGCGACATGATTTATACGACCATAATAACTGGATTGTGGGTTATGCACTTCCATTTATAACTGGATGGAAAAAGAGGCATCATGCAACAAGGATCCAGTGAAAGTCACTGATTCATGGAGGAGGTTGGGATGGAGGGAAAACAGGGAGGACGCACTGAGGGAGGGCTGTAGACCCGATTTGAACCATTGGGCTGAAGTAAAAAAAAAAAAAAAAAAAAAAAACATTGGTGACATAGTGCTTTATTTATCCATGTGTGATAAATTATAGCATCTGTTTATAATGTATTTTATTTACTTTGTAGATGCAGGCATGGGTTGATTAGCATTTTCTCTTGTTTGTCGTCTTTGGGAGAGGGGTGTGTGTGTGATTGGCAGTTGGTGACGGCTGTTTGATGTGAGCGTTGGTTAGCTTTGAACTTGAGGATGAAAGGCAAGCATCCAGATATTACTTGAGGATAATCTAAAAATGAATTTGGTTGCATCTGAAGGCGACCGACAGGCGACAAATGTTCAGTTGAAATGTTATTCAAGGTGCAACATAACAAAGGAAATTAAACTTCATAAGCGCTCTTCAGGAAATATCTTGGCCTATTTAGATATAATTATGAACACTCCTTATTTTTTAATTTTTGTGACAACCTTTTTATCAATGATTTTTGCTGTTTGAGGCTGTTTTTATTTTATTTTATATTACCTGATCTTGGAAAAATCAATATCATTACTTTTAACTATGTGCATTTTGTACATAATATTTATTATTAACACAAATAGTTAATATTCAATCGATCAATAGGAGAAAAAAACCTATCAATTTAAAATACATATGCACATTGAAGGTTCAGTGAGGTATGAAAAAGCTATAACGCCTAAAGGTAAGACCATGCTGTATCTGCTATTATGTATGGAGAATACAGAAAATTACTCTTAAGCATCTTAAATTAAATCCCATTTTGTCTTTGGGGTGTGAGTATTACACAGTAATATAACACACAAATCTATTTTTCATAGAATATTTTTCATTTTTTTTGTATACATTTATAGCTATAAGATGTAGCATTTTGTTAACATATTCATTGGTCCTTAAAAATATCTACCATTATACCATTATTGGATAATACGATTTTGTCTAAGTAATTAAAATACCTACCTAAGAATAAGTCACGTTTTGCTGGAGGTCCCGTTTTCTATATCTTTCTCATATCACTTGTTGGGTTTATTTTTTTCAATACTTCTGACTATGCAAAGAGAAATGTAAGTTTGTCACAAAAGAGTCAGATATATATATATCTATATCTATATCTATATATATATATCTATATATATATATAGATATAGATATAGATATAGATATATATAGATATATCTATATATATATACACATATGTAATCCCCCCCCCCCCCCCCCCATTTATGTATTTGTATATAGAAAATAAAAGCCATACTCTGGCTTCGCTGTGCAGAACATTACCAAACACTGCCATCTATTGGGCTTAATCAAAGTTGTCACAGTAGGCCCTACATTTAAACCCCGTAATTTCTTACGGTGTTTCAATGAGCCCTGCCTCAGCAATTATGGGTAATACCCGGTCATAACTGCACTTGACTTCACTACAGGTGAAATAATTGACAGGTCAGGTGGCTTTTATTCACCGGAGTAGGCCTATAGTGAGTTATTCTCTTCTTTTGTGCAGGGTAACGCCATTATTGGAACAGAACCCTGCCTCATTGGTTCTTCTCCAATTAAGTATGGGACCAAAACAAATAAAACTACTTTTTATCTAACATTTAAAAAAATGTCCTGATGATGTTGTAGCCAATGCAAGATAGGCTATCACTGCACAATCAGAACGGAATTTAAACACAAACAAAAGTGTGTCAGTGTGACATTTGATCACATTCCGTTTAATTAACCAATAAATAATATTAGGACATTTGGACAAACTAGCAGGCCTATAGGTGGGTCTCATCACGCCATGAAAATTAAACAAGAACACAAACAACCCATAAAAGAATAACATCAGGCAAGACCAACAGGCCAAAAGATATCAGGGTTTACCAACAGGCTATAAGCTGACTTTTTATCTTAAAGTTTGAGCTACAGGGCTCTTGGAAAGGGGCCACGGGTGAAAAGAACAACCAATCCTATTTTGAAGGACGTAAAATAACTTGGATAAAAATATGGAGTTAGGCTATATCTAGAGGTCATAAAGGGACGCAGTCAATGTCAGATGATGCATGGAGCATAACTGCGACATTCCAAGCGTTCACTGTCAACTGACTGTCATCAGCTGACTTGATTCATGTTTTGCTGATTACAAACCATGCCTTTCGAGAATTCAGGTGAAAGGTAAAGCTGATCCTTGACAGGATTGCGGCAGTTTGCGCTCACAGCTTCTTCAGCAGCTAAATTAATGCAAGAGGCGTGGCTTGCTCGATGTCTACGTGATTTCTAGCGTAGCCGTAGCTCCGCCTTTTAGTTTTACCCCTCCCTTTGTCCAGTTGACAGGATCCTTCACAGGCAGGATTGGAAAGCGCATACAGAGGTATGTCGAAATTTTGTTCCCTTGCCAATTATATGGTGCTATTGTATCACTACTATCTTGTGATGGACTTTTACCTTGAGTTGGGTCTCTGATCCAGCGCTATCAGTGACGAGAGGGAGGCATTGCGGGTGGGGAGGGATGCTCTTCAGCAAGGAGCATTGCAGCGAAACCGACAAGTTCACGTTGCAGGGGCAAGGCCTCAAATGCGCTTGCTAAGCTAGCCCCCCTAGCCGGCTTGCTATATAATGTCTTTTGATAGTGTCGTTGTATGGCAGTAGGGTCAGCATTTATTATCAGGTTGACAGAATAGAAAAATATAATTTCTTAGCTTCGTCGTTCGACCTTCACAGACCAGATAGCTAATTTGTGATAGTTGCATATCACATCAGTTTGTCTACCTTGTCGGTTAGTTAGCTTCTAGCCATTATCTAGCCAGCTAACCAAAGCATGCTAAGAGGTACCTTGAGCATCACTATCATCTATGATGCTGCTACTTCATCGTGTCTGCCGCCGTGTTTCATAACGTAGTATTGGGCGACAGGTAGCTAGGCAGACTAGAAGCAGGATGGCATTGGTCAGCATGTTCTCATGGGCAATAGTATGAAATTTGCATATCAGCTCAGAGGCTTACCATGAATGTAGTTCAGCCACTGCAACGTTTGAACATTTTGTCTTTGATGGGAAAGTTAATTATTTTAAAAAAGTAAAACATATACCCTTATATTCTGTTAGCAGCTATTCCAGGGACGCAGTAAATTAGAAATCAGTCATAGTGAGCTCTACCAAAAATGGTGTTCCGCGATAGATAGGTTTACATTTATTATTAACTCAAATAATGCCCTCTGCCTATTTGTTTTATGAAGCCTAACATTATATGCGATTGGGTCTGGGACAAACCTTTTTTTTTCTGTCTGTGTGTGTATGCATTTCATGAGTGTGAGTCTGAATGGACAAAGCTTGACCTGTGAGTGTTGGAAATGGCATTTCTCACTGTCCCAGTGGTTCTTGAGGGAAGGAGTATGTTGACCATTGTATGATCTCTTACTTTGTCACATTACCCCTTGCACAACTATTTTGATCTTCCGCTAACGTGTGTGATGAAAGGGTTTCGTAAATCGGGGTGTTCATGCCAACACTCATTGTACAGTAGGCTGACACAAAGGCTGTCATCAATCCAGGTTGGCTATTACAACGCAAGGATTGACTCTTAGTTTGACCTACCAGTCACTAATGAGTTGGTGTTTCAGGGTTCAGCAGTGGCTGTGATTCCACTGCAGTGCTGACAAGAACTATGGAACATCACGGTTTTCCTGATGAACCAGAACACACACACACACACACACACACACACACACACACACACACACACACACACACACACACACACACACACACAGCGCAGGGAGAATGGTAGACAGACAGCTGTGTGCACAAAGCGCATGCCTGCATTTCCCCATCCTGCCAAATCCATCAATTACACCCCCCCCCACCACACCTCCTTGGTCGACCCCCTATTCGCCCAACAGTAGTTTTCTCTCCCCTACCCTTACCAGCCCTTCCTCCTGTTTCCTCCACTGCATCAGTAAAGGCATATCCCATTGCTAACTGCTGTGCTTGTCTGTTTTGCTTTGCCCTATCACTGTACATCGAAAGGATATTTATATCTTTCTCTGTCCTGTCTTTTCCATGCACGTGCCCTCTCTCCCCTTTTTCTTTCTTTCTTTCTTTCTTTCTCTTTCTATTTTCTCTCTCTCTTTTTTCTCTTTCTTTCTCTGTCCTTGGGCAGATAATGGCTGTTCCTCCTACCTACGTTGACCTTGGCAAGTCCGCCAAAGATGTCTTCACCAAGGGCTACGGTGAGCATAGAGGGACATTTACCTCTACTTGTTTAAATTATTTCTGGAAGCATTCAGCCGTTGCACCTAGCGTGACTCAACTGTAACACCTGTCTTAAACATGACCTCAGTCATTTGAAATGAACCAAGCCTTCAGATAACTGATTTCATGCTAACTAATCAATTTTAGAGTTGCTGTCCGCAAAGGATGAGCATTTCTAATTGACTAGAATAATCCACTAGTTGACTGAGATTATCAATTATTCCTATTAACAACCTTAATTAAACTAAATTATTAAGGCATTGGCAGGTATCATTGTGGTTACTACCACCTTGCAAGACAAAAAAAAATCATATTACTTGCAGTTTTCCTTTTATTTTTCCTAGTTCTAGACTAGTTGACTGGTAAGTTATGCGTAATGCCCGTCTGTAGATTCAAGGTTTAATAGTTGCACCCATGGTTGGCTGAAGCCTAATGTTGTTTTTTTTCCATCTTGTCGTGTACAATCACCCTATGTCTCTGGCTGACTTGCATTGAGGCCAGTGTAGAAGCCCTAGCGATGGGAATGTTTTCCCTTTGGGCTATTTTCCTGAGCGCATGCAGAGCTACATGCTGTCCCCGGCCCAGCCACTCTTGTACTGTGGTGGGAGTTTCCTGGGTGGAGTAGGAACTATCAAAAAGCAGACAGCTTAGTCATCATTACTGTGGTCTGTTGTGATAGTGATGAGATTCCATACGTTAGTCACCCCAGGAGACCTCCCCAGTCCAACGTGGGGGAGCTAACTGGTGTACGAGCCCACAGTACCATGCAGGGACTTGTCCTATGGGTAATAATCCCATAAAGGCGCTGCACCACAGAGGGTTTACAGAGAAACATGGAACGGAGTCGTGACCTGGGGCTATGGGCCGTGTCTGTGGAGCATAATGCACTTGGCCGTCAACGATGTGTGTCAGCTAGCGGTGCAAACAAAGTGGTAGAGTGCAGAATATAGAGACTGGCGTTTCATACAAAGAGGATCGGCACTACCGCTAATGAAGCGAGGGGGGATTGATTTTTACGCAGCGTTTTTAAACGTCTGAAACGGCCACGGTGACATAGTTAGCGCATCAAATCCACACCAGGCCTGCAGTCAGCACGTCGCCATGTCAGTGGATCAAATGTTCTTTAATGTGAGGTTGTTATTTAATCTTCTAATTATCTTTTTCTCTCTCTCAGGGTTTGGTCTTATCAAGCTGGACTTGAAGACAAAGTCTGAGAATGGACTGGTAAGTGTGTAGTGTCTGCTGCCTGTCATCGTTGTGCGGTACCGCCACGGTCACTCACCCGGACGCTCTTCGTCTCTGCGAGCGCTGCAGACACGCTAATTGTTAAAGTGGCCTGCTGCTATCTGATCTCCTGACCCCTCAGCCGTTTACTGTGGTCCAGTGGTCTGGGGTTCCCACAAGTCCCACTTCCTCTCAGAAAAACGGTCCACTTGTCAATCAAACGGCCATGTTCTACTTTAGTTTAGATGTTTTAAGTCATTCCCATAGGCTTATGAGACCGTTCATACCATCGAAAACACATTTAAACAGTGCTAGTAGCTCGAACCGTTTTTATCTTCAAATTCATATCCTCACGTTTTGGCCCCTGACCTCTGACCCCCGTCTGACCTCTAACCCTTACCCGCAGGAGTTCACCAGCACGGGCTCGGCCAACACGGAGACCAGCAAGGTGGCGGGAACCTTGGAGACCAAGTACAAGTGGGCGGAGCACGGGCTGACCTTCACGGAGAAGTGGAACACGGACAACACCCTGGGCACTGAGATCACCGTGGAGGACCAGGTCAGGACCACGGCCACGACGCCACTAGCCCACGGCTAAGCTACCTTCTCTGGGTCGCTCGCTCTGGCCTGGAGCCGAGACCCAGACGAGACGTGTGTTTCATGGGTTCGTTCGTTTATTAACATCTGTCTGTCTGTCTCTCTCTCTCTCTCTCTCTCTCTCGCTATTTTTTTTTCTTTCATTCTTTCTCTCTCTCTTTTACACACTTTCTCTCCTTCTCTCTGTTTCTCCTCCCCTCAGTTGGCCAAGGGCCTGAAGTTAACATTCGACTCCTCCTTCTCACCAAACACCGGGTAAGAAACCAGCGTCAGTGAACCAAGAAAATAACAATGGTGGGCTCTCTGGACATATTGATCAGCGTTGTGTTGGAGCGTGAGTTACGCCCCATAGGAATCAACCAGGCGAGCAGCGTTTAGCTTCTGTTTTCAGTGACCCCCCGTGCCGGCCTCTTGTCTTTCAGCAAGAAGAGTGGGAAGATCAAGACGGGCTACAAGCGGGAGCACCTGAACCTGGGCTGCGACGTGGACTACGACATCAACGGCACGGCGGTCCACGGAGTGGCCGTGTTGGGCTTCGAGGGCTGGCTGGCCGGGTACCAGATGACCTTCGAGGCCGGCAAGAACCGCGTCACCCAGAGCAACTTCGCCGTGGGATACAAGACTGACGAGTTCCAGCTCCACACCAACGTGTAAGGGCATTGACCCCCCCCCCCCCCCCCCGATCAGAGGTCGAAGGTCAGGCCTTAGGGACCTGTGTGGGAAGCAGCCTTTGCATGGGGTTGGCAGTCTAGGGCTGTTATAATAGTCTTAATAGCCAAACCCATATTTTTCAAATTTAAGAATGCCACACAGTCCTTGCTTTTATTTTCTATTACTTACTGAGGAGGGAGAAAAATATGTGTACCATGACCGAAGTAGGTAGGTAGGTAAGGTAGCCTGTATGTGGGACGTGGTATAACTGAAAATAAACACAAACGACATACACAGGTTCCCGACGGAGCTGTAGCAGTAAACTCAGTGTAGTGTAGTAGTGTCGTCTCTATAAGCTTTGGAGCTTGGCTAAACACTAGAAGCTGGGTACCTCCTCCCAGGCTGGCTGGCTGGCTGGCTGGCTGGCTGGCTGGCTGGCTGGCTGGCTGGCTGGCTGGCTGCGTTGGTTGTGTGGCCGGTAGGGCACTCCTTGGCCAGTTGCCTCAAAGGTGTTAGGTAGCTAACGTCCCAGTAGTTATTTTTGTGCCTGTTTCACTCCAGGGGGAGGGGATTTAGCTACTGGTTCGGCATAAAGGAGAATAAGGAGGGAGGGAGAGGGAGAAGGACTAAGACAGCTGAGGAAAGCAAAGGGCTTTAGAGAGAGAGAGAGAGAGAGAGAGAGAGATAGGAAGGGTGGGCAGGTGGTTGAGCACGTTGAATCAGTAGTTGTCCTCCCTGCTGGGGCTCTGGTCTGCTTTTCACCGTCCGAATGGTGACCTGTCACGTCAAATAGCTTTCACAGCGGTGATCTACTGACTCGGCTAATCCCCTGAGACGGGTGCACAACACACAAACAGAAAAGTAGGAGTATTCTAGTTAACACACCCTCATAACAAGTCTACAGCTGTTATCTTCACCGACGCGCTGGTCCAAAAGATATCTGCCACGTTGTGTCTGCCGCGCCGGCTAACCCCTCTCCCCTGTCCCCCTGTCTATCTAACTGTCTGCCCCCCCCCCCCCCACAGCAATGACGGAACAGAGTTCGGCGGCTCCATCTACCAGAAGGTCAACGAGAAGCTGGAGACGGCCGTCAACCTGGCGTGGACCGCGGGCAACTCCAACACCCGCTTTGGCATCGCCGCCAAGTACCAGATAGACGCCGACGCCTCGTTCTCCGTAAGGCGCCCCCGCTGCTGCCAGTACCAGTCTTAAGAGAAGAGAGCGGGTGTTATTGACATTCTGTTTTGAGAGCAACGACTCAAGCCGTGGTCAATAGTGATGTTAATTAGCTGAAGCGGAGATTGCTTGCTGCAACGTGACGTGCAAAAAACCTCATGGGTGGGGTGGGGGTGTGTGTTGTTAACTTCATACAGGATGATAAAAATGTACTCTGTGTGTGTGGGGTACTGTATGTTTCTGTTGTCGCTGAAATGTTTGTGTGCTTCTGTCACCAATAGGCCAAGGTGAACAACTCCAGCTTGGTAGGCTTGGGCTACACTCAGACCTTGAAGCCCGGTAAGTTAAAAGGCCAACATTAGGGTGTTTCCTCATGGTCTACCTCTGTTCTTTGTCATTTTGAATAACGCACCAATTTAAAATAATCGTATACATTCTTTTTTGTCCGCACCAGTTTTTTTAATATCGTATCTGTTCTTTTGTCCGCAGGTATCAAGCTGACCCTTTCCGCTCTACTGGATGGGAAGAACATCAACGCTGGAGGCCACAAACTCGGCCTCGGTCTCGAGTTCCAGGCATAGACCCAGAAAGCACCCCATCCCTGTTCCAAAAACCTCCCAAATATTTTATGAGATAGCTGATCCTCACAACCCTGTGTTTCCCCTAGATGTGTGAAGATGGAAGTCTTGAAAGCATAAAAAGGTCAAAAACAGGCAATTGTGGACCTGTCACTTTTAAGAGGAATAATGTAAGGGAATATATTGTTAAATTGGGTTTAAGCCCGATTTTAGAACAAAGTCTGTAACTCAAGTTTGAACAAGTAGAAGCTGAAAACGTATACAGAAAAAGTTAGTTAGAACATGTTCTGTAACTGTCTCACATTTTCATTCCCTATCCTTTCATTACATTCATGCAAATACTTTTAAGTTATATATTTCTTTGGTTCTCGATACTGATCAAATGGAAACAATTGAACTCAAGGTACTTCAGACACATTTCTTATTATTTCAATAAGTGGTAAAGTGGGGATATTTACAGATAAATAACTGGATCACTACATTCCCAACTAAATGGTATACGACACTGGAGAGCTGTCTTATTTCAGTTGAATTTCTTGGAGTCGCCACCTTCCCAGCATTTTTTAAAGAAGTTATAATTCTCAAAAGACTGAATTTGTGACAGCTGTGCAAAAATGGATATGCCTACTCAAGTCCAATCTTTTTGGACAATAACTCTCAACGAATTATTATGTAAAAGCGGGGATTTCTAAATTATTCAACTGGACTGAACACACTCCACCAACGAAGGGAAATCTGTCTGTCTGTCTGTCTGTCTGCGGTTATTTTATGATATGTTTTTGTTGTCCTTTGAGAATGCAGCAGATTTTAGCTCTGAGAGGCCCCGTTGTGTACATTCAGTGTTTTGTCTCGCTTGTCTTCTGTCGGTGCATTTGGTGTGAATTATGTTTTTTTTGTTACATCTAGTAAAAACACGATTGTTTTACCAAGGTCCTGTATTCATGCCTGCCTGTGAAGATAACGAAAGGCAAAATATTGCCAATTTTTTTCCTTTATAAGAACGGAGATAGTAGCCTGTCCTGCACACAAATCAAATCCTTTCAATAGAAAGGATCTGGGGTGAAGAAATGAACAATTCATTTTACAAGATAGTCTTCCAATGTTGGCTGTTGGAACAGAAATGTGTACATGACAGTATTTTCCTCCCTAAAGAAAAAATAAAGAACAATATCTTGAGATAGACTCTGAACTCATCTTTAATTTATTTTAACAACTGACAGAATGTTATTTGCATGCACACACACACACACACATACACACACACACTTTTTATATAACATCCACATATAGTACATGTTTTTGCAATACACACTGAGGCTTTCAATTTGAAGAGATGTATGAGTTGTGGGACAGCTGATGTGGGGAAACCTCAGTGGTTTAAAGTCATAAGCTAACCCAGTTGTAATTGATTTGCAGACCCTGGTTCAATGATTTGATCAAAGACAACCAAATAGACTGTCAAACTGTCTATTTATACATGTCTGCTCTCAACCCAAGTCCATTCTAAAATATTGTCTTTTGAAGTGCTTATCTTGAAGTATGGCTTAATGGATGTCATAACATCCTATCCTGTGTACATTGAAATATATCAAAGATAGTTGGGCAATCATTTATGATTTTCCTTCATATTTTCATAGGAGCAAAAAACGTATAAACGCAAAAAAATATTTCATAATGTCTGCTGAAAGGGCTTACGCGTCACAATTTTCCTTGACACCCTCAGCTGACATCTGACACGCCGGAAGTACTGTAAGACAGTAACCACGCCCCTTATCAGTCACGCATCAAGATGGCTACACGTAGGAAGATGGGACGTAGCTGGGGAAATGTTTATTTACTTGCTGGGTTTATTCTTCTTCAGTTATTTATTTGTGGCTGTCTCTCTCTCCCAGTGCCGTCAGGTATATTTATCATTTATATTACAGTGAATCTTTAAAAGTGTTAATTTATTAGTTAATATAGGTACACTGTCAGACAGCTAGCATGCTAGCTAACGTTTGCGAAAACGAAATGCGTCGATGGCATGCCGGTGAATTTATGTTAACCTAATATTGCATAGATCAAACAAAAAAGACCTGGCAACTATATATTTATTAAATTATCATTAAAGCTATTAAGCAGTGATTATTTTTATTTCCGCTTGTTTAACGGCTAGCTTGCAAAAAAAAAAAAAATACCGTGGCGTGTTGCATTGTTTTCGTTTTGAGTTACATTCTCATTAATTAAGACAATTATTGTGGCTAGTAATTAAGACAATTATTGTGGTTAGTATTTCTCCGGGACCTCCCTCTTCGTTGTTTTACTTATACGGCTAACTTGTAAGAACATAAGGTGCTCATGATAACTACGTTGTAACTAGGTAATTAAACTGTAGTCCACTCAACTGTCTTAGTACATGGCAACGGTAAAGGCCGTCATCATCACTCAGCGTGGGTTTACTAACCAAGCCAAGACACCTAGCTACATGGCGCTTCTTTGGCTGGGGGAAACAGGGAAATGTTAACCTTGATTTTGGATTTTAAGAATAACCTGCTGTTTTGACGGTTGATGGCTTCTCGACAACCTCAGATCACCGTATCTTAATGCTATGTCCAATATTACAACAGCTGGATCTGATCAATTTAGTATGATTCATTGCATAATTTCTCTCGGTCGGTAGTTACTTTTTTTGGTTATACTTTTTTGGTACATTTTCGGGATTAGGAACGGCACATACAAGCTTGCTGTAAATTAACAAGAGCTACGTTGATGATAACTAATATTTTGTGACAGATAATACAAATCTTGGAAAACTCAACTAGGAACGAATCAATTTTATTTGAATAGTTTAAAATTGTCAAGTTATGCAATTTGTTGCCACGTTATGCAATTTTCTTTGAAGACTGAGCACAGAGCTACCTTTGTCTCTGCTTTGCTCCAATCACATTTGACCTGCCTAATTATAGTGACTGCTGTTTTTGTTTCCTGGTCCAGCTGTTGTAGTCATATATCTTGAGTTTTTAACATAATAACTGCACAGTCAAGTGAATTATTACTTTTAAGTATTTTGAAGCTTACCACTGGCCTCACAAAGTTGACACCGTCAAATTCATTCTACAAGCCTTTTTCAGTTAAAACATTACTGTATCCTCACTAGATCTAGGCATGGATTATTTTCTTTTTTTGCCTGGCAGTTTTGTACTATAGTACTATAGACTACAGCATAGTCTATCACACATTTCACACATTATTTCACACTCCGTATGAAATAAGTTTAGCCCTTAAAAAATGTTGTGCTACAAAGCTCTCCTTTGTCTAATGCAGTGGCCCATGGTCAATGGAGACTTTCTTTAAATCAGCCTCATACGTGTAGCCAGGCTTTCCCTGTTGGCCCCCACTCCACAACTTAACTAAATTGACGTTGACTCTGGCTGGTTCAATCGTGTCATTGATTTGAGAAGTGGCCACAACCATGTGATGGGGGGAGTTGGTCTCCAACAAAGAGGGTGCTGAGATGACTGTGTCTATGTGCAACCTAGCACTGACCTAGCACTTTCAGAGAAGGGCTTTTGCATACATCAAGTCAACGCTCAAGTATGGCTTAGTCTTTGTGTAAAAATAAGGCTTACTGACACATTATACTTGAGGGTTATCGATCAACAAACAACATTGCAAATGTTAGATGATGTGCTCTTCATAGCAAATTTATCTCTCCTCCACTTTTTTAGTTCGCTCCACAGGTTTAAAAGACAAACCTACAAACAGTCCCCCAGTCGGGGCAGCAGACGAGGGCAAAGCCACTGGGGCCCAGAATGAGGGGGAAAAAACAACCGTGCAGCAGGATGCTGCAGCCAGTGTGGCTGTCAGTACAGTCGGCAAGACTGACCCCAAGGAGCAGACGGGACCTGCCACCGTCAACAAAGACCTGGCCGAGACACCTAAAGGTCCTGCAACAGTCGATGAAGCCACAGCCAGTAGGGCCGATGATGTGTCTGTCATTGCCGTCTCCGCTGATGTGGGGAAAGTGTCTGCAGGTGGTCTTTACAAGGATGCCGCAGATGTTACCAACAAGAATCCAACAGAAGATACCAACAAGAACCCAACAGAAAATACCAACAAGAACCCAACAGAAGATACCAACAAGAATCCAACAGAAGATACCAACAAGAACCCAACAGAAAATACCAACAAGAACCCAACAGATGATACCAACAAGAACCCAACAGAAGATACCAACAAGAACCCAACAGAAGATACCAACAAGAACCCAACAGAAGATACCAACAAGAACCCAACAGATGATACCAACAAGAACCCAACAGAAGATACCAACAAGAACCCAACAGAAGATACCAACAAGAACCCAACAGATGATACCAACAAGAACCCAACAGATGATACCAACAAGAACCCAACAGATGATACCAACAAGAACCCAACAGATGATACCAGTAAGAATGCTGCAAACGGTACCAATAAAGGTCCAACAGATGATACCAACGAGGACCTAACAGATGGTACCAGTAAGGCTGTAACAACTGGTACCGACAAGGATGAAACAGGGAAGTTGAGCAAGGAAGCAGAAAAGGAAAAGCCCCTTGTGGTGCCCACTGTGAAATCTGCTGCTGCCGCCGCCACCACAACAACAGCAGCTCCAAAGCCTGGCACCACCACCACCACACCCTCTTCCGCTGCCAACCCAGACACGGACACAGAGGCGGACCCAGAGGCAGAACAGCCGGAGCCCACGGTGTTCACGGAGGAGAAGCCCGGCGCGCTGCCTGTCGGTACCACGGACAGCTACGAGGATGACGAGTACGAACCGGATGAAGGGGCGCCCAAATACGACAACCGGGACGACGGCGGCAACGACGAAGACGAAGACGATGAGTTCATAGACGACCCGAGCAGAGACCTGGCGGGAATCAGCCGAGGAGTGGAGGATTCTGGGAAGACGGAGGTGAGGGCGAGGGGGAACAACAACATCTACGCCACGCAGGATGAAGACTCCCACTTCTTCTTCCACTTGGTCATCTTGGCCTTCCTGGTGGCCATTGTGTACATCACCTACCACAACAAGCGCAAGGTCAGCACGCTCCTCCTACATCTAGACCTTTCTCTTAGTTTTCTTTTCTTTTTTAAAGTTTTTTCATTTGTGAATGGAAAGGGTACAAGGAGCACAGGACTTGCTTGGCAATAACGCACGTCTGAATGAAATTATAAAAATATTACATGGCACATCGAACCCATTTCTAGAACAGGTACATAGTACTTAAAACATGTTCCAGTGTACCACAGAAATCCCCCAAGTATAGATTTGCAATAGAATGTAAAAGCTTAAGTTTTGGGAGTATTTGCAACACTTGAAGCGTCATAGCAGGCAGCAAAATCACCTACTTTACTTCACACATGCTTCTGACAAAAAGACTTCAGGAATGTTTGAAAAGGAGTTCCTTGTTCATACGTAGTGTCTCTATTTAGATCCAGACATCATCTGCTCCTTCCATCCAACCGGTTTGTAACTTGACTCCACCTCCGCTCCCCCTTTCCAGATATTCCTGTTGGCCCAGAGCCGCCGTTGGAGGGATGGCCTGTGTTCTCGCACGGTAGAGTACCATCGGCTGGATCAGAACGTCAACGAGGCCATGCCCTCCCTCAAGATGACACAGGACTACATCTTCTGATCAGCAGTGCGCCAAAACGGATGTTACCAGTCTGTGGCGATGCTTACTTTATCTCCCAGCTTGGACACCCACCCCCAAACTTCAGAGGCTAAACTTTGAAGACTTTAAGACTTGTTTATGATTGAATGGAAGGCACTGCTACTTAATCATTTATTTGTGTGTGTTATTTTTTTTCTTTTAAAATATGACTGTGTAGGATGATTAAACATTTTTATGTTGAGCTGGATATTGTTTCTAGGATAAAGATTGATTTAGAATAGTTTTTGGGGTGGCAGTTAATTGCCTCTTTTGGAGAAGTGTTTCTGCCTTTCCGTCTCCCTGTATCACGTTAGTGTCTTCTAGCACACGGTTTCGTTCGGTTTTGTGCTTGTGGCAGATAATAGCTGAGGGCTGCGGAATTAGTGTCTTTCTTAGAGCGGTTAATTCTTGACAAGTGTAACATTACTTACTGATCAGTTAGCCGAGGCCTTTAGTGTCCACCACACAAAGCATTTGCTTCACAAAGCACTTGCGGGTATGCTTTTGTATAGCAGACAATGTACGTAGTCAGTTCAACAATACTGAAATTGTTTTTTATGATATTGTCTGGTATAAACTATAGCCATGCAAGTGAGGAAGGGAATTAATTAAATTGAGACTCTATTATAAGGATGTTTAAATGTGAAAAGTTAGATTTATGAACTTGCCTTTGATTTACTTTCTTCATCGGTTGCTAAATATTTTGTGCCCATTTTTTTGTTGCTATGTTCAAGTCCCAGGGCCGGTCCTATTCTCTTTGCTTTTATGACTTCAATGAAGTCTCCTTCATTGTAGATGTTACTCATTTTGACATTTAGGCCATAGATCTCCCACTGGGCTGTTAGAAGATTGCCTGGACAATATTGAGGACACAGAGTTGGGCATGATTCCATATCATTAAAAGTTTTGAAAGCTGAGATGCACAATATTAAAATACTGCATTTACAAAATAAATACATTCATAGAAGGAACGCTATTTTCAATTATTGAACTGAAATGTCAGTTTCCAAACAAGGAGGAATTTGACCCTAACAGCAGGGAATTACGTTGACTTTGCACTCTTTCCTGGCATGCATGTTAACACGCAAATGCTATCTATAGACTTTCTCTTTTTGTTACATCGTTTGAGGAGACTTTTAAGCTGATTTAATACAAAAATTCCTTGTGTGCCCTTTTCCTTGAGGAACACGAGGAGTTTGCTTTTCTTGTTTTCATTTTTACAATATAATCCGTGGAAGATCCGGGGACATAGGTTTAGTTTTCAGTGTGTATATGTCCCATTGGAGTGAGTATTCAAACCAAATCCTTAATTCCCACACATTTATCGGTTGCTGCTCTGTTCTGCTGTTCCTTCAAACATATTGTAGGCGGTAATGGTGCAGTTAGTTTTGCTTTGTCTCTGACAGGACTTTTATTTTGGCGGCATCGCACAATGTGTAGAATAGAACAAAGAGAGGTCATGCATGAGAAGGAAATATCGAGTTGCCTCGGTGTACAGAGGAAGGACACTGCTTCTTGCAATCAACTGTAGAAACTACAATCTCTTTTGTCAATAAAGCACAATTGTGTAATAAGTGTTAGTCTCTGTTTCTTGCCAATAGGGAAATGAAGTAATCCAAAATAAGAAGATTTAATTATATCCATGCATTCTTTTTTTAATCCGTTGTATTTTCCTCATAAATAGTACTGTTCTGCCTTTACCGTACATATATGGCCATTCAGTTGAAATGGAGGGGAGTGCCATTAAACAGGAAGGCACCCTGGTAAGCTAACCTCCATTTCCTCATCATGATCAAAAGTAGTCTTGCAACATCAGTCATTGTCACATTTCTTCTTTCTCCGCTACTAACAAAATAGATTTTTCTTAATTTACCCAAGTAAATATTCACATAATTATAATTTGAAGCATTCTGAGCTTGTATGTGTAATGCTGATTTGTGGTCACTGTCCCCTAGTTAAACAGATTTCCTACTATAAAACGACAATGTCTCTAGGCCGCTGATTGTCCAGACATACATTGATCTCCTCATCTTATCTGAGTTGGAAGCAGAGTCAAAAGATACAATCACAGTACTTTTGGCAGTGCTTCAGAAGGTGATGCGTGCAGTAAAACCATCCGTCCACAGGAGGGCAGTAGGTAATCATGAATGCGTATCATGTACCCAACACCTGGCAACGAAAAGCGGTAAAATATTTTTGTTTTGATGCTATGAGTTTAAGACTAAGTCAGGCTTATGAAATTCTAAGGCTTTATTTGTTTGCCATCTGAAAACATTATAAGATAAAAATGAACTTAGATAAATTCTGTGGTTGCTCAAGGTCATTGGAAGACTCATTAATCTCAAGGTAGTAACTCGTATTTAATCAATTACTCGTTATCAGCTTGAGAGAAAATACATAAAACCAAACTTATTGCAGTGGCGAAAACAGCATTAAGATCATCTGCAATTTAATTACTAATTGGAGGGTCCGGATTTGTTATTTTTTCTTAATTTTTTGCATCGCATGGAATGTTTCTGCTGCAGTTTCGCACCACCTAACTTGGGGTCTGCCCACTTGCTGACATGTCAATATATCGAGCGAACCGCGGGTCGGAGAAAACAGCGGGGTCTAGAGTCAGGGCCTTCAAGTCATCTTTATTCAATTCATACACACTTGAAGCTTTATAGACAGGGAGAGATAGTGAAGGAAGTGTTTCTTTTGGCAAACTCTAGGTCAGGGTCATGTTTGAGAGATGTTTCTCCTGCCTAGTGTCTAAGCCCTGATGACCTTAAGCCTCGTAATATACTTTGAAAGCAATAATGAAGTCAAATAGCACCATTCGGTTTTATATTTACATGAAGGATATAACATCAACAGATTGATTGGAAAGTTCAACTCTTGATAAACTCGAGTGTAACCCTGCTGATGGCAGACATCTGATAAAACATAAACAAAACATAGGATTTTCACTTTAATTTACCATAAATAATGCAAATTTTAATGTGGTATATGGCTAATACTGTGCTTAAAAAAGAGGGCTTATTTAAAAAGACTTTTGGTTGTCATCTTCATTCATTTGTAGTTTCATAAACGATTTGGGGTAGTGCCAGGACGGGGCCAATTTCTGGGTGTAAACAAAATATGTTTAAAAGGGTGTTATGCTCCAAGGACCCCAAGATTAATTTGGTTTAATAATTGTTACTGGTTTTTCATTACTCATATGTTAACGTCTTCTCTGTGAGCAAATTAAAAATAATTTTTTTAACATTGGGCCAACTGCGAAACCTATCAAAGAACCAAAGGTTTTCTTTGGTTATTACGCCTAAAGAATGACTTTATCTGCCTGACATTTTACACCCTGGCTAATAACCGTTCAAAGGATTTCTTTTTATTAATTTCCCCTTTCTGCTTTGAGACAAGGTGTAACACAATACTATTAATACTGACCTCTTAAGATTTCTCTTTCCTTTTTAATATCTTTTTTATGTCTCATATCTTAATCTTGACAGGGCTCAACACCTCTAAAGGTTTTGTCTGGGGAATTGAAGGCTATTCTCTTGGATTAGGCCTACGTTTTTTATTTTTTAAATACAGTATCGAGCTTGTCAGTGATGTCGTCTCTATGATGACGGGAGGCATAGGAAAAATGTGTACTGGGTAGAGAAACTTAATTACCGTCTTAGATTCCCTCTCCCCTAACGATCTTATCCATATTTTTTCATTACTTCCTCACCCTGAAGCCCTGGCCACTTCCTTCGAAAGGTCTTCTTAATAAACGGTTAGACCACGTCGTGTTACAGCTGGTCTGGTGTGTATGACGACGTCACTCAACATCCACTACAAGAAAACTTTATGTGCGCTATGCTCAAACCCCTTTCCTCTTGTGTGCTTTCTCCTGCTATGAGAGACACCAAACACCCCCCTCATTTCAACATCCCCGTGTTCTCAGGTAAATGTTGCAGACATCATTACACTACAGTGTGTCCTGCTCCACCTCCATTCCACCTAACCCCCATATTGAACCGCTTTGCTTTAACCGTTTCTAAAAATGATCCCTTTAAAAGCCCTTTCTCTGAAGAAGGACTAGAAAAGCCTATGTAAAAAATCGAATATAATTTAATATTACAGAACTAATGGCACCATTGTTAAAATTAAAAATTCTTGATACATTTTAACTGGCAAGAAAGGGCACCGGTCCTCCAGACAGCATGTGTGTGGATGAAAGGATCCTTCCAAATGTTCTTTTCAAAAGACTTTCCAATGTGGCTTCTTGGTGGATATTGTATCAGCTCATGTCAGCCATTCTTCATCCATTCTTCTCTTTCTCTTGTGGGAGTTTTTCTTTCTGTCGACTTTGTGGAGCCATTCAAAAATCCCTGCTAATCTCCTGTCGTGTCCTTCTTTCTTTCAGACCCTCTGGATCCATCTCCCTCTCTCTCTCTCTCTCTCTCTCTCTCTCTCCTCTCTCTCTCTCTCTCTCCTCTCTCTCTCTCCTCTCTCTCTCTCTCTCTCTCTCTCTCTCTCTCTCTCTCTCTCTCTCTCTCTCTCTCTCTCCCTCTCTCTCTCTCTCTCTCTCTCTCTCTCTCTCTCTCTCTCTCTCCCTCTCTCTCTCTCTCTCTCTCTCTCTCTCTCTCTCTCTCTCTCTCTCTCTCGGTCTCTCTCTCCCTCTCTCTCTCTCTCTCTCTCTCTTCTTGTTATGATCTTTTCATCCCCTCTTTCTTAAATGTCTCACCAGTTCTCTTCACATGACACTCTATCCCCATAGTTAAACTTCTCCGTCTCTCACTGTTCCTGCTCTATCTCTTTCTATGTTTTGTGGATAGAGCTTTTGGCAGGTTTGTCTGCATGCTTCTTTTTTAATATAATATGATTTATAGGATTTATGCTCTCCTCTGTTTCTGTACTCTTCTAGCTTAGTAGGAAAAGCTCTGTTTTAAGCCTTTTTCTGCGTTTTTGACTCAGAACAATGGGACATGATGCTAAACCTAACATATTTTGCCATTGCTGTTTTCTGTTTACCTTGTTGTATTTATATCTCACTACATGCTCCGTTATATTAGCATCAACGCTTGACCTTTTAAAACCGTTACTAAGCTATTCTGGCGCTAAGGTCTGATATGATGACAGCCAGTTTAGTCAGGAAGTCATGACACCAGATCATGTGATATTTCTGTGTCTCGGTTGTTTCTATAACCCATGTGATGTGGCATGCTGAACCTACTAAGAAAACCTTCATAACTCAACCAATGACCATCACACACACACACACACACACACACACACACACACCTGCTGTTTTGTGTTCTTTGTCACAACATCATAGACAACTGTGTGTCTGCCGTTGTCGCCCAGGCAATAAACCAGCTGATTAACGATCTAAGGCGTGACTGTTGCAGCCAACTAGAACGCACAATCCAATCTCCAGCCTGTGTTCGGGGATCCTGTTGTGTATGTGTTGTGCATCCTATATGTGTTTTGTGCGTGTGCAACCCAGTCCTCTACCGTTTCTATGGCATATGTGTTATCCTAATACGAGCAGGACCTGCCTGTGTATGGAGGAAAAAAAGATACACACACATCGAACAGTGGAGTGGAAATAAACAACACTTAAAGGAGAAAGCATGCCAACTTTACAGCTGAAATATTAATAAAGTAAAATGTCCATGTCAATTTGAAAAGTACCGTTATTTCAACAATGCTCTCTGTCCTTGATGAACTTCTGCTTGTTCAGGATTTCTCTCCTCGTACCCTGAAACGGCAGTCCCCTCCGTTGCCGCGGCGACCTTTCCATCTGCTTTCAATGTGACAGCCCTTAGCCATGTCTGAGTAAGCAGGAATTTCCCTACTGCCAGGTCAAGCGCAATGGGCTCAAATTATGGCCGCCATTAATATGTTATATGGCCGTTGGCAGATTGGACCAGCTGATATACAGTGAATGGGGAGACCTTGCCCTGGTGCCAAGATTTTGTAGTCCCCCCTTTGGCACGCACCTGAGTGTGTTTGGAAAGAAGGACATTTTGTGTGGGTTACATTTTCTTTATATTAGACCCACATGTGTGATTTGCTCGTTCGTCCTCTGCAAAGTAAAGGCCATCGAATACTCAGTCACTCTGTCCAATTCCCCGTGTTAGTTCGAGCAATAAATACTAGCACTAAAAAAACTCTGAAGAGTAAGTGTACTTTAGTCTGGCTGAAAGGATTGACGCATTGCACTCCGTTGCAATTCTAGTGTGGGAAAAATAGTGGCTTTTTACTTTGACGTGCTTCTTTTACTCAAATGACACATACAAATGCATCGAACCACTGGACACAGAACACAATGTATCATGTCTTATTAAACCTAGATAGAAAATAAAGCAAACCCCCCCCCTCCCCAAACAAAAAACACACACACCATCACACACCGAAAAGGCTTCAAAAGTTGCAGGATCTGATATGAGAGAGAGAGAGAGAGAGCGAGAGAGAGAGAGAGCGAGAGAGAGCAGTGAAGACACAGGACTTTGTATTGTATGGCATAGCAGAGCCCCCTGGTGGCCCTAAGTATTGCTCTCGTTAATGAGATCGTTCATTCATTGAGGTTCTACAATTGGATCTCTTGGGAGGGGAGGAAATTGCTTTTTTTTCTGGAGGAGACGGTTGCAAAGACAGAGAGAACTAGAGAGAGGAGAAAGGGAGACGATGTTATTGATGTTGCCGTTGATTGTGTGCAGCCAAAAGGTCTAACGCTGCGCTATAAAAACAGCCGGCAACGGAATATGAACTAAGCCACAGAGAAACGTCTCGACTCAATTTTGATTTGGAGTGTTACTTTTATTCTCCTCCGTAGAGGGAAGTACCATACCATCGCACTATATAACAACTATGCGCGCGCGCACACACACACACGCACACACAATATATATATATAGCTTTCCGTTCACGGATATTGGTTTCCTGTTTCCTTGCTGTCCTGGGGGTCAGTTGATTACAGGAGGGTAATCTCTGTGGTTCATCTGGTCAGGTCTCTTTAGATTCTAATTGTTTACAACGACACTTTTTAATTGGAAAACATTTCTTAATTGAAAAACCTCATGGGCATGGATGCGGGGATCAATTGATATCGACAGAGGTGTTCCATTGTTTTGACATCGGTCTTTGATGGCGGGGCGACTCTCCGACTTGAATGGAATTTTCCGGAAGAGGAGTAGCCTGGGAGGGCAGCCGCAATTAAATCCTTATAAGCCTTCATTCAGCCAGGTTTCATCCCTTATCTTCAACCAGGACACTAACGCAGGGGCCGTGACCCAACCTGCTCAGGAAAATAATTTGAACACGAGACAGAAGAAATCTAGCCTGAAGAGGAAAGTGAGGAATGAGCCATAAAGTGACTGCCTACCTGACACTGGAATACCAAGTACATACTGTGTAGAAGCAACTAAATACATAAAATAAAAAACTCTTGTTGCTATCACACAGCGGTAACTAGGATTTTGTTTTTGACCATAAATAACTGATCTAAGAGCTCCTGTATGGAATGATAGTATCGAGCTAGTTGATCTTATTGGAACACCTTCTGCGTGTTGAAGGCTAGTGAAATGTCTCAAGATCACTCCGGGTCCCAAGGTCAATTCCCTGGTTTATAACCTCTTAAGTGTTTGGTGTATGTAACCCACGCCTGATCGCTGCTAATGAGACTCCCGTTAGCGCACTTTAGCGAAAACGTTTAGTGATGGTTTCTGGCGTGAGAGGAAAAAAGGCATAAATCTATAAATCGCCTAAGGCAACCGTAACTACCACACTATCCCCTCCACTGGCAGAGGAATAGCAGGGACCCAGGTCAATAGTGCACCTCCTCTCCGTGCAGAGTGGCCAGGCTCCCTCCTACTCAGACACAGAGAATCACAGACCAACTCAGAGATTGTCAACAGTCATCTGAGGAAAGAAAAATAAAATTGGAGTGTGGGATATAGACTTGAGCAAATTGGGGTTAAACTACAATATTACATTTTGATCCCAATGCCCGCTGAATCGAAAATGATTGATCAACCTTTAAAGCAAAGTTGAACTATATGTATAATGACAGTTTAAAATGTTTGTGTGAGCCTACGGGGCAGCAATGGACCAATGTACCTTTTGACCTTGTGAGCTTTGCGACCGACGGTTTGCGGAAGGGAACGGTCGGACACCATTTTATTTCGCCTCCCCTTCCTGCTAAAGCAATGACTTCCCTCGTTCCGCTTCTTGTCCCTGTCAATCCTAAGGGAGCTGCACCACAGAATGCTTTTAAACGCTGCCTTCCCTAATGGCCCATGGTCTCCTCTGCAGGGTCGACCTGACGGAGAGGGGTGGGGGGGGGGGGTGTCATTGGGAGAGTTGCTGATGGAGTGCAAACAGATGAAAAGGGGGGATGGAGGACGGCAGCATGGCTTCTGTCGGGTTTTAGAGTGCTCGTCGTCTCTTGCGCTGCAACTCTGTAACACCTGGCAGCTGGCATGTTTGTGTGTGTGTGTGTGTGTGCGTGCGTGCGTGCGTGCGTGCGTGCACGCGTGTGTGTGCGCGTAGACAAAGCTCAACAGATGCTAATGAGTAAATAAAACGTGCCAAGTGTGGACAGATTCGGCACTCGTTGGTGTGTATGTGATCTGCATGGAAGTCACCTCAAGGAGGTGTGTGTGTGTGTGTGTGTGTGTTGGGGGCGGGGGCATTGAAGCGCGACATTAGCCTCATCAGGGCGGGTAAATGAGAGGCCGCCAGGTAACTGGCATCCTGGAAATGCGTTCAGACAGTGGCTTAATCAAGACGTTAACGCTGGCCCGTATTATTAAACCTGCCATGTGTGCCGAGGACGAGGCGGCGTCTGGCTTTGATTCAGCCGTCGCTCCCTCATAGCCGCTCCGCCGCGACTGAGAGGAGAGAGGTGTGTATTTACACACACCAAAGGACTCAGGAGGCAGCACGCTCCTTACCTTTCATCTTGACAACAGAATTGTAAAAACAAGAAGTGAAAAAAATGACACTTTGGCTGCCAGCTTGTCATGTGTTAGTCGGTCTACGATGCTGTAGTTTGTGTTTGCGAGTTCAGTTCTCAAAGTAATTGTAGGAGTACAACACGTACAATATAAATTCAGGATGAAAAGGGGAACGTTTGTTTGTATTGCAACAATGATTGCAGTACGTGAATGACAGTTAACCCGTGAATGAGTCAAAGGTTGTGGATGTACGTGCACACGCAGGAGAAGGTATGGCACGTTCACGGTCACGCTCCTGATGAAAGCACCGAGGTCGGCCAGCCACACGATAACACTAGCAATACCCAGAACAGCAGTTCCACACCGCAGCTATAAAGACAACAAAACAATTGTAGAAGCTTCATTTCATGTAGAGAGCAGCGCTAAACGTCGGCCCAGCGTCAACATGAGAGCTGAGGCCACAGCTTGTAAGTTGGAACACAACTAGCTGTAGGGCCCCGCAGAGCAGGCATGACAGTGGCAGGGGCCCCTTGCTTGCCACAGCTTGTAAGTTATCACACGGCTAGCTGTAGGGCCCCACAGAGCAGGCATGACAGTGGCAGGGGCCCCTCGCGTGCCACAGCTTGTAAGTCATCACACAGCTAGCTGTAGGGCCCCACAGAGCAGGCATGACAGTGGCAGGGGCCCCTCGCGTGCCACAGCTTGTAAGTCATCACACAGCTAGCTGTAGGGCCCCGCAGTGCAGGCATGACAGTGGCAGGGGCCCCTCGCGTGCCACAGCTTGCATCGTAGCACTCGGTGGCTAGGAGCAGCTCCACGCGGCCTGACAGCTAGCCAGCCAGGCGTAATGTTCTATGTGCGGGGAGTGCTGCCGCCTGCCTGCCTGCCTGCTTGCCAGGCTGACTGCCTGACTGACTGACTGACTGCCTGGCTGCCTGGTTGGCTGCCTCTCTCTCTGCCAGGGAGCCTAATGAGACAGGCGAGGGACGACTCGCTCTCACTAACAGCTGCTGCGTGCCACCCGCCTGATGTAGAGATTAGAGAAGTATAGCTCCCCTTCATCCGCCTCTCCCTCTCTATACCTGCCTAGCTTAGACAGCCCGTCCCTACCTCCCTCCCTCTCTGTACCTGCCTATACACAGCCCTACTACCTCTCTCTCTGTATCTGCCTATACACAGCCCTACTGCCTCTCTCTCTCTGTATCTGCCTATACACAGCCCTACTGCCTCTCCCTCTCTGTATCCGCCTATACACAGCCCTACTACCTCTCTCTCTGTAACTGCCTATAGACAGCCCTACTACCTCTCTCTGTATCTGCCTATAGACAGCCCTACTACCTCTCTCTCTCTGTATCTGCCTATAGACAGCCCTACTACCTCTTCCTCTCTGTAACTGCCTATAGACAGCCCTACTACCTCTTCCTCTCTGTATCTGCCTATAGACAGCCCTACTGCCTCTCTCTGTCTGTATCCGCCTATACACAGCCCTACTACCTCTCTCTCTCTGTAACTGCCTATAGACAGCCCTACTACCTCTCTCTGTACCTGCCTATAGACAGCCCTACTACCTCTCTCTGTAACTGCCTATAGACAGCCGTTCCCTACCTCTCTCTGTAACTGCCTATAGACAGCCCTACTACCTCTCTCTGTAACTGCCTATAGACAGCCCTACTGCCTCTCTCTCTCTCTGTAACTGCCTATAGACAGCCCATCCCTACCTCTCTTTCTCTGTATACCTGCCTATAGACAGCCCTACCTTCTCCCAGGCCTCCTCTCCAGAACTCCCTGCTTCCTTCCATGGCATTCCTCGCTGAGTTTCTTCCCTACAGCGCCTTTCTGATCCTCTCTGCTGCGTGTGTGTGCCCCCCCCCCCCCCCCCCTCACCTCCCCTAGTACCTCCTCTGACACAGCGCCAACTCCCTGCTTCGCTTCTCTCAACTGTTCTCTCAGGAAGCCTTCAGCCTCCAGCTCTCTGAAGAATGACAGACACACTGAGAGAGAGAGAGAGAGAGAGAGAGAGAGACGGAGATAAGGAGTGCAAGAGAGAGAGAGAGAGAGAGAGAGAGAGAGAGAGAGAGAGAGAGAGAGAGAGAGAGAGAGAGAGAGAGAGAGAGAGAGAGAGAGAGAGAGAGAGAGAGAGAGAGAGAGAGAGAGAGAGAGAGAGAGAGAGAGAGAGAGAGACTTTCTCTTTATTGTACCATCCAAACACTCACAAGATAAAGCACACAAAACAAAAAAACACGCCCCCTTATTTACAACCCCGTCTAAAAAAAAAAACTAAAAAAAAACCCCACCCGCCCCTTCAAACCCAGCCCACACAGCATATTCTTACAGCATCTGGCCCCAAAAACCAAAAACCAGAAGGGGTAAAAAAAACAAAACAAAGAAAAAAACACGGCACTCCACACGCACTGCCGCCGATTATAGACATCAATACATCTCTCATCGTCATCCACAGTCACACTCTCTGAAGAATGACAGACACACTGAGAGAGAGAGAGAGAGAGAGAGAGAGAGAGACTACTCTAATGCGCGCAGAGAGAGAGAGAGAGAGAGAGAGAGAGAGAGACCCCTTCCCCTTGAGAGAGAGCCAGAAGAGAGAGAGAAAGAGAGAGAGAGAGAGAGAGAGAGAGAGAGAGAGAGAGAGAGAGAGAGAGAGAGAGAGAGAGAGAGAGATACAGGGAGGTACAGGGAGGTAGGTGGGGGAGGGGGGGGTGTGTGGATGTACTGATAGGTGGGAGGAGAGACCAGGATGGGAATGCTGTGATTAGAACAACGGCGGGAAGTGGAATGACAGGCAGTCAGAGAGAGTTGTGTTTATCCCGTTCCCATCCACTGCTTCCTGATCCCGGCTGGCACTGGGGGTCTGTGCACGCGTGCAGGAGAGTCAGCGATTACTGCGCGCGTGTGTCTGAGTGCCTGCATTCAGCAGTGTGTACAGTGTGCGTAGACGCCGGTCGCGTGTGTGTGTGTGTGTGTGTGTGTGTGTGTGTGTGTGTGTGTGTGTGTGTGTGTGTGTGTGTGTGTGTGTGTGTGCGTGCGCGCGTGCGCACGGCAACGCGCTGGTTGAACAACGTGCGTGTTGCCATAGAACGGTCTGGAGGGCTCTTGTTGTGGGCTTGGAGTGCGTCAGCGTCCACTCCGCTCCTAGTGCAGCGGCTGCTTTATTACGGTTGTCGGTTCAAATCCGGGGCCTGCCATTCTGTCGCCGCCTCTCACGTCTTCTCTCTCACCCCAGCCTGAGAGTTGTGACTGTGAATAGGCACTCGGGAAAAGTGGCAATGACAAAGCATACCTTCCTGCACCAACAGAAGTGTGTGTGTGTGTGTGTGTGTGTGTGTGTGTGTGTGTGTGTGTGTGTGTGTGTGTGTGTATGTGTGTGTGTGTGTGTGTGTGTGTATGTGTGTGTGTGTGTGTGTGTGTGTGTGTATGTGTGTGTGTGTGTGTATGTGTGTGTGTATGTGTGTATGTGTGCGTGTGTGTGTGTTGATGTCTGTGTGTGGTTGGCCTGTTCCAGATCTAAATAAGTGTGGACCAAGTGGAGAACTCCTGAACAGTGATCTCCTGGAAGGCTGAGGGGATGGTTATTTCTTATGTAGTGCTGTGTAGAGGGGGATGGTTGTTTCTTATGTAGTGCAGTGTAGAGGTGAATGGTAGTGTTTATGTAGTCCAGTGTAGAGTTGAATGGTAGTGTTTATGTAGTCCAGTGTAGAGTTGAATGGTAGTGTTTATGTAGTCCAGTGTAGAGGTGAATGGTAGTGTTTCTTATGTAGTGCAGTATAGAGGTGGGTGGTTGTTTCTTATGTAGTGCAGTATAGAGGTGGGTGACTAATTGTTTCTTATGTAGTGCAGTATAGAGGTGGGTGGTATTGTTTCTTATGTAGTGCAGTGTAGAGGTGGGTGCCTACTTGTTTCTTATGTAGTGCAGTATAGAGGTGGGTGGTATTGTTTCTTATGTAGTCCAGTGTAGAGGTGAATGGTAGTGTTTATGTAGTCCAGTGTAGAGGTGAATGGTAGTGTTTATGTAGTGCAGTGTAGAGGTGAATGGTAGTGTTTATGTAGTGCAGTGTAGAGGTGAATGGTAGTGTTTATGTAGTCCAGTGTAGAGGTGAATGGTAGTGTTTGTTATGTAGTGCAGTATAGAGGTGGGTGACTAATTGTTTCTTATGTAGTGCAGTATAGAGGTGGGTGGTTGTTTCTTATGTAGTGCATTGTAGAGGTGGGTGCCTACTTGTTTCTTATGTAGTGCAGTATAGAGGTGAATGGCAGTGTTTCTTATGTAGTGCAGTATAGAGGTGAATGGTAGTGTTTCTTATGTAGTGCAGTATAGAGGTGAATGGTAGTGTTTCTTATGTAGTGCAGTATAGAGGTGAATGGTAGTGTTTCTTATGTAGTGCAGTATAGAGGTGGGTGCCTGCTTGTTTGTGCTTCATTTCACTGCAGCCTCCTGACATTGAAGGGACAGTGGCACCACACATCAAACAGCCTGAATTAGCTAATATGTGCGTGAAAGCACGCAACTGTTATTAGGGCGAGCAAAATGTAATATTTTAAATGCTTACTGCAATTTTCAGATCTTCCTGGTTTTAACCCATTTAGAATATTTCTATACTGCCGCTTAAAAAAACACATTTCATTTGAGTTTGTATGGTGCTACATTCATGTCTACCTTCATTGCTTAGTTTACTTTGTATTATTCTTCTTAAAACACTGTTTTATATTTCCCCCCATTTCCCCATTATTGACATATACACTGTTATTAATAGTAAGATTTTCTGGGTCATAGATTTTTAAATGATTCTTTTTCTACATTCTGAAAAACCAGGCTTTGCCTTCCTATTGCTTCACCATTAGAGCATTTTATAGGTGTGTGTGTGTGTGTGTGTGTGTGTGTGTGTGTATGCGTGTGTGTGTGTGTGAACGTTAGAGAGGCATGTCAGCACCTCTCTGCACGCCTCCTCTGCCATTTTGTCAGGTGGAACATGCGCCGTGCTGTAGCCTCAGCCGAGTGCAGCATGCCCCCTAAGGTAGAGATGGATGAGCTGACTGATAACCCGACCTGATTGGCTCTCCACGGTCTCCCGCTCGTGATAGATAGCTGGCTGGCCGTGTTCTGGAATTTAGAATGTCCGTGGTGATGTTCCTCAACGGGGGCCTCTGGGAAAGAGAGTTCTATTAAAGGCTAAAAGAGGAGAAGTAGTATATATAGAGTGAGAAGAAGGCAGGGATAAGGAGTTTACATTTCAGAAAGGCCTTATCAGAAATTAAGCTCACAATGCCATTCACATTAGACCATGGATTCACAGCTTACACAAACATGGGTGTACCATTAGTGTGGGTTCTGGACAATTAATAGAGCACCTTCCTTCCAACACACACACACACACACACACACACACACACACACACACACACACACACACACACACACACACACACACACACACACACACACACACACACACACACACACACACACACACACACACAGACGCACACAAACATATAGACACACACACACACACACACACACACACACACAGCCGCTCACACACACTAAAGTCTATCTACAATGTGCTCATCCCCGTGGTAGTGTCATCAGTTGAAGGGACGTATTAAAAGCAGCAGTGCTTTGAAAAGCCTTCTGTTGGGATCAACTTTGGGGGGAGACGTTCCATGGCAACATGAGATTATGTTAATCTCCTGCATGGCGAGAGCGCGTTCTGGCTTTTAGTGTAAACAGCATTAGGAGCACGCTTGTCTAGGCGGCAGTGAGCGCCCTCGTTGTCGGGGGATAATTCCATCCCGACGGGGTACGGTTGTAGACCCAGCTACATACAAAGACACGCACACACGCACGCACGCACACAGGCACAGACACACAGAGACACACACACACACAGACACACACACACACACACACACACACACACACACACACACACACACACACACTTACACACACACACACACACACACAGACACACACACACAGAGCCACACACACACGCACACAACACACACACTGCCACAAACACACACACTTATGACTTTGATTGGTCACGTTACATTAAACAACTGTCCCTTTTTTTTTGGAAGAGCAGTTATTTTCAACAAAGCTCTCAGACAGAATAGAGTGAGATGAAGAGGAGAATGCTACATTTTTACCAAGCGGCGGACATTTTAAGATGATAACACTAGCCTGTCTGCGCATTACACTGTCTATGGACCAAATATGGACCGGCAGTAAATATCCAAAGTCTCATTTTAAGTGGGCTCTCATGCTTTATGGGAGCTTGTCAGTGTGGTCAGTAGCATTGATCCGCTTCTCTAAGTCCGCCACGTTATTGGCTGTTCGATAGAACATCCTTCACAAGCACGGAATCATTCTCTGCCGTAAGTACACGTATCATTTAGAATATTTGTACAGAGATAACGTTTACATAGCGTTTTATGATTTTCATATGTGTTCGAAGGAGGTTTTTTTCAACAAATCAAAGATACCCACTCACACAGAGACACATACACTCACACACTTTCTTTATCTTGCGGGTACACACACACACACACACACACACACACACAAGGGCCTTTTGTCTGAAACACTTGCCTTAACAGTAGTGTCCAGTCCTGACATCTGGAGAGCGGAGAGGAGCTGGGGAGGCGTGTCGGCGTGTCATCACGTACTTGCCCTCTCTTAAAGCAGTGGAGAGGAGACCTTCAAAAAAAGAGAGAGAGAGCGGGGGGGGGGGGGGGGGGGGGGGAGACCAAGAGGGAAACAAAAAGAGAGAAAGGGAAATAAAAGGCCTTTGATTTCAACAAAAAAATATTGAAATAGACAGAGGGAGTTATTTTTTTCTACTCTACCTCCTTGATGTTCTGGTACTAAATACTGAATGTACATGCATTTTTCACCAGGACCCCAGAACAAGACGAAGGAAGCGATAATACACAGTGCCTGGGAGGCTGACTTCGCTAATTGCCGGGAGTTAATCTCTATTCGTGCAGCTCTGACCCCCCCGGTAATAGCTACACGTCTAGGCACAGCCTGGAGGAGGGCGGAGGGAAAGAGCGCAAGACAGAACGACAGAATAAAAGAACAATTCAACAGAACTGGAGAGAGAGAGAGAGAGAGACGGGGACAGCGCGTCTGAAAGAATGCCTTCCGGGGCTAAACCGCGGATATTTGTCTAATTTCTATGGCCGCCTCTGGCGAAGCGGCTTCTAAAGTGTTATTGAATCTTTCAAAAAAGATGAAGTGAGACCCGTGACACGAGCCATTTCGCTTCACTAAAGAGCTAGGAGCACCGCACGCAGCACGGACAGGAACAGCAGCGTTCCACTACCGGGGCCTTTGCCGAGAGAAAAAAAATGAAACATTTAGATTCATTAAGAACATTGAAAGATTTAAAATAGGGAATAATATCCTTGTGAATAGTAATAGGAAAGCCCCTTGTCGCGTTTTACCTTTAGGTTTTGAAACAACAAAGGAACCATTTAAACCCACAGAGAATAGGTCTGAGCTTAATAGATGAAGCACAGCTGCACTTGCGTTGCCAGAGACTTTGGCAATGCTTATTCCTCTCTACTTAAGACCAGAAATCTCTTCCCTTTCAAGGTTTGATGATTTAATCATGATTAAGGCGAGGGGAATCGGATTGAAATCCTCTAATTCCCAGTGGCTTTGGGTAATAGTGGAATCTGACCTACAGTCAGTATGGCTTCATTCAAAATCAAGGGGAGGGTTGAGATGGCGGCCCCTTGGTGACCGGACAGCCGAGATCATCCCTTCCTCTCTAAATAAACGTGAACGTTTCAGAGGGGAAACTGGGTGGAAACGACAGAATCATTTTGAAACCCGTTAGCGCCCTCCTCTACCTCGTGTTGACTGACAGGCGTTACCTTGACAGGCGTTGCCGCGTTGACAGGGTGACTCCATGTTTACTGTATCTCTCTCATGCTCTACTGGCTAAATTGGCTGCCACATTTCTCACTCAGGAATCTCGGAACTGAAATGTCACTTTATTGACACTGTTTATTTAAATGAAGAGACCTTAGGTGACTCTTGTTACGAAGCTAACACACCTACACACACAAACTCTGGGCAATACACGCACACACACACACACACACACACACACCCACACAGAGTTTCTAATCTTCCATTATCATTCCACCTCCACATTGAATTATTCATGGAATGCCCGGACTAAAAGATGGAAAGAAGAGGAGGATGAGAAGATAGGACGGTGCAGAGAGAGAGAGAGAGAGAGAGAGAGAGAGAGAGAGAGAGAGAGGGAGAGAGGGAGAGAGAGAGAGAGAGAGAGAGAGAGAAGGAGAGAGAGCGAGAGAGGGAGAGAGAGACAGAGAGAGAGAGAGAGAGAAAGAGAGAGAGACAGAGAGGGAGAGAGAGAGAGAGAGAGAGAGAGACAGAGAGAAAGAGTAAGAGAGACAGAGAGAAAAAGAGAGATAGAGAGAGAGGGAGAGGGAGGGAGAGAGAGATGGGGGGGGGGAATGGTGGGAGCAATAGGAAAGGGATTTGTAAAGAGGACAGGAGAAACCAATAAATGCAGGAGAGAGGAAAAAGAATGGCTGGAAGAAGGAAATAGGAAATGAGCAGAAATGGGAATGAAAGTTTGCATGTGTGTCCTCCGTGGATGGACACTGGGAGCTGTAGTTTTTTTCTCTCAGCATAATGGAAACGTTTCAGAGCCTTCTTTCTCCATGTGTCGGCAAATCAATCTGGAACGAATGGCTTTTTATATTTCCCTGCCTCCAGGAAGTTGATGCATTTACTTTTCTCTGCCGCCCCGCACAGTAACATTTACATATTGTTTTGTTTTTCACGTTGAACTTTTAACTGTTCGCTGTGGTTAGCAGAATCTCAACTTAAAAAAAAATATACTGTGACTGCATTTGAAGTGTAAAGGTATAGAATGTTGCCAAAATGTTGTTCAAATATAATTCAAAGTTGTGTGTAAATTCCATTAACCTTTTATTATAAATAACATTGATAAAAAATATGGTTAAGTTGTATATTTTTTATTTCTTTACCATTTTATTAGTCATATTATTATTGTTATTATTATCATTATTGGGTGCTGATTTGCTTATTTGACAATGTTTTGGGTTAGTCTATCATTAGTTTATTAATGAAAACGTCTGTGTTTTCATGTTTTTTTCCTTTCTGTTTGTGCACCTCTCTGCACCTTCTGTCCGTTGGAAACACCTGGAGAGTAACACCAAATGAACATGATTGGTCGTTCCCATCCTACAGGGGTCAGGAGGTGGGACACTTGGAGCCTGTCGTTCAATCTGGGGGTCATAAAGGAAGAGGGTGAGATAACGTTTAAGGACACGGCACAAAGTGGGAATCCATTTCGGGAGGTCTTTGGGATCAACAGAGCATTTTTTGGTGGTGGGGGCTGAATGGTGGCCATGAGTGGCCAATTCCATCTGCTCAGAAAACGATTTTGCTGCAGCAGTTTTGCTGCCCTGACCCCCAGTATGCCTACACTGCAATACACCTTGTAAAGAAACATAGATTTATTATTCAACTTGTAAAGAAACATAGATTTATTATTCAACTTGTAAAGAAACATAGATTTATGATTCGACTTGTAAAGAAACATAGATTTATTGTTACATTTGTAAAGGAACTCATAGATTTATAATTCAACTTGTAAAAAAACACATGTATTTATTATTCAACTTCTAAAAAACACACAGATTTATTATTCAACTTGTAAAAAAACATGTATTTATTATTCAACTTACAAGGAAAAACAGATTTTTCATTCAACTTGTGAAGACACACAGATTTATTATTCAACCAGTATTATTATAATTATTCCCTGATTATAATTATTATTCCTATTATTAAACTTTCTAAAAAGGATTTCTACAGTAGCAACTGGCATGTTATTGCGGCAATGCAAATATGAACAATACTTTTAATGTTTCGTGGCAAATATTCATGCATTTATTACATCTTAATTTGATTCAGAGTTTGAGATTTTAAACATAATCCAGTGGAATGACAATTGTTTTTTTTGTTGGCAAGTAATTGAAGTACAAGAGTGTCCCTCCTGCATGATCACCACCTTCAACTGTTTGTATGAGCTTGAGGAATCACAGGTATTAAAAGGAGCCATGCCTGAATATTCATCTCCTTCATTTGCATGTTCCACAGATGGCGAAGGCAGATGCTCGTTACGGCAAGTGTCAATTTTAAAAAAATTTGCCTTCCTGACAAAACAAATAAAGCAATACAGGAGGACAGCACAGCTTAAGTCCTTCTGGCAGAAATGGAAGTGTGTGCGTGTGTGTGTGTGTGTGTGTGTGTGTGTGTGTGTGTGTATGTGCATGTGTCTATGCCTCTGGAATTGCATAACTACAGACCAGTGGAGCCAGAGACAGATTTTTTTTACAGAGAATTAAGACTTTGTGTGTGTTGGTGTGTACAAATATGTGTGTCTCATTAATTTTCCTTCTTATTTCTTCCCTCTAGCAGTAATTACATTACATTATCTTTAGTCAGTAACACAAAGGAAAAGCCAGTCTTTCGTTGTGATTAAATCTATTGAGAAACATACAAAAGCATTCCAAAAAATCGTCAACCTCCACAGATATGCAACCTTCTGTAAAAGGAGATTCCGCTGAATCTTTTCTGCCTGAAGCCCGTCTATAAATTCAGGAACATTTGGCTGATCTCTAATGCTTGAATGATTGCGTTACAGAGTGCTAGCAGGAGCTGACAAACAGATCTTTGACTCGGGTGGCTTTCACTTTGTCTTTCAGGAGACGTGTCTTTGAGGGGGTTGGTTTTTGGGGTCGCTCCCCTCTCCTTCAGAGTCGGTCGTTACTCTCGCTCTGTATTTCCCAGAGCTGATGAGCTGAGTGGCAGCGTGCTTATA
>JAPMUY010005136.1:225000-227500 GCA_026901105.3 Galaxias olidus | reverse complement strand
CTCACACATCGATTCCTCTTTTTCTCTCCATCTCTAGTACTCTGTATTCTTTCTACCTTTTATTTTCCCTTCTCTCTCTCTGTCTATTTTCTCACTCTCTCCCTCCTCTCTTTTCTCTATCATCTCTCTCTTCACTTTCTTCTCGGCTGTTTCTCTCTTCTTTCTCTCTTTCTCTCTCTCGCTTTTTCACACTCTTCACTCGTTCTCTCTCTTTCTCTTACTCTCCGTCTTACTCTCTGTGTGATTGGTGGCTAATCTCTTTCCTGTTCTGTCCCTCCTGAGTTCCACCCGGCGACACTAGAGCAGCCAATTAGGACAGGTCCACAGAGGCTGTGCTTTATGTCCATGGACAGGTCGCTCTGACCAAAGCTCCTTCAGATCAAGGACAGTAAGAAGTGACGCGCAGCGGTTTCCTTTCTGGCCTCAGACATTCCAAAGTGTACTGTGACCCAATTGATTAGCCTATTTTTTTTTATTGTTTTTTTACTTTACGTAACTTTTCATTGGTTGGTTGTTGTTGCTCGGCCAAAGTGACAACTTTTATATAGAGCACACATTAGTCTTCCTGGACAGGGGTAGTAATAAATAAATGGGCAGTAATGCTGACAGAACTTAACAGCGGTCCTCATATGATTTGTGTTTCACTACCTTTTGTACAACATGATATAATCAGGCTCTTCCATGTTAAACTGATCTCCGCCGGCATGCATGTACTTAACCAGCCATGACGCGTGGTCCCTTTAGGTAATGGAAGTGTGGCCTGGATGAGCACATCCCTCTGTAAATCACACATTCAGAGGTGGCGGAAACCAATTATAGCGCGTGACAGCGAGAGCAGCCACCCTAGAGGCAGAGGACGGGGAACGGGGAGGTCTTTGTCTCTCTGGCTAACCTCCTGGTGGCAGACTCTTCCGGCGTCCATTTTGTTTCATTGCCTTGCCATTGATTTCTATGACTGATCTGAGACCCCCCCGCCCCCCACGCCCCGGGCCCCCACCCCCTGACAGGAGGCATTTATTTTTTAATTTAATGCCAATTACACGAGGAGGATCTTTCCGGAGAGGATGCTGGGGAGATCTGTGGCCAGGATTGAGGGGAATCAGGGTGGAAATTACTTAATGGAGCAGGGCTCCTTCAGACTGACAGACAGGCAGGCAGGCAGGCAGGCAGACAGACAGACAGGCAGGCAGACAGGCAGACAGACAGGCAGGCAGGCAGGCAGGCAGGCAGGCAGGCAGGCAGGCAGACAGACAGACAGACAGGCAGGCAGGCAGGCAGACAGGCAGGCAGGCAGGCAGGCAGGCAGGCAGGCAGGCAGGCAGGCAGGCAGGCAGGCAGGCAGGCAGGCAGACAGGCAGGCAGACAGGCAGACAGACAGGCAGGCAGACAGGCAGACAGACAGACAAGTTTGAATTAGATTTCTGGAGGGGAAAGCTTGTTGACTTATTGGGAGAAAATAATCACTGCTCAACTCTTTGTTGACCTGCATGTTGTCGTGTTTCACATTTCCATGTTTACCACTCTGTAGTGAATGACCAGTATTTGATGGATATTCCTTTAATTATGTTATTACTCCTAGACTTCTAAGGATATACCTTTTCTCATGTTAGTATTTTGGAACTCCTGGTCAGAAATCCCCCTGTGTTTCTATTCATGGAAATGTATCTTATATTGGACACACACTGTTTATCTTCATTGAACGTCTAACAAAATAGTCACGTAACCAGCACAGCATTCCCAGTGAAGCAACGAGGCCAAACCTGCAGGCTGATTGTAAATAAATGCGCTCCGTGACGAAGGCTAATTCAAAGTAATTGTTATTCTCTGTGTTTTTTTGATAATTTTTTTATAAGGTGACTCATTTGCAACGTTGTGCGTCCTCGTATCTCTGGTCTTTGGAGAGGCAGACAACACACGCTCACCTCAAACTCTCCCCCGGGAGCCCTGGCAACCATGGACCTGTTGCCCTCATATCTGTCTAGCACTGATTCCAAACCTCTGTGTGTGTGTGTGTGTGTGTGTGTGTGTGTGTCTGTGTGTGTGTGGGTGTGTGGGTGGGTGTGTGCATCTGTGTGTTTGTGTGTGTATGTGTGTACGTGTGTGTGTGTGTGTGTGTGTGTGTGTGTGTGTGTGTGTGTGTGTGTGTGTGAGTGTGTGTGTGTGTGTGTGTGTGTGTGTGTGTGTGTGACATTCTTCATTTTACACTCTCTAGTCACAGGCTACGATGCTCAGACTAAAAAACTCAGAATCTAGACCTTTTCTCAGTACGTCAAACATATATGACGAGAATGTCAACTTTCATTCATACTTTTATAATAAAGAATTGGCATGTTTAAACTAAAGCAATGTTATGAAG
This sequence comes from Galaxias olidus, assembly GCA_026901105.3. Classification (NCBI taxonomy): domain Eukaryota; kingdom Metazoa; phylum Chordata; class Actinopteri; order Galaxiiformes; family Galaxiidae; genus Galaxias; species Galaxias olidus. The sequence continues at coordinate 225,144 of JAPMUY010005136.1, read as the reverse complement.
CCCGCTATAACGAGAGGCTGCATTGGGGGCCACTTTTACGAGAGGCTGGATTGAGGGCCCCTATAACGAGAGGCTGCATTGAGGGCCACTATAACGAGAGGCTGCATCGGGGGCCACTATAACGAGAGGCTGTATTGGAGGCCC
>JAPMUY010005136.1:220000-222500 GCA_026901105.3 Galaxias olidus | reverse complement strand
CTGTCTCGCCGAGTGCTCCTTATTTAAATTATTGCAAAAGTAGGAGAGGAGAAAAAACGGTAAACGGTTCAAACTGATGTTACGAGGGAGAGAACGAGTGGTGGAAAGTATGAGAGAGATTTAAGAAACGAAGGCTACATTTGAGAGCAGGACACACACACACACGCACGCACGCACGCACGCACGCACACTGCACGCGCGTAAAGATTGGATCCACGACGCGCACGCACACACACACACCCACACACACACACACACACACACACACACAGGTCATGCAAACGAATGGATGGACACACAGACAGCCAGAAACACGGATGAACAGACAGGCAGACACAGAGAGGGACAGACAGGCACACGCACAGAGGGACGGACGGACACATTCCATTGGCCCGGCCGTCTCACAGAAGCCGGTATAAAATGCCAACGGCGTCTGGAGATGCAGCGAGGCTGTTTATTTACCCGTTCTGTCCATCAATATGGAGCCTCCTTTGTGGCGCTGATCCTAAGTGCATCAGATCGATTGGCCTCATCATTGATGGAGGCTGACCTTGTAGGTAAACTCTTGCGCCCCGCTTGGCTCCGAGCAGGGCTGCGTCGTTTCAGCCAAGGTCCCCATTGCTCCGATGGGCTGTATAACCGCGCCGCTCAGTTCAGTCCCCAGAGAAGACACTGACAGTTAAAAAAACCTTTGTTGTTCGTTTTGAGTGTGGCTGAAATTGTCTTCCTCGGTGTTATGGTTTTTCTCTAACCCTGTTATACGGTCTCTGGAAGAAAACAACAACAACAACAACAACAGTCCCTCAGCCGTCCAGCGATGAGCAGGCGCGGACGAGAAGAGTTGAATCAATCAGGACAGGGATTAACCTAAATGGTTACCGAATGAATTCTGGTTTTCTCCAGTCTTTGGAATTCCCCAACACATTGTTAATTTTCAGCTCTAGTTCGCTTGGGTTTGATTACCTCATTCATTCCAGGATCTGTCGTGTTGTTTAGCCAGAGGTTTGTACTGTCACACAGCAAGTAATTAAAAAGACAGTTTATCCTTATTGCAATGGCACAAAATATGACAAATATTCGTGATAATCCTCGTCGTCAATTACTATGTTATTGTATTATCTCTTCAAAATGAAGTCTCTCACGGCTTTTATCTAAAGCCTTTTAATTATGTGAAGCTTTTTTTATGCCGTTCATTAGCAAGTCCTCATTACAAAACCCCCAGATATAATCCAACACCTTATCTCTCAATATTAAAAACAAACACGACATTTATCAAACGCATTAGCAAACGCTTTTCTTTCTTCATTATCCCTCTTTCTCTGAAGTCTTTGCTCTCCCTCTGTCCCTTTAAGTCCTGTTTGACATTTTTAACCTCCTCCCTCCAGCATGCAGGGACAAACTTCAGACTTTGGGATTGGAACCTGAATATTTTATGCGGAATGAATAATTCAACCGATTGTAAACAGCTTTCCCGACTCTAGGTGTCCTCTGTGTTCTGCTCCGCGTGTCCTTGTGCGGAGCGGCCCTCTCTCCCCCGTGGAACACTCCCTGTTTAACAAGACGTTAACACTGGGTCAGAAACACCGACTCACAGAGCGCGGAGCAGAGAGGAGAACGGGAAGCCGGCGGCTTAAAACTGTGTTTAAAATTCCGGGAAACATCTCCCGAGTCTGAGAGCAGAATGGGAAAGGAAACGGAGCAGTACGCAATTGGAGCAGAAATGTTGGACGGTTCAATTAATTGCATAGTGGTATTTAGGGATAAAATTGATATAATTGTGAACACTTGCACATAACCCGAGGAGACTTGAGGTTGTCAATATCATGGGATGTCATCCATGTCCGGAGCTTCCAACTCCTTAAGCATAACAACTGACTGAAGCGCACATACACAATCTACATAATCAACATGATATGCTTCTCCGCATTTATCTCAGCGTCAACAAACATTGTCTGACGTGAAATCAGTGTCTGGTCATAAATAAACATGCATCCTGTGTGTGAGGTAACTGAATGCAACAGGCCAAAGCATTAACATCACCTGCATTAGTTGTATGAGGTGTGATACCGAGCCTCTGTCTGGCAATGTGCTAACAGAAGAAATGTATTGATTCTCCGTTACAGTTTTTCACAATTGCTAAAACACATTTCTTGAAACCTTGCTCCATTTTCTCTAAACTTTAAATCCAAATCCAAATATTCAAACTACATTCACATAACCCCAGACTCTTCTGGCAGAAATCAAACAATTCTTTCAGATAACAAACACAGCCAGTATTTATAACAAATGCAGCGCCTTTATTAGACACTACATCAGAAAATGGAGAACACTGCGTCCAGATAGTTAGTATTTTTGTAGCCCAAAGAACAAAGAAAACTACAGTAAATGAATAGCACATTACAGTACACTCTAAACAATTTTGCAACTGCAAAGTCAAAGTCAATGAGAGATTACTGTAATTCTGTCTCAGCATCACGCCTTTCACAGTTGCCTGAGTTGC
>JAPMUY010005136.1:207500-215000 GCA_026901105.3 Galaxias olidus | reverse complement strand
CTGTCTCCCCTCGCCGCGGCCCGGCTGGCTGCCGTCACTGGAGCTCCCCGCCAGACACACGTCCACAGTGGGGGCGAGCGCAGAGAAGAACAGGCCTCGTTCTCTCTTGTGCACTCAACAGTGTGGGAGGGATTGAGACGTTGTTGTGGCCCACTAAAAACATTTCACGGTAGGACTCAGTAGACCCACTATTGTTTCAGGATGGCTGAGTGTAGGTCTGAGTGTAGCTGATGTGAATGCAGCGTCACTCAAAACAAAAAGTTAAGACTCTGCGGTGAACTATGTTTCATGGTGGCATATGGATCTGAGTGTAGGTTGTCTGAATGTTATGAGTTATTACAAAGGCAGAGTCATCATTCACCTCTGCTAACGGAAGGAGAAGGAATGCCACAGCTGTGGAGTCACTGCGTACCCCCCCCCCCCCCCCGCCCCGGACATCTCCACGGTGACCAGGAGGAAGCTTCATCAGAGTGCATTAGCTGATTGGCTGAGAAGCTGTCACTGTGATGTCTAGGCCTTCAGTCATGCCATAGATCAGAATATTTCTCTTTCTTTCTCTCTCTCTCTGTCTCCCTCTCTCTATCTCTTTCTCTCACTCTCTCACTCTCTCTCTCTTTCTCTCTCTTTCTCTCTCTCTCTCTCTCTCATCTTTCTCTCTTTCTGACTCATAATTCTCTCTCTCTCCATCTGATTCTCTTTCTCATCTCTCTCTCTCTTTTTCCTCTCTCTCACTCACACTCTGCATCCTGACAGTGCACTCATGCAGGCGGCAGTGGTGGTGATGTGTAGCCTGAACGTGGAGAAAAAGAGAGAGTGTGTGTGTGTGTGTGTGTGTGTGTGTGTGAGGGAGAGAGGATAGGAGAGAGAGGGATCAGGAAGAGAATTGAAAAGCGAGGGAGAAGGGACGGGGGGAGGAGGTGGGTTGTGATGGGAGGATGAGGAGGGGTGGGATGGGAGGATGAGGAGGATGAGGAGGGGTGGGTTCAGTAATAACCGGGCTCTTATCTCCGCTCTCTGAGCCGGCTCGTATCCTGGCCTCGCTGTGATGGAGGGGAAATTTACCAGCACTGTCACCCGGGATCATGTTTCCGCAGGTCGCAGTGTTCCCTGACCTTCATCGCCCGCGCCGACACAGACACTCCGCCGAGATCAGATGCCCCGCCCCCCTTGCCTCCCGGCTGAAGAAGTTTGGCCAATCGCGGCACGGTGGTGGAACGAGGAGGTCGTTTGATTTGATGACAGGACCGGGGGGGGGGGGGGAGGGGGACAACAAGACACACTTCAAACAGAGCATCAAGGAGGAGAAAAACAAAGGTACATCCTGTTTCCATGGCGATGCCGTGGTGAATATTATTTTACCTGAAGGAGTAGACGAACACAGAGACACCCTCACAGACATGTACTGGAGAGATATGAGGAAAGACTCAGGAGAAACCATTACATCATGTGTGTGTGTGTGTGTGTGAGAGAGAGAGAGAGAGAGAGGGAGAGAGAGAGAGAGAGAGAGAGAGAGAGAGAGAGAGTAAAAGGTGGAGGGAGAGAGAGAGAGGGAGAGAGAGAGAGAGAGAGAGAGAGAGAGAGAGACAGAGAGAGAGAGAGAGAGAGAGAGAGAGAGAGAGAGAGAGAGAGAGAGAGAGAGAGAGAGAGAGAGAGAGAGAGAGAGAGAGAGAGAGAGAGAGACCCTGCGTCTGTCTCAGTGCTGAGTTTGGATCATTTTATCTGGCAGCTGCCAACGGCTGATACACATGACATACGACCTGGACGCTGAGGTTGTTGAGCTGAAAGTCAAAGCTGTACACCAGAAGCCCACCCCACCCCTGAAACACCTGAGAGCTGGAAACACCGTCAGCTAACCCGGGCCAGCAATGGGGGCCACAGGCCAAAAGCTTTTGTTGGAGCAAACCCACCCCTCAATTACCAACTACAGCCCTGCCAACAAGATTTATGGAGTGGTCAGGTCTGTGGGTCTGCTGCTTTTAACTCGTGGAAACACTAACACACACACACACACACACACACACACATAGACACACATAGACACACACGCACACACACACACACACACGCACGCACATATTCACACAAACATATATACACACACAATAAACATATACATGCACACACACACATATGCACGCACACACACACACACACACACACACACACACACACGGACACACAACCACCTGCACACACACACACACACACACACACACACACACACACACACACACACACACACACACACACACACACACACACACGCACGCACAGGTTCACACAAACACACACACACACACATCCATATACACACACACACACACACACACACACACACACACACCACACACATAAACACATACACACACATACATATACACACACAACAAACATATACAAACACACACACACACACACACACACACACACACACTCCACACACACAAACACGGGCATACAAACACACACACACACACACACACACACACACACACACACACACACACACACACACACACACACACACACACACACACACACACACACACACACACACTTAACAATTGTGTGTGATGGAATCCCCCTGGGGCAGCATGTGCTTGAGGGGTTGTGGGGCTCCAGCACATTTAATTCAGGGGAGCATGGGTCACTCACGGCCAGGCCCGGTTTGGGGGTGCGGGGTCTCCCCCTGGACGGCCTATATTTAGTCAGTAGCACACACTAAAGGCTTGGAGTCCCTGCTCGTGTGTTTTTGATGGCGTTGTTGGAAAATGCTTTTCACCCCAAATCAAAACAGCTCCATTTTGTTTGGGATGTTTTGAATCTTCCGTGAGGGCAAATTGACTGCGTGCCGTGTTGGTCACGGATTGCAGCCGAGCACCATTCCTTTTAATCTCCCCACTCCCACTCGAGTTTTCACTGTGTTAGCAGACGTTATAACCTTTGACCTCGGAGTTCTTACCTGAAAAGAATCCTCTGTGTAGAGACACAGATGTATTTATCCTGTTTATGAATGGACCTTAGTAGAAGAAGCTTTCGATGGCAGATGATGGTGTGGATGTCATGGGACTCGACAGTTCTCACTCCCAGAACTGAACCCTGAGGCATACTTGCCAACCCTCCCAATTTTCCCGGGAGACTCCCGATTTTCATTGCCACAATTCTCGATCAATTTTTTTGTATAGAGGACCGCTATTGTTTGGAAATCCTCCCGATTTATGGCAAGGTTGGCAAGTATGGCTTACAGATACCCTGGCTCCATGTCTCCTCCTGACAGTGGCCCCTGTGCACTGGACTCTTTCTGGGGGGATTTTTAGACGGCTGTGGTCATGATCAACGGTCACAGCTTGTTCTGACGGATCACTCAGGCTTGTCACTTGACGTAAGTGACTATTTTATTATAAACAGTATCATAAACGTTTAAACTAAATACATTTACACGTTTGGGATAATTGACAGACTAGGGGTCAGATTGAGAACCTTTGACCTTATCCTGGAACTGCTGTGTCGTTGAAGTGGCTCAGCAGAGCATTATTGCCGCTGCTAAGTAAGATTTCAATGAATGAATGAGAAAGAAAAGTATTTCCTGAGGATTCCCTCAAGGTTAGATGAGATATTTTTCATCCTTTAGTTTATTTATGACTCAGTTGTTGAGATCCACGTTTAATTACGGCAGAAAACAAATGGGTTGTCTGGTTTCCCACCTTGCAGAAACAGACATCTTTCCTTTCTTTCTTTCTTTTTTTCTTTCTTTCTTTCTTTCTTTCTTTCTTTCTTTCTCTAATGTGATCCCGTCTTTGTGTGGAAAGTCCTCTTTCCATCAGGGACCCACAAAAGACTCGCTCCAGAAAGAAAGAAAGAAAGACGGGGGGAGAAGAGAGAGAGAGAGAGAGAGAGAGAGAGAGAGAGAGAGAGAGAGAGAGAGAGAGAAGAGAAAATTAGCAAAGAAAAAAAGATAAAACCTAAGAGAACAACACAAAGGTGTAGGTGAGTTGGTGGGTCCTGCATGGTGTCTGGTGTGAAACTCTTTCCATTACGCCCTGGGTTGAGCTGAACAAAGCATGTGAGCGGGCCTAAGCACCAGACCAGAGACAGGGGTACGGGGGAGGGGGGACAGGGGGACAGGCAGGGGGACAGGGGGACAGGCAGGGGGACAGGGGGACGGGGGGCAGGGGGACAGGGGGACGGGGGGACAGGCAGGGACAGGCAGGGGGACAGGGGGACAGGGGGACGGGGGACAGGCAGGGGGACAGGGGGACAGGCAGGGGGGGGGGGGGACAGGGGGGGGACAGGCAGGGGGGACGGGGGGACAGGCAGGGGACAGGGGGACGGGGGGCAGGGGGACAGGGGGACAGGCAGGGACGGGGGACAGGGGGACGGGGGACAGGGGGACAGGCAGGGGGACAGGGGGACAGACAGGGGGACAGGGGACAGGGGGACAGGCAGGGGGACAGGGGGACGGGGGGACAGGCAGGGGGACAGGGGGACAGGCAGGGGGACAGGGGGACGGGGGACAGGCAGGGGGACAGGGGGAATGGGGGACAGGGGGGGGGGGGACAGGCAGGGGGACAGGGGGGGGGGGGACAGGCAGGGGGACAGGCAGGGGGACAGGCAGGGGGACAGGGGGACAGGCAGGGGGACAGGCAGGGGGACAGGCAGGGGGAGAGGGGGACGGGGGGACAGGCAGGGGGACAGGGTTGTGAGGGGACTGGGGGACAGGCAGGGAGACAGGGGGGATGGAGGGACAGACAGGGGGATGGGGGACAGGCAGGGGGACAGGGGGAATGGGGGGACAGGGGGACAGAGGGAATGGAGGGACAGACAAGGGACAGGGGGACAAGGGGAATGGAGGGACAGCGGCCGCTGTTTTAATACAGAATCCATGGTCAACGGACACACCGGGGGAACAAGCAGGTGCGGTGCCCTTTTCAAAAAGGCAAAAATAGCTGTTCTTGTTTTTCATCTGGTTTTCCCTGGCTGCTCGTGCACCGTGTCATAGGTTTTGGTTGGAGCCGAGATATTTAAACGTTCGGCACGTGGGCAGTGTGTTTGGTTCATAATCGTTTTACATTTTTAGTTAAATGTCTCAGTTATTTTTGTTTATGACGATTTTGCTGTCCTGTAAAGAGCACAGTACAATCTAACTATTGATGGTATTGTCACAATGGCGAGCCGTGACAGTTATGGTCATATATGTACTGTGTGTGTGTGTGTGTGTGTGTGTGTGTGTGTGTGTGTGTGTGTGTGTGTGTGCGTGTGTGTGTGTGTGTGTGTACAGTACTGAAGGGCAACCTGGTGAACTATTTTAGTTCATCTATCTATGAAACTCACTACATAACTTTTATTATAAATGTTTAGCTCTCTCTGTGAATGTTCTGCAGTGTGTCACTGTCAAAATGGTCCCCGTAAACTTTTCACATTTTAAACGCACCCCAACAGCCGATCTCTGTTCACCTCTTTTAAACGATGCACTTATTCTAACCCCCCCCCTCCCCGCTTCTGCACAGAGCTCTCCAAAATAAAGGGCATTCCTTTAATATCTTATTATCAGGTCGCCATGGCAAGGTCTTTGGAAGCCGCCAATTTTAATCACTGTTGGGCAGATAATTCTGCTCAAACAGCCTGTATAGATTCCAACATGTCTTTTAATTAGGGAAGGGCTGCAGAGCCAAGGGTGTCAGAGCACCATACAGGAAACAAGAGCGGAAAAGTTGTGAAAAAAAAGAGAGAAAGAGTGAGTGAAAAGGGTTGAAGGACGAGAACGCGTCGCAATTTTTTTTTTTTTTACACAATGCTGTTCATAAGGACTCTTCATCAAACGTCATATCGACTGCTTTCAAAAAAGTGGTTTGTCTTTCTCTTTTTGAAACGCCTTTGCTCTGCGGCGTGCCTCCTGTGTGACTCATCGATCGCTCCGGACCTCGCGGCGCCGCCGTCTTCATTTAAATGACCGCCTACATCTAATCTTAATGAGATATTGAAGTCCTTTAATTAAAACATTATCTCTGTTGAAATAGTGAGCCCGTCCGGGTCGTTTGATGTCCCAGTCGATTCGGGTAAGGGTGGATGTGGTCGGACGGCTAGTCGACGCCCAGGAAAACAACAACACATTGGATTTGTCACATCCAATTGAAGGTCCCGTGTAATCACTGGACCTTAACGACTCGACAGGATTTACAGTGTCCACGTGTTGTTGGTGTCCAGCCTTACAATGTTCTCGTTCAGGGACGTCATAATGTGTTCAGAGACTGTAGACGTTGCACACTGTACGATATCAATGCAAAAGTGTCAAAAACTCTGTGCTGTAAAGGGAGAAATGTACGTCCAACAAAGCTATTTTCTTGTGACAGTGATGTTGGAAAAATGTGGTATAATCAAAAAAACCCAGAGGACAATCCTCTTGTTTGAGCACCCAGTGCTTGGAATGTCTCGTCTGCAGACTTTGAGACAAGACTATCCAGCATGATGTTTCAATAGGTTTGATAAAAGAAACCATCATCAGTGAATCATGGGGGGCTTTTGTACTGTATTGTTAGGCTAACATAATCCATGTCTGGTAAGCTGCGTCTCTGTCTTTCAAATAAATATCAAAAGAGTTTTTTGAATCTCCCAGTCGTTCAGACATAATAAACCTAATCAACGCAATATTGTTACAGTTCACATACAATCAAATGTTACATTCTTCACAATCAAACGTAATTTCGGAATCACTTATTTTCTCCCTTTTTTAATGAGCAATTTACTGAACAAGGAGTTATCTTGATTGGCACGCGCATACATACTCGTGTAAGTACATGCCAAATAGTTTTTTTAATAATTTTTTTCTCAATCGCACGACTCATCAGGAGCCCAAGGCAATCTGGAGAAACACTGGACGGGTGAGCCAACAAGTTGCTGCACTTTACGCACCACATCACAGAAACACACTGGATCCTTTTGTTCTTTCATTCTCTCTCTCTCTCTCTCTCTCTCTCTCTCTCTCTCTCTCTGTGTCTCTCTCTCTCTCTCTCTCTCTCTCTCTCTCTCTCTCTCTCTCTCTCTCTCTCTCTCTCTCTCTGTCTCTCTCTCTCTCTCTCTCTCTCTCTCTCTCTCTCTCTCTCTCTCTCTCTCTCTCTGCCCCTCTCTCTCTCTCTCTCTCTCTCTCTCTCGGTATCTCTTTCTCTGTCTCTCTCTTTCTCTCTGCCCCCCCTCTCTCTGCCCCTCTCCCTCTCTTTCTCGGTCTCTCTTTCTCTCTCTCTTTCTTTCTCTCTCTCTCTCTCTCTCTCTCTCTCTGTCTCTCTCTCTCTCTCTCTCTCTCTCTCTCTGCCCCCCTCTCTCTGTCTCTCTGGCTTTCTTACTCTCTCTCTCTCTCTCTCTCTCTCTCCCCTCCCTCTCCCGTCATGTTTTGGAGACGTCACCCCCGTGTCAGACAAAGGGGAGACCTCACTGAGGGGGTATTGTGTTTACACCCCCGTGTCAGACAAAGGGGGGAGACCTCACTGAGGGTATTGTCACCCCCCC
>JAPMUY010005136.1:200000-202500 GCA_026901105.3 Galaxias olidus | reverse complement strand
GCGAAGGATTTTGGGAGGCCGCCATCATTGCTAGGCCACAAAGTCGCTGTGGCACATGAGGTGTTGCTCGGTGCTAAAGCGGAGCTGAGCGGAGCACTGCAAATTGACTGTGTGTCTTCAAGTATTTACGCTGGTAACAATGTCGTAGGGTTAGCCAGTGTTCATCTAGCCTTTCGGTACGCAAGAAAACCCTAGCGTCTTTCTGTTCTGCCTTTCTCTCTCTCTCTCTCTCTCCTTCATGCTCCTTCCACGTTCTCTGTGCCCTTCCGCTGTTCCACTCTGTCCAGATGATCTAACAATCCTGCTTTCTCTCACACGGCTAATCCCACATTATCACCTGGCTGGGACTGCAGGCCCATTAAACCTTGTTCAAGTCATGCTCACTGCTTATTCACAAATTCAAAATGGCCATTAAAGTCCTCCCCCCTCCAAAAAAAAAAACGAATGGTGGAACAATCCAATTTGGACAGATTTGAAAATGACTTTTTACTTTGGGGGCTTTGTATTGATAGTGTGGGGGACCAATTTCACATCTCATTCAGCAGGGGTGGTTTATTGAATATCAGCGGATGTGGTAGCGGAAGGGGAATTACAATCGAGGTTCCTTTACAGCTCCCACACAGAGCCATTAATATCTCCGTGGTCCAGGCGGCTCCGCTCGTGTATCACTCATGCCCCCTAGGAAGCTCCTCTGTAGGGATAATATGTTTTTTTCAAAAGGCCTCCTCTCTCCCACAGCCTTGAAAAAACAGAAGAAGGGGAAAAAAATCCTATTCAGCAGAAGTCCTTAACTCCCCTGGCGAACGAGACAACACCAGTCTTTTCCGTTTTTCAAAACTGACCTGCCAGCACAGAGCCTGTCCTCGTTGGGAGGTCTCCTTCACGTTGAGTTTCTTCAATAGGAACAGGATTGGACGGCAGCATGTGTTTCTTTCGGGTAATTTCCTCTCGCTTATTTCAAACACCTTTTCACCTTTTTTTGTATTTATTTTATTTTTTTTGCAGTTTTAACGGATGAATTGCTTTCCGTCATTTCAGAATAGGGAACAAAATTTTTTTTTTTCGGATTTCTCATATTTGGCATTCCGGCCTAATACAATGATACATAATTGAAGAGTTTTGTTCCTGAAAGACTTTGGGAAAAATTACACTTAAAACACGAAAGGCTGACATAAAAGTAAAATAGCTTGAATTATTAATTTAATCCTTTTCAGTTTTGAGATGTAAAAGATGTATTTATTTCGTATTAGGTCTCTAAATTCAACTCTGCATTCTGGGAATTATTTGAGCAGCCCTTGCTGCACAGTGGTAATATTGAATCAATTATTTAAGAAGTCATACCTGTGTGTGCTGCAAAGCTCAGTGGCTTATACAGGCTCTCAATGTGAGCCTCTCAATCGTGCCTCATAATCAGGATTTGGGCCTTATGGACATTATAATACCGCATCCTGTGCATTTTGAATTGACTAGTAGGATGCAATAGCCACAGTCTGCTAAAAAAAGTCAAACTGATCTTACTGATGTTACATTGGACAAGCTTTATGACCAATATTTCATAAATTATATAAATATATACAGTGCTGTGAATAGGTTTTAGGCAGGGGATGCTGTTTCGAAGGCGAATGGTGGTCACACTAAATGTTGATTTGACACAGCTTTGCTTTTCCCTCGCTTTGTATTTTAGGAATTGATAAAAAAAACTGAACAATTGACATTCATATTTTTCTTTATATTTTTTTCTAACTTCTAAGACTTCACCCCTGCCTTAAACTTTTGCACAGTACTGTACATATTTTTTTCTCCATCCAGGTGCTTTATTTAAATGGTCATGTGACTTTGGTACAGCTGTCTGCATCAGCACCCAGGTTATACACTTACCGCCCCTAGTCTACCTGCTGGTACAGCTGTCTGCATCAGCACCCAGGTTATACACTTACCGCCCCTAGTCTACCTGCTGGTACAGCTGTCTGCATCATATGTAATTCTGTAACACTTACCGACGAGTCTGTCTTTCAAAATCAGCTGACATTTTTGCTCATCTTGTCGCCATTGACAATGCAGATTCTTCTCAGCGACTCCATTGATTTCACTTGTCTCTCTATTTCCTCTGTCTTCTCTCTCTTTTCTCTCTGTCTTTTTCTCTGTTTTCTCTGTCTTCTCTCTCTCTTCTCTCTGTCTTTTTTCCACTTTTCTCTGTATTCTCTCTCTCTGTCTTTTCTCTATTTTCTCTGTTCTCTCTCTCTTCTCTCTGTCTTTTCTCTATTTTCTCTGTTCTCTCTCTTTTCTCTCTGTTTTTTTCTCTATTCTCTCTGTCTTCTCTTTGTCTTTTTCTCTGTCTTCTCTTTGTCTTTGTTTTTTTCTCCGTTTTCTCTCTGTATTCTCTCTCTCTCCTCTCTCTTTCCTCTCTCTCTTTTCTCTGTCTTCCACTCTGTAGTTTCTCTGTCTTCTCTCTCTCCTCTCTCTCCTTCAGTCAAAGTAATGGTAATGGGGGGGGGGGGGG
>JAPMUY010005136.1:187500-192500 GCA_026901105.3 Galaxias olidus | reverse complement strand
AGAGAGAGAGAGAGAGAGAGAGAGAGAGAGAGAGAGAGAGAGAGAGAGGGTTGATTTTTAAACTGTCTGTTTATTTACAGTCTTTCATAAACATGGAACGGTTTTTCAAAATCTCAGCTTGATCATTCTAATAACCACCAGACTGCTGATCAAAATGTGAGTCTGAGAGTGCCATCCTCATGCACCGTGCAAAGCACCTCCCCCAGCCCCCATGTCAACATAAATATTGTCCACAAGTTTAAAGTACGCATGTTCAACCCGGAGACGGGACGCCATCAGTCCTTTCAACATCTGAACAGAGTCTACTGAGCATAGACCTTCTGCCCGCTTCTTCCTGGTTTTCCAGATGGCAATTTTTGAGAGATAGAGAGAGAGAGAGAGAGAGAGAGAGAGAGAGAGAGAGAGAGAGAGAGAGAGAGAGACAGACAGACAGACAGACAGACAGACAGACAGAGAGAACAGACAGAGAGAGAGAGAGAGAGAGAGAGAGAGAGACTAGACAAATACCCACAACAGACATATACCCACTCTAACGGTTGTCTCTCTCTCTCTCTATCTCTCTCTCTCTCTCTATCTCTCTCTCTCTCTCTCTCTCTCTCTCTCTCTCACCGTGTGATAAGGATTGTGTAAGTCCACAGTGTTGGACATAATATGGAGTTCTGCCCCTAAAGAGCTCTCAGTGCAGACATCCTCTGCGGCCTGAGCACAAAGCAAAAACCCAATATTTCACAGCCGCCGTCATAGAGCTTGTGGACCAGACGAGGGTTTTGGCCAAAGTCCAGAGCAAACACTCCCTGTCAGAAATCGTTATTCAAAATCACTTTTTAATTTCGGTAGAAAGCGCATGATATTTCCACATCTCCGCTTCAAAAAGCGCACGGTGACATTAGTGGAATATGACTACATCGCACCGCCCCCCCCCCCCCCCCCACCCCCCCCCCCCCCCCCCCCCCCCCCCCCCCCCCCCCCCCCCCCCCCCCCCCCCCCCCACCGCCTATACATACGGAGCTCCTGACATCCATGCTAGGAGGGTCCGGCTCCACCAGGCCAGGGCTCATTCATCACAGATTGGGGAGGGACTGCAACAGCCCTGAGGCCACACACCAGAGGAATACAGGCCCCCTGTGCCCCCTCTACATTTCTCTAGTTCTTTTAACTTCTCCTCGCCACCCACACACACACACACACACACACACACACACACACACAGGAACAGACATACACTCACACACACTCACACACGCAGACACATCCACACAGACACCCACACACATCCGCACAAATATACACACCCACACACATCCACACAGACACACACACCCACAGATACACACACACACACACACACACACACACACACACACACACACACACACACACAGACACACACACACCACACACACACACACACACACACACACACACACACACACACACACACACACACACAAACAGACACACACACACACACACACACAGCCACACAGATACACAACTACACAGACACGCACACGCACAGATACACACACATAAACACACACCCACAGACACACACACACACACACAGACACACACACACGCACAGATACACAAACATAAACACACCCACACATGCACACACACATAAACACACGTGTGCACACACAGTTTATCGTTCTCTCATCTCTCTGTTCTTCTGCATCGTTCCCCCTCTTTTCCGTCTCTGCACCACTTTTCCCTCCGTGTTTTACTTCTCTCTATATTTCCACCATTTTTCCGCCTCTCTCTCTTTCTCTCTTTTTAAATCCCCCCGTTCAGAAGACACTCTCTTCCTCTCTCTACCTGCTCTGTGCTCTCAGGCTGTATGGAGCTAATAGGGAAAGAACACGTCCATGGAGTGTCCACCATCTTCTTTTTGTTAACTCTACCAAGCTCAGGTCTACCTTCTCCTTCTCCCCTCTAAAGAACTACCAGCCCCAAGGCCTCCTCCTCTCCTCTCTCTCCCCTCTAAAGAACTACCAGCCCCAAGGCCTCCTCCTCTCCTCTCTGCCACCATGCACCTCTCCTCTCTCTCCCCTCTACAGAACTACCAGCCCCAAGGCCTCCTCCTCTCCTCTGCCACCATGCACCGCCGCTCCGCTCACTCCCCTCTACAGAACTACCAGCCCCAAGGCTCTCCTCTCCTCTCTGCCACCATGCACCTCTTCTCCTCTCTCTCCCCTCTACAGAACTACCAGCCCCAAGGCCTCCTCCTCTCCTCTCTGCCACCATGCACCTCCTCTCCTCTCTCTCCCCTCTACAGAACTACCAGCCCCAAGGCCTCCTCCTCTCCTCTCTGCCACCATGCACCTCCTCTCCTCTCTCTCCCCTCTACAGAACTACCAGCCCCAAGGCCTCCTCCTCTCCTCTCTGCCACCATGCACCTCCTCTCCTCTCTCTCCCCTCTACAGAACTACCAGCCCCAAGGCCTCCTCCTCTCCTCTCTGCCACCATGCACCTCCTCTCCTGTCTCTCCCCTCTACAGAACTACCAGCCCCAAGGCCTCCTCCTCTCCTCTCTGCCACCATGCACCTCCTCTCCTCTTTCTCCCCTCTACAGAACTACCAGCCCCAAGGCCTCCTCCTCTCCTCTATCTCATCTCTGCCACCATGCACCTCCTCTCCCTCTCTCCCCTCTCTGCCACCATGCACCTCCTCTCCCTCTCTCCCCTCTCTACCACCATGCACCTCCTCTCTCTTCCCCCTCTCTCCCACCATGCACCTCCTCTCCCTCTCTCCCCTCTCTACCACCATGCACCTCCTCTCTCTTCCCCCTCTCTCCCACCATGCTCTCTCCCTCTCTCCCTCTCTACCACCATGCACCTCCTCTCTCTTCCCCCTCTCTTCCACCATGCATCGCCTCTCCCTCTCTCCCCTCTTTACCAGCATGCACCTCCTCTCCCTCGCTCCCCCTCTCACCAGTAACGACTTACTTTTTTGACCTTGCTGCTGCACAGACAACGACTGAGTCAGCATCATGTTAATTAAGTGTTTGTACACCAGCAGGTCCTCTGTATAGCGAGGGCTAGCACTGTGTTATTCTGAACATGGCCTAATGCTCACCATTGAGCCGCTAGTGGGATTCCCAGGGGCGGTCATTACGCGTTGTTCTTAAAGCCTTGTTTTAAATGAGGATGGTTGGTTGCACGTAAACGTGTTTAGATTTTGTTTTTGTTTGTGTGTGTTTGGGTCTTTTTATTTTGTAAAGCGCATGAAGAGCACGCCAATGAATTTAAATTGGATTTGCTTTTCATCCCCTGTTCATAATAGATGCGGTTTTGGACGACGCACACAGCTACAGGTAAATGTTTATGTAGCGACCTACAGGGTGAGCCAAGGGAGAGAGCCAGACCCAAACACAGGTGTCTCAAAATAATAATTTATTCTTGGGAACACGATCATCGCAGAAAGGCTCAAAAGCAAGCAGCATTAAACAATAACTGGACAAAGGAGCAACTCAAAAGACAATAATTAAATACAAAAACAAACCCAGGAGGCTACACACAAAAGACAACAGGTGGGAACAACGACCCTAACGATCACAAGTGAAACTAATGAAAACGAAATAGTCGGCTTGGTAAACCTCTAGGACAGACTAATTCCTCCAACAGACTTAACATGCCCATTTTCTATGATTATTTCCACATAAAGGACACTATATACAATAGAAACACTACTGCTCCAAAGTACCGTGTCCAATATGTGACAGGATTAAACCCCATGTGCTTCCCAGTCAGTGGAAAAACACTGCTCCAACATGGCACCACAATAACTCACCATGACTATGTTATATAGCTTGTGTTGCTTTCGATTTGTGTGTCGTGTGTGTGTGTATATTACATATATGTATAAGTGTGTGCGTGTGTGTGTTAGTGTGTGTGTGTGTTAGTGTGTGAGTGTGTGTGTGTGTGTGTGTGTGTGTGTGTGTGAATATGTAAAAATAAATACGTGCCCAAGCTTCAGGGGGACATATGTTGCGTTTGCTGACAAATCCACACAGTCATATCAGCAATATTTATTTTGGGTTAAAGTCCAGCATGAAGTTGATAGAATAATACACCTGTTTATAATATAATATTAATGAACCTATATTCAAAGTAAAAATTTTAATTTGATGTTAAGACTAAACCTCTGGGATAATGACCTACAAACCACCGAAAGGTTAAATGAATAATATTTTCTTGTGCTTGCGTGTAAATTGTAGGAACATCACTGGAATGGCGTTCTCTAAAACGCGTGCTGTTGTTGCAGCCTCTCTCTCTTACACACTAACGATTGTTAAGATGGCAGGAGGAAGGTAGGGTGACCACATGGAGAGAAGAAGGAAAAAAAACAAAACACCCTGCCACTTCAGAAGCATGCTGGGATTTATATTCTCTCTCTCTTTCTCTCTCTCGCTGTCTCTCTCTCTTTCTTTCTCTCACCCCTTGTCATCTTTCTTCCCCCCTCTCTCTCCCTTATCCCTCTCTCTTCCTCTCCCTCACCCTATCTCTCTTCATCCCCCCCTCTCTCTCACCATCTCCCTCACCCTATCTCTCTTCATCCCCCCCTCTCTCTCTCCCCATCTCCCTCACCCTCTCAGTGTCTCGCGCCGTCTAATTGTCTGTCACTGATGAGACGTCCCCAACAGATGGAGAAGTGAGGAAGTTTCGCCAGGGGCCAGAAACATGACGATGCTCAACAATGGAGGAGGATAATGTAGTAACGTGAAGCAACGAGGGTAGGATTGTGCGTTGTGCAACGTTTGTATCATTATTATTTTAGTATTATAATAACGGAAAACATTTTCATCTGGGGGTTGAAATATAGGCTATGGTTCTCATGGAGAGTAGTTTGATTTGCAGCTGACATTGAGCTGTAGGGGTTGGCCGCAATAGGAATGTGTTGCCCACTGTAACCCTCAGAAAAGCTGTTAAGTTTTGTTTTGTTTTCCATCTAAACTATTTATTTCAAGAAGAAAGCTACCTGCTCCGCCAGATAGGG